>JAWWLZ010000001.1:35359652-35383435 GCA_035041345.1 Poliocrania exsul
AAGTTCTTTCTTTCCTTAAATTTGATAAAGAGTGGCGTGATTATCTGAGGAGGAAGTCCCCTCCTCCTCTTGTGAGTGAACATCTTGGTTTTTTTCCCCTCAAACCAAGACAACTGTCTGTCCAAACAGACTCAGGTATCGAGACTCAGCTCCTCATTGCTTGGTCTGTGTCTGGTGGAGGGAGGGAAGTCATCCGCCTTTTTCTTTTCCATATCTTGACAAATTGTTGCATCTTACATTTACTATGGTCAAAATAGATGACAGTAGTTTTCATTTAGACAGTTAACTATCAGTTTTTATTGAATCATGGGAGATAATCAATATCTGAGCACATTCCAGGATGAACAGTTATCGCTGACTCATCAATGGTTTCAAGTGAGAGAGTGTGTCTCAAACAATACTATAACTAAAAATTGTATGTTAGTGATTTTGGAGCAAATACTAACAGAACATCCAACAAACTTAATCTGAGAGACTGTAACATCCCTGGTAAAGGCTAATGATAATTAATGGGTTGTTTAACTCCTGATTAAAGCTTCATCAGGATAACAGGTCTTGTCCGTGTGCACCTCTGCAGCCACACCCTTCTTCACGCACCTCTCTACGTTACCCTTCTGATCTGGAGAAATATTATGTTTAGATAATCAAATTGAGGTGCAAAAATGTCTATAAGCTTAGATTGGATCTGTTGACCCCTGAGTGACCTTCTTCCCTATGTTCTCTTTTTCATTTGAATTTTTATTTGCAGCCAAACCCTTGCTACAAGACATTATGTAGCTCCTATGCAGATTGAACATAGAGTGGAAAAAGAATTCTCTGTTGTATTTCCTCTTGCCCTGTGGTTGGCAGTGGCTGAATTGGCAGAAATCTTTCAGAAAGCATTGATCTTACAAAAGCAGAAGCTGCATACAGCTCTCAGCATGGCACATTTTTGTCTTAGATGACTATTAGTGTCATTAGCAGGTCATGAGACTGAGTCGTCTGTGCATGCCAGAAAGTTTCCATGATAAACTGAAGTAGTAAAGGTAGCTGAAAGACTTACTACTCTGTCTCTCATCTACAGTTCAATATTTCATGTGTTTTACAGGACTTTTTCTACATTGTGCTATATATTGCAGCCCTCTAGTTGTGGAAAACAAAATCTTTTGCTAGTTTGAGCTACACTATAACTACCAGGGAGACTCAGTCTCCCAGAACTCGGTTAGAAGGTCTGTATTGTACCATTTCGATGGCAAAGATAATTCACTAGACCCAGTCTTCTGATTCACAATATTCACTTTATCAAAGCAAGTTACTCAGAGCTCAGTCTCTCTTCCCTTCTCTTCTACATTGGGTGCATAGATCAAACCTCAGAGTATTACACAGTGAAATCAATTGGTATTCAGCTGCAGATCCTCTGCACTGTGGCAGAGACTTGTTGGCTGCCTTCCAAGATAGGTTTCGAAAGGACTCTTGAACACGTTGAAAATAGAAGAGATGCTTAGACAAATTATTACTTAGTTAAGGATAAAAGAGACATGACTCTCAAACTGACTTGAGGGTCTTTTACAGACCAATATTGAGACAGTTTGTCTTACAGAGTATATATGCCATTTCCCTTCCCCACACAAGTTGCAATTGCAGTTTTTTTCTCCATTCTTTGCTCTTAACTCTCTTGTGCCAGGCAGTATATTCTCCCTCTGTTCACACTGGGCTTGCTCAGTCAGTGTGGACTGGCTTATTCAGTGCCTTTTTAAGAGTGCAAAAGCATGGATGGCAATGTCACTTCCCAGTATGGCTGGAGATCTGGATCTTGAAGACTGACACAACACATCATTTTGTTTTGAATTAAAAACCTTTTCCTGAACCGGAACAGCAAGAAATACAAAACTTTACCCAAGGATAACTTTCACTTGAAGAGTTGTGTTCAATGTCTTGATGGTGAAATGGACATCAGTAACAAGTGGAGTTCCTCAGGGATTAGCATTATTAGTATTGGTACCGGTGTTCAATATCTTTGTTGTTGACATGGACAGTGGGACTGAGTGCACCCTCCTCAAGTTTGCCAACAACAACAAGTCATGTGGTACAGTCAACACACTGGAGGGAAAGGATGCTGTGCAGAGGGACCTGGACACACTTGAGAGATGGGCTTGCACAAACTCCATGAAGTTCAGCAAGACCAAGTGCAAGGTCCTGCACCTGGGTCAGGACAATCCCAAGTACAAAACCAGGATGGACAAAGAAGCATTTGGGGATGTTGGTTGAGGAGAAGCTTAACATGTCCTGGCAACATATGCTTGCAGCTCAGAAATCCAATCGTACCCTGGGCTGTATAAGAAGCAGTGTACCCAGTAGGCTGAGGGAGGTGATTCTCACCCTCTAATCTGCTCTTGTGAGACCCCACTTTGAGTGCTGTGTCCAGCTCTGGGCTAACAATGTAAGAAAGATATGGACCTGTTGGAGAGGGGCCAGAGGAAGCCACAGAGATCATCAGGGGGCTGGAGCACCTCTCCTATTAAGACAGGCTGAGAGAATTGGGGCTGTTCAGCCTGGAGGAGAGAAGGCTGTGGTGAGATCTTCTGTAGTACTTCCTGTACCTACAGGGAATAAAAGAGAGCTGGAGAAGTACTTTTCACAAGGGCATGTAGTGATAGGACTGGGGCAATGTCTTCAAACTAAAAGAGGGTGGGTTCAGATTTGATCTAAGGAAGAAAGTCTTCACTGTGGTGAGGCACTGGTACAGGTTTCCCAGAGACTCTGGGGATACCCCACCCCTGGAAGTGTTCAAGACCAGGCTGGATGCTGCTTTGAGCAACCTGATCTAGTGGAAGCTGCCTGTGGTCATGGCGTGGGGTTTGGAACTAGATGATCTTTAAGGTCCTTTCCAAACCCAAGTATTGTTGATTCTGTAATTCTATGAGATGAGAGAAAAATTCAACCCGGAAAAAAGAACTGACCTCAAGCAAAAATAAATGTTAAATAATGGTAAGGTGAATCATGTCCAAAAATACTTGTCTTTTTTTCTTAAAACCAGCACACAACACAACAAGATCTCTGAAAACATATATGTGAGGTAGTTATACGAGGTCACACTCTGTGAAATTGCTGGAAAAGTGTTCCCTGGAGGAATGATAAACACTCCTAATCCTTCCAAATGCTCATTTGCAGAAGTCTTCTTTTAAACCTGTCTGAAAAACTTCAGAATGGCCTGTCAGAGTCAATTAGGAAGGTCAGTGTTGCCAGCTGAAGTCTAAATACCTTTTTTCTTAATTTTGACTGTAAGCCCCCTCTTGAAACCCATTCATGGCAACCTGCCTGAACCCTGTGTGCTTTGAGGACCTGTCTCTGTGACATCTGAAATGCAGGGTAATACTCCTGGGTTTGGACCATTTTTCATCTTGATGGTAAAGTAAAAAGTCATGTGTAGATTCCAAATGCTACTTTTGTCAGAAACTGGAGTAATGAGTTCCAAGTTTAATTAATGAGACTGAATGAAACCTCTCATTGCAGTCATCAGCCCCAACGATTTCTCACGGCGGCAAGTAAAACTTGGTTTGACTGTGTGATTCTTGCACTGGTAGGTCAGACTACTGTGATGTTGACTGTTTTCCTGTTTGTCAGTATTATTACATTTGATTGTCTTTCCTCTTCAGTAAGTAGGAGAGTAAATAATCCCGTCTCCACTTAAAATGAAATAAATCTCCAAGAACTCTGACGACTTCTTTTGGAGTTACACCCAAATTTATGTTAGTGTAAATTAAACCATGAGACATGTTGTTATGAGACATTAACAACATTAGAGTGATTTATGTACCATTTTTAATTGCAAATACCAATATTTTCTCCCAAAAAGAAAAAAAAATGGAAAAAGAGAAAAGAGGCTTAGGAGATAATGAAAGTTAAAAGTCTGAGGAAATGAAGATTTTGGAAAATTTTGCAAACCAGATTAATCCTGAGATGTGAAATGAAATTTTGAGAAGCTGTAAGCATTTATTATATGACCATTTTTCTAGCAGCACTTCTTTTCTTCTCTAAATCTATGAAATGCACTGATGTGCATTAAGTTTGTATTAGTTTTTATGTCCTTGCTCTGGCATTGTCTGGCTGGCAGGAGCAGCTAGCAGAGCTGTCCAGCATTTATTCATATTTGATAGGGATGAACAGGTTCAACTTGCACTAAATGTAATCTGGATCCCTATGACTGATATTTAGGAAAAGGAATGTTTCTCTTCTGGCCTTAGTTACAAAACCCTTTTACATTTATAGGCAGTATTTTCTACAACAATAGAAGGGATCTAGGGCAAAAGAAACTTCAAATGTTTTGTGTGAGAAGGTGGGTGAAAGCTGGGTCACACTCTGCAGTGAGAAGTAGTAGAGAAAGAGAGAAAATAATTTCAATTAGATTGGTACATTTTAACATTCTTGTAAAAAACCACTTTCTCTACTAAGTCTAATACAGCTGGGTTTGTATTTGCTTAGGTGCTTAATTCGGCTCTTCTGACTTAACTCCAGTCCTGTTAGGAATGTGCAGAAATGGTTGCAGGGTGAAAAGTGGAAACATCCAAACAGGAGTACCCAGTGGTCCATATGTTTTGAGCATCTGTACCCTGACTAGTGTGAAAATTGTATGTGCAGAGCACTTAGATAAGTGCCTAAGTATAATTTCCACATCCTCAAAGGGCAAAAAAATCTTGGTTTAATTTTATTAAGCTATTCCTTGGTGATAAAAATTAGATACTGCAAACACATGTTCCACTAAATTAGACTACTGCTTTTCACTGATTGCAACTAGGGCCCAAGAGCCAGGCAAACTCTTTACAGTGTCAACAAGCCAGTCTGCCACATTCTAGGCCCTATTTGTCTACTTCAGAGTCAGAGTAGCCTATGTGTATTATTCAGAAACATTTAGAACAGTTGATGGACAGGAGGAAAGGATGTTCTTGTCAAATATATCTTGATGTGTAGTTTAGACTACACCACAGCTGCTGCTCCTCCTTGCATTGAAAAAAATGCAAAACTTCCATATTTGAATGGTCTGGGATTTGGTCCTCAATGGTCACAATTTTTCTTCACAAACTGGGTCAGCTGAAGATGACATAAAAAAATGACTTCAGGTTTTTTTGTATTTATTTACTGGTGCGGGCAAGGGATCAGATAAGGTCATGGCACGTTTAGGAAATTTCTTCCTGTTCCTTTGTTTCTGTGCTAGTTACTTGGCATTCATAGTCTTCATGGCATTCATGGCATTCCTATCATGAGGCTTTAGCTCTTGAAGTGGCAACCAGTCAAGGATCATCACCTGCTGGGTTACTCTGCCAGTAGCAGGCAGCTTCTCAGCGGCCCGTTGTGCAGGGAACCCTTGGGAATGGATGCTGTGGGCATCTCTTGGCTGTAGGATGCAGCACTATTACATGGGCATTTTTAGTCAGAGTCTGCTTGTTGCATCCTGAATCATGTTGCTGGATCAGGCTGGCTAGCACCGAGTTCCCTTTGCCTTGTGTACGGCTATATGGTGGAGAAACACTGTTTCTCAGATGTGCAGTTCCTTCTTTATGAGTTTTATTTTAGAGATCCTGTTTCAATATCCCTTTCTATTATTAGCAACAGAAATGGGGCCATTTACCAACCGAAGTGGCTTAGTGTTTGGGAAAAAGTCCCATGGTTGAGTGAAAATCACTCTTTTCCAATTACAGTAACATTCATTTAAGCATCCTGATTTTGTATTGTAGTGACCACAATGCTGAGGGGCACTGGTAAAAGCAGTGCCGTCAGCTCTGTTTGCCCCCACACATAGGAAGAGGCCCTCAGCTACACAAGAGCAATGTCTATAGCACTCTAGAGCAACTCCAATAGTTGTAGGAGTCCCCCAGTGGTTTTCCACTATAAAAAAGCTAAAAGCATTTATACAAACTGGTAGACTGTAAAGTCACAGAGAGCAAAATATTTGTATGCAGGAACATGGATAAATAGAGATGGTGTGTTAGTAGTATACTGTTTTCAGCTCCTTAGTTTTTCTGTTATTCAAAACCAAGCTCAGTTTCAGCAACCAAAATAATCTACAGGCAGGGAGTAACTGCTGGTACAGAAAAATGAAAGGTGAGCAATTCAGATCTATATGGACCCTGTGAGACTGAAAGCAGATATCAGCTAAGAAGCTGCAAGGCCACAGCTGCAGAAATCACTCCCTGGGAGCTCTCAGCTACTTCCCAGAAGTTTCTCATAAGAACTCTTCAAGCTTCCCACAGGACTCCAGAGGTGTACCTGAAAACAGTCAGGATGAATTCACCAAAACACTGGACTTGTGAGATATGGATTATAACCAATTAGAGTTTGCAGTTAGATGGTGTGAGGTTCAACTTAGCCAATGGAGCATAGCCTTAACCCTATATAATCTGTGTGCAGCGTGTAATAAATGGCATTCGCTTGATCACATTGTTCTGGTGCGTGGTGTCATTTTTTAAATATTGTTTACTTTAAGTAACTACAAAATCTGTTTTAAGCAGGAGAGATGGAGACAGCAGAGGATCGTTGCTGTATTTATGTCTGACCTAAACATGTTTCAGTGAGCTTACATGGTACCTAAGCTGTGCTTATGTGTGCATAATGGACTCATCTGTCAGAGTCCTGTACGTGCTTGCACTAGACTGTTTGACCATCCTTGACCATTTTCAGGCATTGATTTGGGGTGACAACAGAGAGCTGATCTTGCAGTCAGGTGGTTTTAAAGCTGTAGCTTTGATTTGCCTTTGCCATAGGTGGATGGACTTAGTTTAAAGGCATCAGTTATCTTCCAGATGTCTTTCAGAAATGGAAGACACAGGGGTCTGAAACTTTGGTGAAACCTGGTGGGAAGAACTATCTGCAACTGAAGATAAACTAAGTATGTTTTTCCAGAATGATTTAGTGCAGTTCATTTTGATAGCCCGTAAAAATTAAAATGGGCATCTTTGGCATGCTGAGAGTATATGGGACAGATAAACACCAATCCCTTGCAGTCTCAGGCATTTGTTATTGTACTAAATGTAAGAACTTCTTTCTGGCAGAGTTGATAAAAGAAGAACGCTATTTTGGAGCTAATTAAAATATGTTAAATCAACAAAATACTTCCACCAAATAGTATAATGAGAAATTAAACTCTGCTTCTGTAAATAGTAAAGCAGTTACTATTTAGTGATTCACAGATTTAATTACAGAGCGAATGACATCTTTATGATAACAGTATAAAAGTAATTATACATCACAGGAGCCGGACTGAACTGTGCTCAGTCCTCCATTCTCAGTGTGCAGCTGTGCAGAGCAGGTTGTCAAACACCCACAAGTCTGTGACAGTCTGCTTTTGTTTCATGGTTGACTGAGCATCTGTGAGCAATGGTATGCCTCCCATGGCAGAGTAGTGTTTAATTGACCACAGCTAAAAAATTGGCAGGGTGGATTTTAAGGAGGCATAGCCTGAGAGAAGAGATTTTGTATGCTTATGTAGGCAATGCAAGGTGTGTGGTGAGGGACTACGTTTCTTTTACTTATTGTAAATAATGGGGTTTTTTCAATACTGAAAAATTAAACAAAGCATAAATTATATTTCAGCCTCTTTGCAATTCACAGAAGTTTTATTTTTTTGAATCATGTCAATGTTTCAAATCAATTAAACACTCAATGTCAAGTGAGCATCCTTTGTATTGAGATTATTCAGACCTTCTGCATGACAAAATTTCAAGGTAAACAGAATAAGGGAAACACTACAGAAGCACACACAGTAGTGAGGGATAGTATTTAAAGGAAAATAAAAAAATGAGAAATATTTTTTTTGCATTTCTTTTGCTGTTACTTTTTTCTTTTTTTTTTTTTTTAATTCTAGCTCAATTGTCACTATACCAAGATAAAACATCTCACTATGTTCACATATTTTGTATTTCAATAAGTAGTTTTGGTATGTATGGAGCCCAGCTGACACCCTGAAGAAAAAGAAAATTATCTTGTTTTAAGGGCAAATATTGAGGTTGGGAACTTCAGTAAGATGAACTCCCTCCCCTAATATAGAGAGATAAAGAAATGAGGAGGTTATAAGTGAAAAAAATAACATTTACTAAAAGTAAATATCAATAACTACAAAGACACAGAGGAAATGGTTTACCCACAAAGGGAGGAATCCACCCCATATTTGTGACCCCTTGGAAACAAAGGGAAAAGGAAAAAGATGGTGGAGTTTTTCACCCACAATCATCTCCCTCAGGAGTGGTGCTGCTTGCTTGGCTTGGCTGGGCTTGGGCTCCATGCAGCTCATGTGGGGCTTATTCCCATGTGGCTGCTTCTGGCACTGGCACTGCTCTGCTTTGGCTCTGCAGGGGTTTTGGGCTCCACACGGCTTGGCTGTGGTTGTGGTGGCTCCAATGGGCAGTGAGTGGCAATGGCAGTGGTTTGGCACTGAGGTAGAGGCGACCCGTGAGATGCTTCGATTCTGCCAAGTCAGTGGCTCCTGGATTGGCTCCTGTCCCAGTGAGGCAGGAACTGTTTCTGGTTGTGGCTAAGACCCCAGAACAAGTTTTACCAATGCCAAACCCTCCTCCTTCAGCGGATGTAATAGTATGAATATTCATCGTTATAGCTCTTTTCCTTGCCTTGTAACCATAACAGTATTGAAAGAGGGCAGGGAGAGAAGAAGGGTTCAAGTGGAAAGAATATATTTAGGCAAACTGACTCAATGTTAACTGTTTGTCAGTGGAGATGGGGTTTCAGGTTCTGGTTTAGCAGGAGTCTGTATGAAAACTTATCTGTCCATGTCCAGCAACTCTTTGGATTCCACCCAGGACCCTGTGTTTGATGTGATGACAAGATGCTAAGTGTAGAATTACAGTACCAAATGGTGAGAGAAAGTGAGACAAAATGAGAGGCTGACAAGCAACATGGGTTTATTCTCCCAATAAGCACTGCTCTTTGATGTGGATGGTTCCTCTTTACTGATTGGCATGGTGTGGTCTTTTCTCTCTGTAGGCAAGATGATCCACTCAGTCCTGGCTCCAGAAGGGAAGATGGGAGTGTGGTTGTGCTGGAGTTCATCCTTCATTTTCTGGCATACTTTCTCCTACTCTACTTGTAGTGATGTGTATTTAACTGCCTTAATGGCTCATAGTACCTCCACTTCACTCTATACTGGCTTCAACAAAGTTCTGAGATTCATTCAAGATATTATTATATAAAAGTCTTTATGTACTAGTTGTCTGGTCTCATTAGAGAGCCATAGTGGCACTGAATATTTTAAGTTGCCAGATGAGAACTCCTGGTGCTCTGGTCCACCTTCCTACACTAGAAGCAAGCATAAATTCCATGAAATATCAAGTTGCTCAAGGTCTTCTTTGTATATTTATGATAAGGTGTAAAGGTGAGACGATGATTAAAAAATGTCTAATTATAGAATGCAAAGTGATACAGCATGAATGAAATGGATGAGTCAGTGTATGAACCAATCTATTACACTACACAGAGGATAAGGACTTGAGAGACAATATCCCTTCATCTTTCTGTCAATGTCTCTGTAATTGACTTTGGGCAACTTTCATAATTTTCATATCTTGCTTACGAAAACAATGATGTTTCCTTTGTCAAGGGCTCCATGATGTTCAAATTAAGGGACCTGTATAAAAAACAACTTTGATGCTTCGGTTTTCTCAGACTACAGCACAGGGGTAGCCCACATCACAAATACTGGGGTAGAACCTACAGTACAGTGAGAGATTTCTGTGAGTAAAGTGTTTGCCCTTGGTGGAGGCAAATGACAGATGAGGAGAACAGGAGTTTCACTTCCTAGAATCATAGAAAATATGTCAGGAAAGCACCACAAAAGTGTCTTTTATTTACTCATCAGCACGAATAAATATTGTGGAGATTATTTTGACTGACGTTTGCCTATTTTGTCTCTCACAAACCTTCAAATTTACAGGTTTTTTAGGTCATCTTTTTCTCACATTTTACTGTCTTACTTATTAGGAAAATTTCCTAATTGTCTGATTAAAATTTTCTTTTTTTACAGGTTTTAAATCTTGGCAATTTTCCCAGTCTCTGTGGACTTGAACAATCTGTTTCCTTCCTTTGTGTAGATATCATTCACATGTTTTAAAACTACTACTGTGGGATTCTTCACCTTTTCTTCTTTGCATCAAAAATCTGTCTTCACAACTTTTCTCTTGAGGCATATTTTACAGTCCACTAGTCATTTGTACATTTGTTGCTTTCTTATGGACTTCGAGTGGTTCATTGTGGTACCTAAAACTGTGCATGCAGGTCCCATTGAGAACTTAAATAAGCTACAGAGAGCAGAAAGATTACTTCATGTACTCTGCAGATTGTATTGTTGACTTTTGTGTAACTTATGGTTCTCTTAGATTCCTGCAGACTTGAAGAACTGTTTCCTAAGCAGTTTTTTAACTGAGTGCTTGTAAAGTTAAGCATTCCTATAAAAATGCAATATTTTTCTGAATTTTGTTATAAGTTGTCAGGCCACCTTTTCAGTTTATCAGGGTAACATAAAATTTCAGTCTCAGTTCCTTCCATCAGGATCAGCTGAAAATTCAATCTCTATACATACTGACAACAAGGACGATAGGGTAGAAATATGATTAGTATGGGGTCATAGATAGACTCCTGAAGGAACTGCACTTGATAAATCTGTCAAGGGTAGGTACTGGTGTAACTTCCCAGTAATTACACTCTGATTTAATTCACAGTGAGTTTTCTGTCTGACAAGAATTTCATCCAGGTCATTTTGCCTTGGCTTGCTTTTAAAAGAAAGCATGAAAAGCCTTATTGCTGCTTCCATCTGTCTGTTTCCCACTTACATTTGTGTAATTACAGGAGTTCTTTATTTATTCATAGACCTCTTGACTCATTTGCCCAATTCCTTGCTCAACAGGAAGCATTGCTCTTGAGCATGAAGGAAGTGATCCTTGAATATGAACCAACTCTCTCAGACTCCTCTTCCCTGCAAGGCCTGTTTCTGGGGGAATTCTTCCAAAGAAGAAGAGGCTATAAGAGCCTGAAGAGGCTAAAGTTATTTCTTCTGAAGACCATGGTTACAATTTTACTTGCTGCCCTGCTTCTCCTCGCCTAATCCTGAACTCCACAATCTCATGGTCACTATAGCCAAGACTGCCTCCAGCCTTCTCATCTCCAGCAAGGCCTTTCCTGTTTGTTAGTAAGAGGTCAAGCAGCACACCATTTCTTATGGGATCCTATGACAGGACAACTAGCTGTGACAGGAAGTTGTCATCAATGCTTTCCAGGAACCTTCTTGATTTCTTGTGCTTCGCTGTGTAGCTTCTCCAGCAGATCCCAGGGCAGTTAAAAGTCTCCCCCCGCACCCCCACCTCCACCCCCAAGAACCAGTGCCTGTGACTTTGAGGGTGCTGTAAGCTGCCTTCCTCCTGAAGAAAGCCATCTGTAACAAACACCTACAACAGCATCACCCTCACTAATCTGCCCTTTTATCCTAACCCGTAAGCTCTCAACTCAAAATCTTACCATATGTAGATATATTCTATGCCTGCACCATCTAACACACTTTATATGATGTAAATACGTTCAGAGAGTCCATTCATCTTTGGAACATACTTGACTCAATAGATTGTTCTTTAAGGACTTAGTGTTTTTATCTAATCTGTCTTGGAAAGCTGTTCTTGGATGTGGCTGAAGAATATGTCTGAGTCATCAATAACTGATAAATATTAAATATAATTAATCAATCTTAACCGATTTATTTACAAGACTCTAATCTGTATAGTTATGAAACTAAAGGTGCCTTTTGATCTCTCTTTAATAATTTCACTGATCTCTGGGCATGTATTTTTGTTGATGTTATCTTGTTGAATGCTGGACAATTTGCCTAACTTTTATAATGCACTAAGAAAATGAGAAGTTTCTTTTAAATCCAGCAAGGCTATTCTTCTCATATGATATGACAATGGTTGTAGAACAAGCCACACAATAGAATTAAGGAACATGAATGAAATACTTTGTTGGTGTCATAGTGTTGAAGGCAGCTGACACTATTTTGAGTCTCAATTAGAAAAAAAGAAGCAACACTTCAGCATTTCAATGGGAAATGTTTAGGGGATCAAAGCATGTTCAATTGATATTTGTAAAAAAATGTAAAGATAATGTTGCCTTCAAAATAATATTCTCACCAAATTAAAAGAAATCTCTTAGATAAAAATGTGTAGTCCTTCTCTGGATGTAACTTCAAGGTACCAAAGAGCCAGCAGGTTTACAAGGGCTCATGTGGGTGAAATCCCTTGAAACCTAAAATTAAAGTAACAGCTGGTAAAGGTTGGGCCTTTGGGATTGGTGTATAACATAGAATGGCAAAGCAAGCAGTGTTTCCTTGATAAACAAAGAGATTTTCTTGTTATTTGGAATTTTTTGTTGAGAAAATGGAGTTTGGGCAAAAGAAAAGTAAACCACTGCTAAAAACCTGTTTCTGCCAGGCAAAAACCCCAACCCTTTCTTGTTCTGTCTTTGCAAGAGAAGAGATGGTTGTTAGAGGTAACAGGATAGAGCCTAATTGTTGTAGCCTGAGTTCATTGTTTTAGCCCAGAAGGCTTAAGTAGCATGGCTCAGCAAAACTTAAAAAACCTGTTCCTGGGGGGGGTAATCTCTGCTTGTAAAAAACTCCATGGGGAGGGGGAGTGGAGAAGCAAAGCCCTGAAAGAGAGATATGTCTTTATCTCTGATATTTTAAGAATTTAATGGGCTCTGACTCTTGTAGGTTGTATTTTAATCACTTTAGTTGATTTTCTCCTAAATCAGTTTAATTTTGCAAAGTGAAGACAGAAATCTTGAGCTAATCAAAGAATACTGGAGTAATGCACCTGGAAGAAATTAATTTACAAAAGTTATACACTTCACAGAACTTAGTCAATAAAGATTATTTCCGCTAAAAGGTAAATTTAATGAAGAACTGTTGAAATCAGGAACAACCTAGATTTATATTAACCAATGAAAAATGAAGGTGTCTTAGTAGGAGCCAGAACAATCAGATAGGAGTTTAGAGGTCAGCAAGAATTAATCAGACATGCCAGGAGACCTGCCAATGTGGGGAAGACTCCGTGATGAGGAAGATGAAAAGAACCCTTCAACAATGCCCCTTTCCCACATTCCTCTACTGAAAAATGGGATGCTAGATGGCAATCCTGCTCCATGAAAAAACAGCAAGAAGAAAACTGAAGACACCCATAATGCAATGGGGAGGGTAAATCTTTGGATGGAGCTTTTGAAAGTGACCCTGTACAAATACCCCAAAAGATTGTAGCACAGTCAAACATGCATAGCGAACTATTCACTATGTTCTCAGCTGGCTGAATTAAAGGAACGTTCTATTCAATGACTGTCACTGGATTTGATTTTTTATTTCAACCCAAACATTTCATTGAAACAAAAAAGTACCTTGCTCCAGAAAAGCTAAGTAGCTTGCTAAGTAAAGCCAAACCGCTTTCTCTCTCTTTGCCCACTTCACAGGATGTTGGGGTGGGGGGTGTAATAGTGAGGTGGGGAAAAATTTATACAGTACAGCCAGGCTCCTCAACTCATGCTCAACTGTACTTGCTTGTGTTGTGTGAGCAAAGAAGAGTTCCTGCCCTAGGCATGGTGGTGCTTGCAGCCTTAAACCTTTGAAGGGGTAGAGCTGAGCTCATGAGCTGTCTAAAAGAGAGGTGGTAAGTTCTTTTTGCTCCAAGTAATTTCCTAAGTAAATCCTGAGTAAATGGAAACTGAGTCTCCTTTGTTGTTTGCAAACCACCCCTATGCTGCTGGAGGTAGTCAATATTTTGTCCTGCCACCTGCTATTGGTAATCAGAGATGGAATAATTACAAATCATTTTACATCCTCGTATGGCTAATAACCTAGAATGTTTTGAGTTAAAGAACCTTATATACATAAATATTAAAGTAAAACTCTTAGCAGAGCCTGTAGCTCTGTGGCTAGAGTGCTACAATCAAGGAAATCCTTGAAGGAAGGCTATAGAAATCTTCTAGAAACTCAGTTAATATATTCACAAGAACAGTTGGATAGAAAGCCTCTCCCTAAGGATCTTGAAGTTTAATTTCCCACATCCTGCTCAGATAATTTTCAACTATCACTCCTAGGAAAGAGAAGCAATATGACATATTTTTGATGATAAACCTTGTAAGTCTGCAAGTCCTTGTTCCTATAGTTCTTAAACTATGCCCCATTTGCATGCAATCCCCTAATAGTAAACAGGATGTTTGTGGGATCAATAACAGCAGGTTATCTCATTGTTGGTTATGAAAAGACTTATCTTAAATAGTAGCAAATATTAAAGGAAACTACACAAACCATTTCTTGTGCTTTTAGAGTTTTTCCTTTACTTTTCCTAATCCCTGTTATGTAAAAAATACATATGAAGACTTCCTCCTAAGGCAAATTTATATCTTTTTGGATTTAATAGCTAAAACCTCACAGTAAACAAATCCTACCAAAGGACGATCAAATGCAGATCAAAATCAGAGGCAAAGAAAAGCATTCACATGTTTTGGAAACATAAACAATTAATGTTTCTCCTCTTGCAATTATAAAGGAGAGAAAATGATACACTTAAAAATCTGCTAGAAGGGTTTAAATGATGTGTAGTCTAGATTTCTAACTAATTTGTAACTGGCACTTCATAACTACTTGTAACTGAGGTTCTGAGTTTCCTTCAGCTGTGCTTAAGTCTGAATTTCAAGAAACAGTTTTTCATCTCTTTGATCTATCCTTTTAAAAATCAATCCGCATCAGTTCAGGATGAAAAACAGGTTTAAATATAATAAGAGAATAGTATCATAGAATAGTTGAAGCTGGAAGAGACCTGGGGATTGTCAACCACACCTCTGCCTAGAGTCCTTTGGAACAGGTAGTTCAGGGCCATATCTGGCTGGATTTTGTTTGATTCCAAGTATGGAAAGTTTGCAACTCCTCTGAGCAGCTTTTACTGACTCTTTCTCAATTGTTTAGGATTTCTCAGAGTATTTTCTTTGCCGCTTTCTCCTTCCAGAAGTAATTGAAACTGTTTGTGCAGCATTGTTTTAAAGCCAGAAATTGTATTCCTGTGGTGAAATCTATGATGTTGTTCTAATAAATGGTTCTGGAAACAACAGGTATGTAGTTTACATACCAGAATGTACTAGAAAGCTCAATACATTTACATCTGGATTTTTAGCCACACATTTCAGTTCTATAGCTCAGATTAAAAAACCCATCACTTATACCATTTACATTTTTTTTTGTTTGTTTTAATCTAGAGCTGTATGTTGTTCAGGGTGCTTTGCTCACAGAGTGAATATTCTGGGTAGCGTTTGTGACTGGCATTCATTTTCCTGGGTAAAGCTCCTTCTGAACACTTCTATGGAAATGCAGGCCCTCAGTCATTGAGCAGATTCCATATCTATTAGGGAGACACTTAATTCAGCTGATGCTGGTGTCTTAAATGTGTGCTTATTTGCCTGAGTAACAGATGTCTTTTTCAATCCCAGCCTCTGAAAGATTATTTTTCATAAAAAGAATTTTTATATGTTTGATAAGAAACATTTCTGGTTTTATCTGATAAATTCATTAACATACATTTTTCTGAACTGGAAATATTAACATAATTTGATTTAAATTTTAATTTGTATCCTACCTAATTTTGAGTACTAATTAAGGCACAAAAATGGGGTATAAACTCACATAATGTGTTGTTCTTGAATAGAATGTGTGATACCATAGAAGTAGACCACTCATGATCCATGAATACAAGAAAGAGTCTAGTTTTGGAAATATTCACTGTCTGCAATTTCTGTAGGTTAAATATTTCTTGAAGGAATCAAACTGTTTGAGTGGATAAACACATTCTGCATGCTTGCATGAGATCATGCTCATTATCTACTGCAAGCTGGTACAGGCATAATCCTCATAGTGTTGGGACTGACAGGTTTCAGACCTAGCAAGCATAAATTCACCTGCCTGCTGCTGCTTTTGTCATTTGGCCACAGTGGTGGGTTGCTAGAGACATATATTGTCTATCAAGCTGGTCATATTTCAACCATTAGCAATCTGGGGACAGTTTGAGAGAAGTTGAATGTCTGGAAATTCAAATACTTCATCTCGGAAACATCAATGCTTGAGAAGAGTTGATAAGGTAAAAGTCCAGACTGGGCAGGGGACCATGTACTTAGTAGTTATCTAGGATGGAAGTGAGAAGTTCTCCAGCCAGCTGAACTGGGAGGTGCTAGATGAGCCTTTCAGTCAGAGGAGAGTTATTTGAACAAAAGTTTCTCAGAACAATATGTGAAATTTTCAGGCAGGATGAATTTACCAATCTCTCATCCCCTGTGGGGCCAGCAGGAGATGCAGCTCATGAGAGAGGTGGGGAAGTTATTTTGGAAAATCTACACTTAATCTTCTGCACTAGAGACATAACTCTTTTCCACAGCCTGAAACCTATATCAGTTCCATGTGCCCATTAAAAATAAAACCTCTAACTTAAATAACTTAGAATTTTTTGTTGTGATGAATCTTTGCTCTGATGTGAAACTATACTTCCAAGCACAAAATGGGTCTGAAAAAGCTAACCAGCTTTAATGGTAGACCTACTGCAGGCAAAACCAGTTCATCCAAAAGTACTCTGTTCAGGGTCCAGCACAAGTTGGAATGTGCAAACAAGAAGATCTTACAGGTTCAGAAAGTTCTGTTCAGAGGTTTTGGCAACAGGCAAGGATGAGTAGGACAGAGGTGCAATAGGCAACACTACATCCCTATTTTTCCATCACCAAACCTAATGTGGGTGGTCGTCCTGCATTCCTTCAAGAGGCCTTTGCTATGAAGAGCTCTTCATATGCATGAGTATATATATGCTACAATCCAGTTATACATCCCCAAACCTAGGGAAGACTTATATGGTCCTTTTTTAAACTATGTCTTGACAGCAAAGTGGGACGCACTGTTAAACCCAGCCACTATCTATACCCGATTTTGTAAATCTGCATGTTCCTAAATTCACTCTCCCATGCTGGCAGAACTTCTTAGGACATGCCCAGATGATCTCGGGTGCTGAAACTTCGATATGTGTATGAATATTTTCTTGTGTGTTCTTTGGGGACAGAGGGGTATCAGATCTCACTGGTGAGACTTTATCTCTACATCAAAATAGATATATGATGGCTGAATTAAATAGTGAAACCTTTGTTCTACATCCTTTCTAGATGCTTTCTGACATTAAACCTGACTTAAAATATCACTAAACTCCAGTGATATGGCTTAGCATGTGCTTGAAAGGAGGATCATAACTTACATCCAACTTTAAGCTTTAGCAAACTCTGTAGGGTGACATAACGTGTGTAGCTTCAGATAATTTTTATTGTCAAAAATAATTAAACAATGTAAGCATCTCATACCAGAATTTGTCCAGTTGTGCCTAAGACACAATTCCTGCAAGGAGTTTGCTTTGTATCCCTGTAGAATCCTATAATGATTCTAAAGCTTCCAAGCCTGAAATTGCAAGGCAACTATTGCTTAATGAAGGAATGAAATTGCTATTCTATGCTAAATTTCCATGTGAGTTTCTAGTATGAGACAACAAAATATTTAGCAGTCTTCTGATTGCTTTTAATTAAGGAATTGATGGAAAAACTTACCTAGAAATGAAAACTTCACAGTTGGCTGCATAGGAGAAATTGCAAAAATCTCTTCTTTATTGCTATTCAGGCTTGAGCATCACTAGAAACATTTCCCAGAGACTAGTCCTTGCGCTGATCTTTTGCTCAGAGAGTCCCTGGAAATTGTCAATAAATAGTATTCTTATTTGCTGACATATAAGTCTCTACTTCTTGAAATTTCTTTTTTCCGTTTTTTTCCCCCCTAGACTTATCTAAAGTAAAGCTTATATTTGAGATCCAGAAATTAGTAATTGCCTATTTCTTTGTGAGATCATTGTGACAGAGTGGCTTTTTCTGTTGAGAAATAATGTCAGGTAGAAACTGGAATAGCAGTCAGGTTGGAATTATAAAAAAAATAAAATTCTGTTCTAAACTCTACCTGAAAAGGCTACTTGCCTTTTAGAAAATAAAAAAATGTCTGAGAATAAAGCTTAACCATAACATATCTGTCAGTAATGAGATCCTCTGCCTTGGACAGAGATAATTGTTTCTGGGAAGAATCAGAGTAACATTGTTCATCTATTGACTTCAATTGCTGGCAAGTATGAATTAACACTCATTCCACACAGGGAAACTAAGACATACAGAGCTAGTCATCACAACAGTGGATCCATTATCCAGTTCCAACATTGTTGCTAGGCTCATCTGGCTATGAGCAAGTGAACAGTCTTGATGAGTGGGTTTGCCACCATGCCTGCAGAAAGGTGGTTCATGATTTAACAGGAGTCGACAATAGAGATGAATAGAGTTCATAATAGAGTTCTAAATCAGAAAGTTGAAACTGATGTAGGTGGTGGAATTCATTTCACCTTACTGTAGATGCCTTTATCTGAACTGTTCATCCTGTGTTCCTCCTTTCCTAGAAGAAATGGGCACTTCTGGGGCACGATTCATCTGGCTTTTTTTGGTGGGTGAGCCTTGACTGGTGTCTCAGTTTGAGACAATTTGGAGGGGCAGAGGCCTCAGACAGAGACCTCCTTCTTCCAATTCAATACCCCTGGTTCTCTCCAATACAGAGAGAGAAAGAGATCAAATCCAGATGTAAGTGGGAAAAAAAAAATTCACCAAGAAGAATGCTAGACAACAATACTGATAAAATGGAGTTAGGCTAACCAGACAATTCCCAAGCTCCCGCCCACTAGACCAAAACAAGAGAGTAGCACTGACCTCCCCTTCCACCTGTTAAAACCTGGCAGGAGTGGTTTGGAGGGCCAGTGATAGAGTGAGGCTGCAGT
The DNA here is from genome assembly GCA_035041345.1 of Poliocrania exsul. Lineage (NCBI taxonomy): Eukaryota > Metazoa > Chordata > Aves > Passeriformes > Thamnophilidae > Poliocrania > Poliocrania exsul. The sequence continues at coordinate 35,378,546 of JAWWLZ010000001.1, forward strand.
GCTTCAACTCCAATGCCAGTTGTAGTCCTAATCCATCAAGGTGGTGGCAGAAGTCCCATGGAGTGAGGGAAGGAGACCCTCAGGCTGGCAAGGGAAGTTCAAGTGTGTCTTTTATTGGGCTCAGGGTAGGTGGGAATGCCTATGGTACCTTCCTTGGGGCAGGGAGTTCTTCACTGGGTTATTAATACTGGTTCATGGGACATTTCAAGAGTCTTTTATACCTCCTAAGATGTTATGGCTGCCTGATGTAAGGACAGGTGGATCCATTATGGCCATCAGCAGAGATGAAAATCCTCAGGCCATGTGTGTGAATTGTCCTGGCGCCCCCCCCCCCCCCCCAAGGGGAGTTACCACAGGTGAATCATTTGTGTAAGGACAAAGAAACAACACCCATCTCCTAGCTTGAGGTAGCAGGTGTGCACGCCCTCAACATCTCAACATCTGGATTGTCTGAGTCATCAGCATTCCAGCATTTTCACACTTGTGGATGCATTCTTCTAGGATAGTAGAGTACTGCCCTTATCTTAAGTCCCTCCCCACAGTCTAAATTAGTAGGCATATTTAGGGAAAAGACAGAAGAAAAGGTGGATACCAGAGTCTTTGTGTAATTATGTATAACTGGCCACCAGGTGCCCATGAAGCCACTCCCTCACTCTTGTCTCCTCAGCAGGACAGGAGAGAAAATGAGGAGAAAAACTTCAGGGTCAAGATAAAGGTCATTTACTAAATAAAAGCAAAGACCACATGTGGAAGCAGGGAAAAGCAAACTTGATTTATTCTCTACTTCCCATCAGCAGGCAATGTCAATCCACTTTCTGGGAAGTAGGGCTTTGATATATGTAGCAGTTGCTTTGGCAGACAAATGCTTTAATGAATGATCCCCACTCCCTGCTGCCTCTCTCCTATTCCCTAGCTTTTATTGCTGAGCAGACACATAGCATGGAATATCCCTTTGGCTAGTTTGGATCAGTTCACCTGACTATGTTCCCTCCCAGCCTCTTGCCTACTCCCGGTTTACTGTGCTTGGGAGTCAGAGGTGGTTAGTGTGTGATCACTGCTCAGCAGTAGACAAAGCATTGGTGTGTTATTTTCTTCAGGATGAGATGATTCTTGATCTGAGTGTGTCTTTCTTACTGTGGACTGCAAGTAGATAGCTAGCTGGTATGCAGACATCTACTTTCTATGAGGAACTGGACCTAAAATGCCTGTTCCAAGGTTGAATATGTTCCCCCATTGGGTCTGAAGCTCCTTACAGTACCTGAAGCAGATGTCACTTGTGCAGGAGGCCCTCTATTAACCTATTCCAGAGTTTTCTCCTCTTTATTTCTGATTAGGTATATTCTAGCCCATCAGACCTATGTTGGATGTGAACAATTTCTAAATAATTACTTTTTTGAGAAGTTAGGAAGAAATAAAAGGAAATGTTATATACTCTTTTTTTTTAATCAGAAATGTTTCACAGGTTTGTAGCCTGATTGAAAACACAAAATTCCTTCTTGCAGCTGCAAGTGCCTAAAACAAGGGTACAAGGACTTTTCCATCTGCTGAACTTGCTGAAGGTTGATGCAATCACCAGGTTCTGCAATTATCACTTGACAACAGTAGATTAATACTTACAGTGGATGCTATTAATGCATTCTTAACAAGATGAATACTCTTGCTAATGAATCTCAGCAGAAAAAGGTTTCTGTGTGTTCATGTGTGTGTGAAAGCAAAAGAAAAGTACCAGAGTTATTGGAAAGCTATTATAAACCCTCTGAAAACTGTAAATCAAAGATAAATGAAACAGCTTCCAGTTGGTCTTGCAAGTCTGGAAGTTGTACTGCTGATGGGTAGTTAGTGTTTGGACTGACATACACAAAGCTTAATTTCTTCTTCAATGCATTGAAGACACTGACACCTGAAGTAAGGCACAGTGGCTCAGGAAACATAGATTTGTCATTACTAGTGTCAGGCAAGACTGTAAGGATTTGTCCTAGCTTGAACCTGTTCTGCATTTTACTTTAGCAACTAGTTGGATGTTAAAAGCCCAACATACATTTAGGTCACTACAGCTTACCCAGCTGCCTCATTCACTGCCCTTAACCCTCAGTCTCAGTGAGGAATTTGTTTCATCTTGGTTACCTGAGTTATAGGATCATGGTTTGCCATGGAATATATGCTAAAACTTGGCCATAGCATATACAGGAACCCCCAGCCAATGACAAGACTAAAGAAAAATGACCTGGAGTAAGCATAGTATTATATTGTGGAATAATAGCAGTGCAAAAATAACCTCAAATAAACCCCAAAACAGAGAAGGATTGCAAGAAGAAACTTGTACCCTCAACATCAGCCCTCTTGTGATGTAACTTGGGACATGGGCAACTCCTGTCTTGCCTAAGGAAAACATGTCTACACTCCCAGAAATCCAGGGTTTACCAGAGATGTACAAAAATCCGTGTGAAAGGGGCAGCTCTAGGATGGAATGGCCCCATGCATTAGTATTTTAGATGAATTATTATTTCCTCCTTTTATTTTAATTGAACAAAGCTTTTCGATTGGACTGGTAGCTTTATATTAGTTGGACTAGTACTTTATCCCTTATTTTCTTTCCTTTTTTTGCACAGCATATTGTTAAGTTTGTCAAATAGAATGAAGGTGACATATGAAAAACAAAAGTAGATTTAAAAAGGAGAGGAAAGAGGTGGTGCTCCCAGCACTTCCTTATCCAGAGCTGTTGCTTGAATCAATAAAAATGTGTGATTGCTGCTCATGAGGAGGATATTCACTACCACCATGTTCTGGTGAACATGGAGCAGGCAAAAGTTTCGTTAAGGTCGGATGTCCCTGTCACCAGCTGTCTGTGAAATGAGGAAAACATCCCCATGGGAAAATTGCATTTGCATTACCTTTCCACATACAAGGCTTATAGGGCTTCTATGTGAGTCTCCAGGGACCACCAACTGAAAGAAAAAGAAGCTAGAAGGGAGTTGACACCCATATTGGTTTTCTCTCCAGCTGGGATTATGGGTTTGGATACAACTTCATTAGTTTTGACTTGTGATTTTGAAAGGAATCTCCCAGTTGTTTCCACATGTCACGCTTTGATTCACATGGTGAAGCCATTTCTCAGTGAGTGAACTAGATTTTTTTTTCAGATAAAGCTAAACCAGTAAATCACACATAATAGGTGCCCTTTAAATGCATTCCAATCACTAATGGGGCTCTGGTTTCTGGGGATATCCTACAGTTATGAAGCAAAACTCCCCTGAGCTTGTACAATGCAGGTATGAGACCTCAGTCAGCTATTTTCCTTTACAGACATGCTTTTATTGCAGTGCAGGAATTGTTAATTTAGATATCACCTTAAAAGGTCAGATCTTGGTAATGGATGAGCTTGAATTCTCTGTGGGCTAGAGATGGACAAAATGGAGATGTCTACTCTGTCTGAGGCCTGAAGGAGAACCGTGCCCCTGCCTGCCACAGAGTTTCAAAGGGCTGTAATTATTTTTTGTGGTATCTTGCCGTGGAAAAGGGAGTCGAATGAAATGGAGAAATGGGCAGGCCTGAAGGAAGCTTAATTTGTGTTATGGATTTTAGCATCTCTGAGAGTTTGTCTGGAGAAAAATAAAAAGGGAAAGGTGAAAGAAAAGAAGGAAAAAAACTTCCATTCCAAAAGGCAGATGAATTTGTTATTGATTTAATAAAGTTAAAATGTCTGAGTCAGCTAAAGAAAGCCTAAATAAAGCCTAAATAAGAATTGTATCATAAGGCAGTAAATTTCATCAATTATCATAAGGTAGAAAATAAAGTCAGAGACCACAAAGGAATGGGGCAGAATCTGCTGTGATAGGTTTGATGAGAACAAAGACCACTGGACTGCAGCTGGCTTAGACCCAGGGCAGCTTTACGTGAACACTTGCTGTCCATCAGGAAAGGGCAAAGATTCACCCTGGTATCACAAACTCTGCCTACATGTGACTGCAGAAGGCAGAGAGTGTGGCTAGGAGTTATGCTTAGCCATCCTGTTCACCTTTCTGTTTTCTTTTTCTTTCCTCTCTCTGGGAGGCTTTGTATTTTTAAATCATTAGATTTGCCTTTTGTGAATGTTTGTCCCTGTCACATTTTAGTCAGAGAGTGCATACAGCGCAGAAATCCTTGGTTTCCACCTACTTACAAAAGGCATTACCTGGATCTGATCCTGATCAATGTAGAAGTGATTCTGCCTTTCATCATGTCTAGGCTTCATGAACAAAGATTTGGGAAGGGCTTTACACTTGCTGCAAGTGTGCTGGTAGATAAAAAGGCCTATACGGGATAGGCAGGTCCGGTCACAAAAGGCACAGAGGAAGGTCTCCTTTGGAGATATTGGTGAGGAACAGCTCTTTCTGTGTTGTCTTTTCTCCTCGAGACTGACTCTGCTTGCAATTGCAAAGGAAGCAGCAGCGTTGTGAATGGTGTGTCTCCATGAATCCCATTTGGAGGCCAGAGTGGACAATGGATGGCAGTCAATATGGCCAAGGCTGACGTGTTGTTTCAGGGAGTCCTTGTATCTCCTCTTCGGGGCTCTTCTCTTGTGGCAGCCAGTGGCGAGTTCACCATAGAGGACAATCTTGCGGTGATCCTCCATCCTGGAGACGTGCCCTGCCCAGTGCAGCTGCATTCTCTTCAGCATGGCCTCTATACTGGTGACCCCTGACTGTTCAAGAACAAACACATTCGTCACGTAATTAGTCCAGTGGATGTTTAGGATTGTACGGAGGCAGCACTGATGGAAGCGTTCGAGAAGCCACAGGTGGTGGCGGTAGATGACCCATGATTCAGACCCATGTAAAAGAGTAGACAGTACAATGGCTCTGTAGACACAGATCTTTGTACTTTTCTTCAGGTGTTTATTGGACCAGACTC
>JAWWLZ010000001.1:35383535-35405931 GCA_035041345.1 Poliocrania exsul
CAGCCCAAAAAGCTCAGCAGCCTCTCCAAAGCAGGATGTTAAGTGCTGAAGAGACCGCATCAGAAGATGCTGATTGGCTGCGGTTATCCAACTAGGTGTGGAGATAAGCTTTGTTTAGGCCACCTTTTCTAGGCCCCTCTCCATCCGGAGCAAGCAGTGCTGTCCTTAAAAAAGGCTGCTTGGTCATTCAGGATGCTGCCTCACGAGAATGTCATCTCTGAGGTCAAGTCTCCAGTGACCAATATCCTGAACCGCCTGCATGCAGGGTTGGGTCTGCAGCTTCCAGCTGCTTCCTATCACCTGCCGTTTCGACCCTCACCTGTCACTGCAGGGCTTTGAAATGTGGGTGAACCCTTCGAGCCTGCGCAATGGATTTTTTAGGTGAGGCACAGAGTGCGCAGAACCGGCCCCACCCTTTACTCCTAAGGTTCAACTGCCACGGCCTAGCGAGCTTGGACGATGACAGTGAGTACCTCAGGACATAGGTTTGGTTAGAGTATCCTTCTCATAGATGGTTGGCCTTGCAGGGCTAAGCAAGCTCCATCTGCCTGGGTTTGGAGTTAGAGTTGTCCTTCTCCTAGGATGGTTGCTGGAGGGCTAGCGAGCCCATCCTGCCCGTGGACACACTTTATCTGACCCTTCAGCTGAGACCTGTCTGGCATGGGAGACCCTACCAGAGGCACAAACCACCACCAGGATAGCACACAGCCTCATGAGGGCACGCAAGCTTCTCCTCCGCAACAAGGCGGTGTCCCCAGAGAAGTTCTGCCTTCCAACACAGGTGGTAAAGATCCTCTGCTTTCCAGCAGTCAACATTGTTTGCAGTTGGCCCTTTCCCAGTGTTTACCAGTGTCACATCTCTGATGCCCTGAAGGGCTGCTTTTTCAATCAACTAATGCCTTTGGCTCCTTTCTTCAGCAGCTATTGCATCAAGATGAAAGAAGGTGAAATCAAACTTCAGCAGTTTTCTCTTTCTCTTGGCAGTAGAAGGAGATTTTTGCAGGAAAGATAAACCTTGGCAGTCTTCATCTTGACTTCCCTTTCCCTCTACCATACAACCTCCTACTGCCTCTGTAAGAGGATACTAGAAGGCATTCGTGGGCATCCTGGGCTAGGGGCAGGTCTTGGTTACTACCAATCTGCAAGCATTGAAATACAGACCAGACTACAGAGGAAAGAGCTCACAACTATCCAGCAGGCTTAGGCGCCTCCTTCTTCTTATGACTGTAAAGATGAAAAAAAATTTAGCTGGAACTCCTACTTATTTATATTTATGGTTGGATGCAGATGGTGGTCCTTACAGTGTGCAACTGCTGGAGCATCTATATCAGCTTCCCTCAGATACCACATCCAATAAGAGGCAGCATTTTTATTTATTTTGGGAGTAGGCTGTAAGAATTGTATATAGATTTCTTTTTAAATATCATTATGTCTCAATCCGTCAGTTAAGTCAAGATAAAAATACCTACAACAAGCTTCATTCAACGATACAATTTCTTTGCTAAAATTGATGTCATTCATCACAACAATAGATGCTAGAAATAGGAACCCCATTGTGACATTGTGGTGCATTAGTACATTAAATTACTGCCTTTTGCATAAAATGATCACTGAGCCAAAGCAGTAAATAGCTGATATTAAAGCACAAAATTTCTTTTATATTTAATTTACTAAATATTTCGTTCTTTTGCACTTCTCTTGTTGCCTTCTCATTGTACTAGAGAAACCAATTTTTTTCCTTTGCACTCTAACTAAAATTAATTTTCCTTCTGATATTAGTGCAGATGCTGGAGGCACTGCCTTCAGTATGGGGATAAAAACCAGCCTGCAATTCAGTTTTGTTCTCACCAAAAAGGGTGATTCAACTTCCCAGTAACTGCATTAAGATGGATATAAATCCTGGAACTTTGCTTTGAGCAAAAATTCACAGCCTCACACAGGCAAGATTGACTCCTTTTTTCTGCATTTTACACATGTTACAACATAAATGTTGTTTTTCTCTTTAAATGCTAGCAATGTGAGGGGAAGCATTACACTGAGATCTTACCAGTCCTGCCGAGAAAGAACTGCCCTTCAAGTACAGTGGTGATTCACTTTCTTTTCAGAGCACTGAGATACCTGTGCCTATCACCTGTGAAATGGAAATCCCAGATCTCACTCTTTTCTCAAATAACTTAGATATCTACACAAGGTATGATTTCTGAAGAGCACACAACTGGTACAAGGTGTCAGATCAGTACCCTACCCTATTTTTCCTCAGCCTTTTCTGAACCCATAGGGCAACTGCAGGCACAGGCAGTGTCCATAACTCCAGCTGATTTACTCCAAAAAAAGGTAAAGTGAAGTTCAACGATCATCCCATTGGTGCTGCAGTGGTTACTCTGTGGCTGAAGAGTCCTCTTTATTAATTGTGGTCTTTTATAGATAAGCACCAGGCTATCACTGGAATTTCAGAGGTTTTATCTGGAAATGTGTGAGGCACCGAAATGCCCATTCTTCACAAAGGTCCACTTATCACCAGGCTGACATTTAGCCAAAAGCTTCCTGTCAGAAGAGTAAGAAAATTAATCTGCTGAAAGGTTATCAGCTCTTCCTCTGTCTTTTTAGACTATTTTTTCAAAATAATTCTCTTGTAAAACAGCTCATTGTGTGATTATTTCTACCTAGTGAAGTTCTGCAAAAGGCCACAGCAATACCATGAGTGGAGAGGAACCAGGGTACAGCATTGAAAAGAGTCTTCACTACCCTGTTGTCTCCCAAGAAGCAACCAGAGGCAACTGAAAGCCCAAAAGCTGTTCTTTCTTACTAACACTCTGGTGCAAATCTGCAACTGCCCTCAGTATAGGACAGCGATGCAGAAGGGCTTTCACCTGTGTTTGCATGTCCAAATACCTCCTAATTCACAGCCAGAGCTCATGGGTGCAGCAGTAACAATGACACATCTGCTCTCTGCAACTTGAGAAATGTAATTTGACTTTTTCATTTTAGCTCCCCCCTCTCTACACAACGGGGCTAATATTAACCTCCTCCCCACTGTGCTGGGTTTGCTGCGTTAGTAGCTGTCAAATATCTATAGCAGTGAAAGGGGTTATTCAAGGGTATGTCTCTCTGGCACAGTACAGCACAGTGTAAAGATACATATTCAGGAGAATGTAATTAGACCTATGCTCTACTCTGATAACGAGCTCATGAGTAACATGAGGAATGCCAGCCAGAAAAGAGCTTTGCAGTAGCAGCACCCAAGATTTCCAAAACGTGATGAGTGAGTAACCCAACTTCAACCACCTGCTCTGGAGCTCAGATACCAATTTCTTCCCCCACTACAGTTCTTTTTAAAACCACTCATGGTTTTGGCCTGTTTTTAACCTTTTTCCCATGGATCCACGAATTCATCCATTCCTGAACCTACTCTGGACCTACTGAATGCTGCAGTTGCCTGTATGTTTTCTCAGATGGCTTCTCTCACAGCCATCCTCCATCTGTGACATTAAGAGCATGACAAAGGGAAGCCAGAGGCATGGCTAGCAATCTCTGGAAAAGCATGACAGCAGGAGTTAAAATTTGCATTTAGAAATAACTGTGTTCCAGACCTGTAACTGTGGAACAAGAATTCTATTTTGGACACAGCAGTCACCCACCTCTCCATGCTGTGCACATGTTCCTCATACCCATGCAACTCACTGCAATCCCTACCGCAGCCATAGCCCCCTCATTTCCAGCTGTTGGCTCTGCATCTTCCCTTTAATTAAGGGAACTAGCCAAAGGAAATTCATTACCATTTTGCAGCATAAAAATGCCATTTTCAAAGCTTTTAAAATCCATTCAGGTGCTGCAGGAGTTGGGGTTATTCTGCTGAACTGAACAAGGCTGCAGCATAGAAATTAATTCAGAGCTGAAATTTCAGTAGCTGGACAAATTCCTGAGAGGTTCACACAGCTGGTATGAGCCTTGTGCCCATTTTGGTTTAGATCTGTACTGGTTGGGTGTTTCTCTGTGCTTTACTGTAAATCATAAAAAACATTTGAATGGCTCCTGTCCTTGCAGAGAACATGTAACAATAAACCAGCCAAAAATAGCACATGCAGAAGCAAAATTTCATTAGTTCATTTGAACACTGAATTTCCCTCATTCATGCAGCATTTTTATATAGGCAATGCTGAGAGAAAAATGAAATACCAGTAAAAGAGTAGGAAAGAAGAAGTAGGTAAAGTAGGGTACTTTAGGGAAAAGTTTAAATGTAGTTTTTAATTTGGTTTGTAGAGCCAGACAGTACACTAGGAAGCAAACAGAAAGGCAAGGAGAAAAGAAGATTTAGTTCATGTGTTGATCTACTTAACATTAATCCCATCCACTGGTTCTGTCCATATTAATCAGCACAATGTAATTAATGTGTTGTCTCCGTTCTGGTGCTCCTGATGCTGCCTTTACTGTGATAGCACTGCATGAGGATTTGGAAGGGTTTGATCGAAATGAAACATTCAAGTTCAAACACTGAAACTCATTATAATGCAAACTAAACTAGACTAGAATAAAATTCCCACTAGTTTCCTGAAACAAATGTGTTCACAGTGATATCCAGACAAAGGTATGCCACTGCTGTGTTTCTGTCCTCAGAAACTGAGCTGTCACAGGAAGCCTTAGCACAAACATATGGCATAGAACATGTTTGTGTCCCTTCTACATGAAGCTCTAAGGGGTCCAGAGTATTTCATCCTACTCTTTCCAGTTAATCTGAGGCTGACATGGTATGAGACATCTGATTAAAGTGTTCCTCCCACTAAATGCACATCAAGAGCATTCTCATAAGTTCTCCACTCACAAAGCATCTAATGACACAGTCAAAGTATGAACATTTAATGAGAAGTCAGTCCATGGCACAAGATAATTTGGACCCCAAGTGGGGAATTCCTCTTGCACTCAAATAATCATGGGAACCGTCATACTTGAAAACAATTAAATGAGAAATAAACCATCAGTTTTACAGCATAGATTACATGAGGGGAAGGCAGTGTGGACAACTACCAGGGTGTGATAAAGGATCATGAAAAAAATCTTAGGATGATGTTGGTGAAATCATTCCAATCACATTATGGATGTAATTTTCATCCTTTTGATTTTTTTCTGTCAATTTGTACCATTTCCCAGCACCCCCCTCCCTCTCTGTTCATTTTTTCTTTTTTCCTTTTCTTTTCCAGCACAGCAGTCCATTAAGCTGCAATCCTGCTGCTCCCTACCACAGAGATGAGTGGGGATGTTGTAATCAGACAGCTGCTCACAAGCAAATGCCAATGGATTTAAAAAAAATTGTATCAGTGACTGCAAAAGAGTCACCGTAAAGTGCTTGTAATCAGCATGATAATTAAAGAAGACAGTGTTAAAGTATGTATTTTGATGAATATAAACAGCAAAGTGTCATTCCCAACAGTTTCTCTCGTCTAAGATAAATCTTTGAATGCTCACAGTGCTCAAGCTGTACAATAGTCTCAATGCTTCCATCAACATCAGTCCATATGCAGAAATGATGTACAGGCGATGGGCTTTTGTACACCATGGGAGGCACAGGGACTGTTACTGCTGTTTGTGACCTGAAGATCAACATCCTACTGCGCTGTCACAGTAAGCCTATATGTTAAGAGAGTCCAGACTGCTAAGAAAGAGATGAATGACCTAGAGATCACACAATGAATTAACAGCAGAGGAGGGAAAAGAATTATGTTATTTTAGCACATAAGTCAGCTCTCTAGGCTCCACTACCATCTAGCCTGATCATCTTCCACACTAGTGATGACCAGTGTTGAGCTGAGCATGGTTATGTGGTCATCCAGAAATATAAATTGCCTATGTTTATATAGGTAATTAAAGGATCCTTTGCCTGAATAGCAAAAGCAACTTGTATTTTACCACAGACACTTGAAAGCCTTTCTTACACAGTCTGAAGCACTCATAAAGCAAAAGGCATAAAATCCCATGGACCAAACTCAACCTTAAATAATCTCCGACCCCACTAATAGTAAGTCATTGCTAGATCATTGATAATTGCATGACAGTTTTCAATGATCATGTTAACTGGCTATTCTGCTAATTATTGTTACTTACAGCACAATATTTCAAATTTTCTCTTAAAAGCCAGGTGCTCTCCTGTGGCTGCAGGTGGCTTAACTCCCCAGGGTGACCCCTTAACTTCTATACTTATAGTTTAGCTTTACAGCACATTTGTTTCTTTGTGTTCATCCTCCTCCACCCTTTAAAAACATTTCTAGCTCCTAGATGTCCTTCTGCTTTCCTTTAAGATTGCCTTTAATAATCCTGTCCCCTCTGAGCTCATTTACCCTAAGAAATGTAAAATCTGCTTATTTCTTCATGCAAGTATTTCCATTTCAACAGACCTATAATCACTTTTCATATCTTTGCTCTTAGTACGAGGCAATCATCCCCATCTTCTTCATCTTTCCATTTCCCAAATAAATACACATAATTTCAACTCACTTTTCATAGTTGCACTGATTTGGTAATGAAGGAGTTTCTGGGTGTATTATTTATGACAATTTTAAAATAAATACTAAATTGAAGGTGATTCATTACATGATAATCTTACATGATAAACATGATATGGATGTATAACATAACAAGACAGATAATCGGCTTTGAGAATTAGGTTAGAAGAATAATGATTTTAAATGTTTCCAATGAAATAGGAGTAAAGGTTGGCAAGAGTATTTATGCAAGAAAATAGTTATTACAGGAAAGCCCTTCCAGAAGAAATGAAGACAAGAATAACCATTAACACATGTAATGGCAAAACCCAAGAAGATTAGGGCACAGGCTACCAAACAGTAATAAGGCAGCCCAATAGTACCAGCACTGGAGATGACTGACCTGAGGAATAAGGTATAAAACCACAATTGGGATGCCTTGCTTTGAATTTTTTCCCCCACTTCTCTGTTGCCACTTATTTCACCTCCATTTCTACTTTCATTTTATTACTATTCTATTTCTTCAGCCTGTAAAAGACAATACTTCTTTAGGGCTCAATAAGTTTTGGGGGTTTTATGGGCTATTTTTTTTAATTAAAGTTAGAGAGGTCATGAGTCTATGTTTGAAACATCACATTCCCTGCTCTTTTCAATGCAATTTTATTTTGGTCTTTAATATCTGTATCTTTTAGTTCAAGTTTTGCTGATATTTTACTGGACCTTTTTGTGGTCTATTATATTAAAAAGCCTTATGATAGTGCATAACATTTCTCTGAGCAGGTAAATTTATATAATCATCAACATGGAAGTAAAAAATAAAGCCATTTGATGTCATGTGTTTGGGGAAGGAGCATGGTTTAGCAGTTAGTGGAGAGAGACAGGCACATCTACATGACAATTTATCCTACCAATTTAAGATTTAATTCTCTGGAATTGATTGACTTTGGAAGTGACTTAAAACACTGAAGTGGAGGGGTTGATCAAATCTTAGAATGGCAGATACAAGGTGCGATGAATTCTGACTTTGCAGGAGGTAGGAGCTCACTTGCTCAAAGACATAATGGGAATGAATAATGCACAGATTTGCACTAATTAAGGATTGAAAGGACCTCTAGTCATTAAATTTTTTACTTTAGATTTTCACGTCTGTGATAGTTGGTGATAGTTTTACAATACAGAGTGGTAGATTATGAAACAGCCACAGATAATACAATTGCACATATTTGAATACCATGACTTCTGCGAGACCATCAAGTTGCCACCAATTTGGATGTAAATTGAATCCGAGTGAATTATTTTGACAGATGGCATCAGATTCTGACAGATGGCATCATAACTGAGCTAAATTCCAAATTTCAAAACCTAATCAAAACGTAATCATACCTATGACAAGCTAATAGTTCAAGACACAAACTTATCCTAGAAGCACAAAGAAGCAGGAAGGCAGATAGGAATGAATTTTACAATTTTAGGTAAATTAAAGCAGATGATGCTGTTCTTTAAAAGGAGAGATTGCTATTGTTTTTTATCAGGAACATAGTGGTCTTCTCTTGGTTTTTTTATCCAACTCACAGTTCTCGTCTCTGCCTTACTGTCACTTTGCAGGGGGCCCTCCCTGCAGCCCTGATACTGAGTATGACAGATATGCTGCTGATCATTGTTGCCACATTATGGTTCACATCCCTACATCTGTATTTTTCTGACGAGTGCTATGGTGCTGAGTGGGTGTAAACTGAGAACAGAGTTAGCTGGCTAGATTATGCCATTGTTGTTACACTCCCTGGCAAAAGTATTCTGTGCTATTTTGCTCCAGTGATCCCAAGCTTTGCAAGCACTGAAGATGCCATTGGTGGTTCCATATTTTCCCCCCTGTATCTCAAATCTGAACAAAATTTTTGTAAAATTGTATACAGAGGAGAACTTATTATATATTGAGGGGGTTTTGCAGTTGATATTTTTTTGTAAATATTTACTTGCAGTTTGAAATGACAATAACATTTCATTGACAGGGACATTTAAAGAAAGAATCTTAAGTGTATAAGCTCAGTTGAGTGTCTTTAAAAAAGCTTTTCAAATGCACTCATTATGGAAATTTCTTATTTGAATTCTCTCAGTGCCAGGTTTGTTTTAAAACATAATAGGGACCCTTGGAAAATTAAAGCTGCACTTCCAATCCCTGGAAAAAATACTTTCATAGTTCTACGTTCCTCAAACTTTCTCATTCATCTACTAACTGGTAACTCTCAGATGCCAATGACTCTGGATAAAGGGTATGGAGAGATGTAATGGAATCATGGTGTCACCCCTGCCTGCTTGTGGGATTGAACATCTGTGAGTAAGGGACTAGGTAAAGGCATCTTCTCTGGCAAAACCTGGTAAGAGTGTTTTCTTCAACCACAGAAATGTTAAAAAGAAACATGACCAATTGGTGAGACGAGAAGAAATAGCTCATATGGTCTACTGGTGGCCAGATGTATAAATGCTGGGTTATTCAGTGACTAAAGAAGCTCTTCTGTCTAGAAATAAAGAGTCAAAAGAACAATAAATGTCTGGAGCTGGGGAAAGGCAAGGCTTGAAGCTCCGGTCAAATGCAGAGTGAAAGTAAGGAATGGGCAGAAGTTAGAACAAAAAGGTAGATATTTTGTAAAGGAGACAAGGATATCATGCAAAGATGTAGAGTGACCAGGAAGAAATTTATTGAGGAAATTAGAAAAAAAGTCTCAGGAAATGGTTTTAAAAAACTTTATAAAAAAGTCCATAGTGTTGACACATTTGTATTGGGCAAGTGAAACCCTGTTGATATTGAGTACCCAGTACCTCCCTGTCTTTGCAGCTTGCAGATCTTTTCTGTTCTCAGGAGTACTTGAATTCTTAAGAATTGTTATCATTGGCTGAATAATTGCAAATATGAGCTATGTTAACATTTTTAAGAGTACCACTTCCACAAGATCCTGTTCAATTTGTTTTCTATACCTGAGACAAAAGCCACACTGCAAGTAATCTAAAATACCACTTTAAGATTCATGGGTTTTATCTATGTTAGATGCTATTTCTTTATTCTCTTTATTACCAATAAAGCCTTTTGGCCAAGTACATGACAGTTTTTTTAACTGCCTATTCCTGAGTTGTTTCTTGTGTGGTGTCTGCAGAGCCAGGCTCAGCCCCATCTCCTGTCATCCCATGCTTTTACATCTCAAGGCCTCTGTTATTGTATCAGGTCTGTATTTCTGTCATAAATACCTCATTCCACATAGAAGAACTGCTTTTTGCCTCTACCTGTATAAAACAGTGGTTGTATTGCATGAAAATTATGAAAACAAATTAGCCATAGAGACCATTTCATTTAGAGATATTGCTGTTACAGCTAAATCCTGTCATACAAACTGTAGGTAGGTCAAGAAAGGTATGGACAGAGCAAGCCTGGGAAGCCTCAGTCCTAAGGCCCTGCAGACTCAGTACAAGGTATCTGAGCTGTGACCGACTTTAACAATACAGTAAGACAGGGCTACAGGGTGACATGATATTCCAAGTACCTGTTATATGAAATATAACTAGGTGACTGAATTTTCAAGAGAAAGCATAATCTCAGTTTCCTTTGGCTAATATTCAAGTTACTGATGATGGCTGCCTTGTTGTGTAGAAAAGGTGAAAACAAAAACCAATCTTGTAACAGGAATATGTTTTATGATACAAGCCTCTTCATAAAACAAATTGCTTTAAATAATGCTTCAGATTCTTTACTGGTAAGATGAAAAGCTCTCCAAAGCCTTTATTGCTGAGTTTTTGCAAGAATGATGTCTTAGTCATGAGCTAATCACAAAAGAGTGCCTGTTCTTAGAAGGGAGGGAGGCAGATGTTTGTATTGGAGAACTGGTCAGCTATGAAACAGACCAACTTAGTCATACTATGCCTCATACTACCAAGATGTGGGTGGTTTTTGAACTCAATTGAGTCATGAGGATAATTTTCATAATGGAAGTACCCAGATGCAACCTTGTGTTAACGGTGCAGTAACTATAGAGGAAGATTTTATGATATTCTGCCATACATCTCCTATATCAGGTATGCAGAAAACACCACTTCTGTGGTCCTTGAGGGATATGACAGTTCTGTTGATTTTACTCTGCTGTGTCCTCTATCTAGCTGTGTAGACTTCTCATCTCCCTCAGCTTCTAGCTAATGGAGAATGCTATTAATGTTGCCCTATACGTGGTCTTATCAAGAACAGAGTTCTTTGAAGACAGCACTTCATTGAATAAAGAATAGCTGAAACACATTTTTTAAAAAAAAATCTATTTCAGCCCTAGTCTAGCCAGCTTTCAAAGTTTTGGTCTGTAGACCCATTCATTTGAGAGGATCATTTTATTACTAAGTTATTTGAAGGCAAGTGACAGGCATAGCAATTACTGAAGCCTAGGTTATCTTTATGTATATCCTATTAAACATGTATAACTGGACTTCGGCAAAGTACCATTTGTTTTGTCCCTACTTCTTTAACTTCCTTTATACTATTCCATTGTACTCATTCTATATTCAGAATGGGATTTTTCCCTCTCAAAGCTTCTTCTATTTGCAGACATAGTTTTTCTTAAGAACATATCCCATTGTTGCAATGGCAGGCAGGGTGTGAAATACTTCATTTCTAAATGAATAGATGCTTTTTCTGTCAAATATTTAAGAATAATAAATACATGAGGTCTAAGAAAATATTACAGAGCTTGTACTTTTTTTATAATAGCTTATATCTGCTATAACTAGCTATTAGCTGACTTTTAGAAAAATGGGGAATATATTCTATAAAATATTTATATTTTAAAATATTAGCCAATTATAAATGGTTGCTAATTGCCTGACCTGAGTTAGCCACATTGGCTGAATAAGGTCTGGGTTAATTTTGCTGGAAAGAAAGCATTTTGTCTAAGACACAGTTTTGCAAGTAAGTGGATGAAACTGCACATGCTGGAAAGCTGTTCAGAGTTCAGCATGGTCATTTGTGAGGTTAGCTGAATATGGTGGATGGATGGACCTGATATTCACTTGTTGAGGGAGCTGAATATCACTTTATACTTTGCAATGTTCTCAATAGCCAGGTAAGGCAGGTCACCGCTTTCAAACTACTGACTCTCACAGTGTATCTAACCAACAACACAAAGAGACTTTTTTTTCAAGTAATCTACTTATTCATGTCATCAAAAAAAGGCCTGAACCGGAAAGATGATCAGCACATACATCTTTTCACCTCTTTCAACTGCTTGTTCCAGAAGACAGTCAGTACCTTGCAGAAATCCACCTGTTGGCTCTTTGACTACTTTGTGACTATACCCTGAATCACCCAAGTTTTGTTGTAATGGCAGTTTTGTTGGGTAGAAGCTTGGGAACTCAGTGCTGTTGGTCTGTTCTACTTTTAATTTCTAGAATTTTTAACACAGATCTGTATTAATCCTGCTTACTAATGCACATTGCTTCCTCTGCTGAGAAACTAGGACAGACTATGTAATGGTTTTGTCTCAAGGACCTGGCATGGATGTGATACAGGTACAATCAAATTCTCTCTTGCTTTGATGTATCCGTACAAATTTCTTCACATATCTGCATTGTCCATCTCTAGACCAAAAATTTTAATGGAGTAAAACTTGACTGTATCCTTCCTGCCTATACACTTAGAGAAATACTGTAACGATTAAAAAGTCAGTGAAAAAGAAAATGTTGCTTGTGGTTTTTTTTCTCTTTCTACCAAAACTAGATATCTTTCAGACCACTTCCCCCTCTTCTCCTGGCATCTAGTACACCAACACCCTGTTCAAAAGTTGTGCAACAGGTTAGAAAACATTTTTCTCCTGCTTATTATTGTGATGATGTTGGAGTCATCCACCAATGCAGAGAAGGTAAAAGAAAGATACCTAAAGCTGTAATTCTCAAGTTTCCTGTTCTTTCTGCTGCTGCTGCTGCTTTAGCAGTCACAGATTTGCAGTCAGATAAAGTGATTTTCAAATGAACAAGTCTATCTGTTCTCAGTCAGCTGTACCTATTCATTCATACCACTCAAAACACATTAGGTATGCCTTTGAGCTCGAGAAATTTGGGGAATAAATGCTGTGTTGTCTCACAGGTTCACTTTACTCTTTTTCTGCATTATCTCTCTGGTGGGGATTCCCATGAGTTCTTAACACAAATTCCTAGAAGTCAACCAAACCAGACTGTCACATCAAATAACAGCCATCACATTCCCTGCATCTCCATTGTGTCTGTTCGCTTCATCTTGATACTTTATATAACAAAGATACTGTTCAGTGTAATGAGAATTCTAAGGGCATTTGTGCAAAAGGGGGATGTTTGTAGAATTGTATTTTTCCCCTGAAATAAAGAAGTGGGACAAAAGATAACTTGAGGTAAAATTTTGAAGGTAAATGAAGATGTATTCTAGTCTTTTAAAATGGGGGAAATGTATTTGCTAATCCTTTGTAAATATATATTAATAACTGGAAACTGAATCAATTTTTTCAAAAAACCTCCCAAGGCTATCAGAAACAACATCAGCATTTGTGTTCTCTGCATTGGCCGCTTTAAGTTCATTTCTTGGACACAAAACATTTTATAGATAAAGGATTTGTTATTTTTTATGATCAGCTCAGAGCTGGGGTTTGTGTGCTCATCAATGTTTCTTGAAATATTAAGACCAAAATAGTTTTCTGAAAATCAGATATTGGAAGGAATTTCTGTGTATCAGAATTCTGACATTTTATCTTTACTTTGTTTACAGACTCATCCACTGAATAAAGCAAATTATCTGATTGCCTCTCAATCACTAATGGATTTAGCTTCCAAATACCCTTGAAGGTTAGGTAAATACTAAACCTCTCCAGTTTCAAAAAGGGAAACAGAGATAGGGAGAGATTAGTAGCTTAAATATCCATGGTATTAAGCAGTTGTTTTTTAAAGAGGAATTCAATAGAAACAGCAGCTCTCAGCCGTTCTGAAAGTGGAATGATAATGGACTTAATTAAGTCACCAAGTAAATCAGTATCACAGCTAAGAATGCATCTGAGGTTTTGTGTCTGGCAGTTTGATTTTAACATAAAACTTCTTTTTTTAGTCAGCAACCAGAAATGAGTACTGATTACAACTATTTTAATGCATATGACTATCATCTTAATAGAGTGTAAGACTATCTGCAGACTTTTTTTCACAAGACAGTCTGTGATTTAACTCAATTGTCTGGTTTATGGAGTACCAAATGGCAGAGAGCAGGAAATCAGGAAGACAAGGGCAGCTGTCTTGTCCTACCCTAGGGAACTAAGAGATCTTGGAGAAATAATAGGGAAATTAAATGAGGACACACTTCTCAGATGCAAGCAATCAATACTATATATCCTAGGAAACATTAATGTTTCAATACCTCAGTATCATATTAGATGGTGGAATCATTCATTTCTTGGTTTTATAGGAAGATATTTTTTTCCACATCCAGAAAATCAGAACATACAATTACAATAGTTAGACCTAATCTGCCTTCTTGGCCCCCAAAGTCAAGCTCCTAGTTAATTTTAATGGGAATTTTGCTTGCATCAGAATTGCTACTTTATTATTCTCAATTATTGTACTGCAGTGATGTTGAGCAGACCCAGCTGTGTCCCCTTAACCCTGCGTTGCTAGGCAGTCCAAAATAAAGATAAATATCAACTGCAGAGAACCCCTAGTTTTAAGGTAAATCTTAGCTCACCTATGCTGAGCAACTAAACAGAGTAACTCAACTCTAATACAAACAGATCCTGTAGCTGAGACAGCAATAGACAGTCTCTGGGTGTAGCTATGGTCTGAAGAATCTTAGGCTTGCAGAGCATCTTGCTTATGCTTCCCAGTTGTGAACCAAAACTAGGGAAAGAGGAATTTGGGGTTAAGTCCTCAAATATGGTAGATGACTTGCAGGCTCAGTCTTACTTGGAGTTGAAAATGTGCTCAGTAACCCCAAAGTCATTATCATCCCAGGGAAGTTGATTGTCATTGTGTTAAATTGCAATCAAGAACTAGTACTAAGCATTGTGCATTATTCCCCTGTGCACTGTGCATGATTATATAAATTTGTTCACGTAATGATGCGTTTTTATGATATATATATTTCTGAATGTGACAAAGGGCTTCATGCTGAGATCTGAGTCTTGGTGTGCCATATGAAAAAGCACTTAATGACCTGATTACAATATAGTTAAGAACTGGCACAATTCTTCACAAAATCTATTCATCATCAGGATCTGAGGGAGGGAGGGTTTAGCCCTTGCCGATGTCTGTCAGTAGGACTGGGACTGGATTCCACAGCAGGGAACCTAAAAGTAGTTGTCTGTAAGCATGCTTTGTGCTCTGTGATTCCCTTGGAGTAAAAGAAAACTAATTCAGAGGTAAATTCAATTGCCTAAATATTAGCAATCAGTAATATTAGAGATACTTTGAAGCATGTGAGATAACTGCACACAAAAGAAGACACAGGTCTTGCTGCAGACCTGTGCATGTCTGGAACAGGAAATGTTAGTTAGATACGTTGCAATATCTTGATCAATAGTCGTGTGCTCTAGGTATTTAGTTCCTCTAGGGGGAGTCTAGACACATCTCTCAGAACGTGGACTGCTACATATATGTGTCTAAATGTATATTTTCAACAGAATCTTAGCCTAGGGTCTTAGTTCAGCTCCTAAATTTCTACATCTGAGCTAAATGTCTACACTTGGCCTTGCAAACATAGGTCAATAATACATAGTTAAAGGAAAAAAAGGCACTTTTGGCTGTTGTATGTCTAGTAATTTTTTCCACATAAGCTTTTTGTGAAATGACTCAAACTCTGAAATACCAGTTTCTCCCCATTTTTGATAAAGGGAATCTACACAAAAAAGGACATCTCCATTTATAAGTTGTCACATTTGATCAGAATACCAGCACGCATGATAGCAAAAGATATATTCAAGGGGTAATAACACATTTTCAAAATATGAGCAGTGATTGGTGGCAGATGGTTTAAAACAATTATCGTATTAGGTAATGAAGAAATCCTTTCTGAGCAGGAGGACCTGAAGGATATAAATCTGAATGAACTGCAAGACCTATTAAAATATACAAAGTTGTATGAGTTCTCAAATCATATCATCGTCTAAGAAGATGGAGCCAAGGACATTCCCAGTTATCAGGTCTCCAGCTGAGCAATTTTGCTAATAACAAACTGAAAGTGGGAAGCACACAGATCTAAGCATATGTGTTGATAAAATAATGTTGCCTGAATTCCTGTGAATATAGACAATCAGAAACAATATTAATGGAGAAAGATAGATGGTATACCTTTATTGAAAGCTTTCAAAGTGCACATGCACACTGGGCACAGGCACACACATGCCCTATGGCCAGGCATGTTGCAGCTTTATAACCTCTCCAGCCATTAGCATATATGTTATCTATGACCAACCATGATTCTTATTTCCCCTGGTGCCCAACCCATAGAAGTCTTCAGAACTGCCCTTTGGAGAAGCTCCAGGACCTCTAGGCCTTCTTCTTGTGTTTTGTCTTCAAGCTATCTGCAGGTTGTTCATCATAAACACCTTGGCCTTGGCAGGACATGATAAAGCTTAAGAGTCTGTGAGAAAGAGCTTTAGTAACTTGTAAACACCACCTAATACGTGAGCAAGTGAGGAAAATCCATGTAACCTATATAATTCTAAAATCTATGAAATATACACTAAAATCCTTAGGCATCAATAAGGTGCAGCTTTAAGAGGGATTTTAATTTTATTTCCTTGTATCTATTTCTAAAATATTAAATTTATTTTACCTGTGAAATACAGAAGTTGTTCTTACTAGTCCCAGAGAGTAATGGTTTGTGACTGAGTTCCCTGTTGACAGAGAAAATCAGGTTTAAGATAGAACTTTAAATATGACTTTAACAGCTTTATGATGGCAGTGTCACACAAAGACACCCAGAGAAAGCACCACAGATATGTATTTGCTTTAGTTATTGGTGTTCTGTTCTTTCATTGTATTCCTTTCTAGAAGTTTTCCGTCATCAATGGACAAGACCCAGAAGATCCCTAATCCATACAGCTGGATAATTATTACACTGGTTTGATTTTGTTTCCCAAAGTAACTGCAGTTTTATTAAATGCTTTAAAAAGGGTAACAATAATAAATTCACTGTACTATCTTTTAGACTAAATGAAAAAACTGAGATGTTTTCAGAAATGTTTAAATGAAAACAGCAAAATACACCCAGATTAACAATGTAAACCAGAACCAACCATGAAGCTTCCTTCTGAAAGTGCACTTCTGTGCTCTGCAAGGCAGGCTTTTAAAGTGTGCGAATGCTTTTGGAACTATATATCTTCACTTACTGTTATCCAGCTTGTGTTATTTTACTATGCTTTCCAGCACTGAGAGAGCTAAACACTAATTCCAAGACAGCTAAACAATAACTTGAGTCCTACTCTTTAAGTGGATTAGCTTTGTTGTTTTTTACCCCTTTTTTTCTGTCTGTCTGTCTGTGAAGGATTGGATTTGAAGAACTTCCATAACAATATGGCTCTTCTTACTCTTTAAAGAAAAATAGAAATAAAAGACATTACTATCTCAGTGTTTTTCCTCACAGATTGGGATCTGGCATTTGGGAATTCCAGACTCATGGTTCAATTGTGCCCACTGGAAGATATAAGCATAGCCACTTTTCCACACACATTTTCACATGATCCATATCTGTGTGGATCCAAGACTGCATCTTGTTTTATGAGTGAATGAATAAGAAGTACATCTGTTGAGTGAAAATCTAAGTGACCCTTGGTTTTTGAAAAAGGGGGTAAAATTGTGCTTTCATCGCTAAATAGTCTTCTTGGTTTGTTCCTACCACAATCTACACAAAAAACCCCAACAAACAAAACACAAGAACAACAAAACGAAAACCAAACAACCCCTCCCCCAAACACAAAACCCCCACAAAAAACTCAACCACTGCACTAAAAACCAAAAAAACTAAAAAAACCAAACCCAAAACCAAAGAAAAAACCCCAATCAATCAAACAAAACCAAACAAACCCCCTACACTCTGTTCTGAAAGAAGATTGAAACACTTTTTCCCCTAGTACCAAATTGCAAATAATATTGCAATCTCTCAGACTCACCAATGGCAGCAATCCTACTGTAATCCAGCACATACCAAAATAAATGTCATACTTGCCAAGGCATCTTTACAGCCATCATAATTAGTACTCTTGCAACACAACCAGCAAAACACATAGTTCATACATTTTTACCCTGGAATTTGATATAGGTCACACA
Organism: Poliocrania exsul; assembly: GCA_035041345.1. NCBI lineage: Eukaryota > Metazoa > Chordata > Aves > Passeriformes > Thamnophilidae > Poliocrania > Poliocrania exsul. Next base: position 35,401,310 of record JAWWLZ010000001.1, read on the forward strand.
GAGCACAAAATGTCCTCCTGGAAATTGTGTGGGTGACACTTAACAACCACTATACATCAGAAAGAACTCATGCAGGGGACTGGTAAAGGATAGAAACCTGCAGTTTTCAATGGAGAAGCATTTTCCACAAAACCCCTCCACTTCCTAATGCAACAGAAATGTTAAAAAAATAATTTCTTAAGAAAGCCTAGAAAAGGATTCATAACCACAGGAGTATAAGAATTATGGTCGCAGCAGAAATAACAGTTATGAAGTTCATCATAGTCTTCTTTTCCTACCCCCTTTCTATTTTACAATCACTAATTATGTTTTTTCTCACTGTTCCCGTTCTCTCTTCCTCTGCCCATCCCCCAGAGCTACTAACCATTCTCCTTTGTGTAGCTGATTAACATAATGAGACTGGACTAACAACACTTAAATGTTTCTGCCTTGGATTTAATTGCTTCTTATCACACTGGATGAAGACCATCCACTTTCCCAAATAACTCACTTGGGGTTCAAAAAAGATGAACCTTCTCCTAAAACCCTTGTCTCTGCAAATAAGTATTCACCTTGTGACAATGTACTCTTTTTGCTGTTTAAATAAGGAGAGCTACTTTCTCTTAAAAGCACTATTCAGAGTAGTCAGCGCTGAGGACAAAAATCTCACAATACTTCCAGGTGTGTCTACAAAGTGACTTCAGGAAATATGACCTTCACGAGAGAGCCTGTTTCCTGGGAATAAATGAAATTTATCTATAACTGCAGAATGGAAATCGTGTCCTACAAAAGTTGATTATCCCTGGAGAGAGAACAGACTATCGAGTGAAGAGCGACTGTTTTGGTTATTCTGAAGGTAATCTATGGAAATCTTCTGTATAGAGGAGTGTTAGAGTCGCAATTAGAGTTTTAACGGGATTAGAAAGGAGCAGTGTGTACAAAATTCCCTCACCATCCAGGCCTGCGTGGGTAGCTGGGACTAGCAAGGGATGTCAAGGAGTTTCATTTCATTATCCTGGGGCTCAGAGCACCTGAGATCATCTCTCATCTGCTGTGCCTCTTCAAGATGTTTAGGGTGGTATTGAACAAATCATTTAGCACTGAGGATCCCAAGAACAAACACTGATTTTCTGAGTTTTACTGCAATGTGGTTATCTAATGAACCAGGTTGCTGAAAGCAAATGATTTCCTGATTCCCTGCTGCAGTGTGATTGGACTGAGTGCCTTACATCTACCTTTTTCAAGATTTAGCTCTATCGAGCAGATTGGCCATGAGTGCACTATCTGATATCTCTTCAGAGACTTTAAGTCTTAAAATTCTTCTGTTTGCTTGTTTGTTTGAATTGAAAGTACCTAATTAGCTGCAGTAAAGTATTTTTGTAACCCACTAAGTAAAAGTAGACTGAAGTCACACACTGTAAGAGAATGCAGAGATGTTGGAGGCAGCAAAGGCTGCTGGCACCCTTGGGACTGAGGTCTGCATGGGAGTGTAAGACTCAAATCTGGTGTGATCTTATCTGTTTTGCCTGGAATAAACTTTTTCAATGAGAAGTCATGTGAGCAAACTTTTCTAGACTGCACATTGGGATCAGCTGAGAACATTCGTTGTAGAAGGGAGCTCGGAAGTAAGCAGGCTTGTATGCTGGGTGGAGGATCAACAGAGAGACCCAGACATCTGAACAGAAAGCAAAAGCTGAAGAGTCATCTCCTTCTACCAAATTCATGTGCTTAAAACTAAGGAAAGTGAGCTATCTCTCCCCTCTGACTATCTGTCCTGATTTCAGCCAGGACAGGGTTAATGGACAGGGTTAATTTTTGCAGTAGACAGGAAGAGGCATGACTAGGACCTGGAGGTTATTCAGTACCACCTCAGGTCATTGCCAGGGGCAGAGGGAAAGAAATTTCTTCTGAGAAAGGGTCCCATCTGATTGATGTAGCTGGAAGCAGCTGGGTATTGTTAATTCTGTGTGAATGATTATCTCTTTCTTGTACCCTCTATCATTAGTATTGCTGTTAGTTTGTTTTCTTATGTCAATGGCGTTTCCAGTAAGTTGTTCTAATCTTAACCAGTGATCTTCACATTTTGCACCTCTAACTTTCCTCTTAGCCTGCCAGAGGGGATGGGTAGTAAGCCAGCAGTACAAGGTTTCAGTGGGTGTACCAAATTGGGGAATATCATTCCTAAACCACAACACTATCTAAAGACCACAGACATATATTAAAGGAGGTTTCATTTGTATGAGCTGTGCACAATGATATGGCTAAAACACAGAGTTCAGTATACTAGTAAATTAAATTTTTTTGGGAATATTTCCTGGGTCTGAAACCAGCTGGCAGTTCAATTGCAATGGTCTGCACCTATCTTATTAAACTATCATGCTCTCCAAACTAGGCATCCAAACTGAGTACTGGGAATAGTTTCTGACCTGTGTTCATGGTAACTTTGGATCTGAGCCTCTTTGGCAAAATACTAGGTGGCATGGGAGAAAAAATAAGTGTTTAATAATATAAATAATTGAATACCAATGCCTGGAAAATTTGCTTTGCACTGTTTAATTTACTAGCACAAGTGATAGTCTAGGTATATAAACTGTAAATGTAGGTAAAGCACCTGCAGAGTCTCATAGAAATGTCACTGAAATGGGTAAATCCAAGAGAAAAACTCAAAAAGCAACTTGATTTTCCTCCTGAACTGAGCCTGTCCCTGTCACTAACCATAGTTTGATTTAGCATGTTGATCCCCTATGGATGCAGCCTGTTGGCCTGACCAGATCACTCTGGATCTGCTGTGATCTCTCGGTTGAGTTCCTTTTCTGCATACATCAGAAGTCAGATGCAGATGCAGATGCAGATGTCAAGATGAGGTGACAGCAGATGCCTGGATCTCTGTCTGACCTGGCACAGAAAAGATTGAGCAGTGATACGGAAAAAATTAAGAACCCTGAAAATTAGAGAGTTCAAGCATGACATTGTTCTTTAGTTGTTCATCTGTGGAATGGCATTAACTGTAATTTTCCATTTTTAAGTGTATATACAAGTCCTGTAATGATACAACTACTTTAGCACTTTGGTTTCTTTGCAGGAATAAATAAGTCCATATCTTCAAAATTCTGTATCGGATAGTACCAATAAGGTCCCAAGAATGCAGTCTTATTCAGTCTTATTTTATGGCTAATGTTGAGATGGGTAGAACAGCATTAAAAATTCAGAATATTCTGACTTCCATCAAGCCAAATCTGACTGCATTAAATTTCAGATGCTTCTGAACTCTCTAGTGATAGAGCCTTTAAGCCTTTGATGATTGCTTTGATTAAAAGGACATTAGGTGCTGCTTTTCCATGCAAATCCACTGTACCTATAAGCTTCTAAATTGGAAAAAGTCTGAGTGGGAGGAAGAAATTTTCAGAAAAAAAAATAAAATTCCTATGGCTCTTGTTGCTTGGCAACCACTGCCTTTGCCTCTGTGTTAAGAAAAATAGCATCCTTTGGAGTTCAAGTCTCATGCTTGGCTTGAACTAAAAGGAAGGGGGAAATTAGAGAAATGCATGTTGGAGGCTAGGTTTTTAAGTAATTACAAAGCCATTGTTTGCCCATGCCATCCAGCCAAAGGATTCATGACCCTTTCTTTTGGTCATAGGAAGGGATAGTGGTAGAGTCCTTAAAATGGTGCAAAAGCACAGAAAATATCTTGTGGTGAGAGACTAAAAGAACTCAGTCTGTTTCATGGATTAAAAAGAAGATGGAAGAGTGACTTCACTGTATAAGTAAATGAATGGGGGAAATGTCTTGTATAGAAGGACTTTTCTGTGTAGCAGATAAACATTAAATGAGAACCACTTCCTATGTCAGATGAAGACAGTCATATTTATGTTCAAATTAAGGCTCACATTTTTAACAATGACAGCAATTAAACATCAAAACAAACTGTCGAGAAAGTCTTGTACTCTTTATCACTTGCAGTCTTCTGGCTGAGATGGATGCTGTTTGAAAAACACACCTTAGACAAGTAGATTAAATACAAGGGAAACAAGCTGAAAGGAAATGTTAAGTCATACAAAGAGGATCGATGTGGCTTTACTGTACATTTATCTTGAGACTGAAAAAAGAGGTTGGAATTTTCCCCTCATTTAAAGTGTGCACAGAGTGACTTTCCTCTATAGCACCTAGGGCAGCCTGACACCATGACTCCACCTCTGAAGTATGAGGAATGATACATTAAGAGTTTAGGGCTTATATCATATAGGAGAATTTTACACTTAGACAGGTGTGAAGTGACGGTTGGAACAGCTCTACTAAGTTTCCAGGATAATTTGAATTCCATTAGGAAATGCAATATAGCTTTGTAAATTTTATACCCATTCCATTGTACTGCTACTAACACACAGTTCTAAGCGTGGGAACTACTTTAATTTTCAGCCCTAAGAAAACAGCTGTTACAAACATTTATGTGTTTGGGTGTGGCAATGCATTCACAATATGATGCTTGGAAAGAGTCGTGCCAGAAAAGGATGGATGAAGAAAATACACCAGCCACTGAGAATGCTTTAAACACTGATGTTTTTAATATGGTTTAAATGTATTAAATGTAAAAACTGCTTTGTCATTGCTTCTTCTTCCCATAAACCCCTGCCAGGCCAGGGGGC
>JAWWLZ010000001.1:35406031-35450326 GCA_035041345.1 Poliocrania exsul
CTTTGCTCCTGCCCTTGCCGGTGGTCCCTGTGTGTTCCTTCCAGGGAGCTCCCAAAGGCCACATGGTCTGGGTAAGCCTTGAGCACTCACTTCTCCTAGGGTAATGGACTAATAATCTAGGCCCAGGAGAAGCCATATCGTTGCAGAGTCCTTCAGATCAACGAGGCTACGCAAGAAACACACCACCACAATATTTGGGCATCCCAAAGTATGGGGTACAGCACAGACACAAGAGGAAGAAACTTAGATTAAAATTACTTCCTAAGTTTGTCCCAGCAAATAGTGTCTCCTGATTTAGAAATGTAATTGTCCTCAGTTTTCATAGTTGGTGAGGGAGAGAAGTTGTGCTCTTAAATTGACTGCCAAGTTGTTCAGTAAGATCATTCAGAAGTTCTCATAGAGAAGCACTTGAACTTGACTAGGGCACAGAACAGGGGAGAACCAATTCAAAGGGAGAAAAAAAATCCCTTGTCCATAAGAAACTCAAAGCTTCAGAAGATATTCAATATATTGGCCTTTGTAGCCAGTAGCCATTGTGTCATGTTCAACACAATTAGCAAAACCTGCAGCTCATGTTAAAAAAGGATAGTACCTCATCAGACCAAAAGCATGTGAAGAAACATTTATATATATATATACATGACCATGATATAACTTCCATAAATACCATATCATTGTGGTTTAAGCCCAGTAGGTGAAGCAGCACACAGCTTGTTGCCCACAGCACTACCCAGTGTGATGGGGGAGCAAATTGTAAGTGTGAAAGTATGAAAACTCGTGGATTATCATAAAGATTTACGGGTTGAGATAGAGCAAAAACTGTGCATACAAGCAAAGAAAATAAGAAATTCATTCACTATTTGCCATCATCAGGTAGATGTTTAATGACGTCCAGGAAAGCAGGGCTTTATCACTTTTATCACTCATAATAGTTACTTGGAAAGACAGATGCTGTAACTGAATATCCTCCCTTTCTCCTTTTTCCCCACAGCTTTTATTACTGAGCATGATGTCATATGGTATGGAACATTACTTGGGTAAATTGGGGTCAGCTGTTCTGGCTGTGTCCCCTCCCAATTCCTTTTGTATCCCCAGTACCCTCACTGATGGGGTGGGGTAAGGAGCAGAAAGTGTTCAGTAATAACTAAAATATCTCTATGTTACCAACATTGGTTTCATCACAAATCCAAAACATGTCACTATATAAGAAAAGAATTGCCTCTATCTCAGCCCAAACCAGTACACACATATACATCTCTCAGGGCGAAGAAATAAACTCAAGCTTTAATTTTCAAAGTAGCATGTAAGACTGGTAACTCATATGATGAGGTATACATGACAAAGTTAGATGAAAAGGAAGAGTTCAATTAATAAAGCTCCAGCAAAAGAAGGAAGAAAAAAGTTGATTCTACTGACTTATGATGACCCGGGAACAGCAGTTTTGACATATGTCTTAAGGACTTTAAATGGGCACTCTAATACCTACATTGTAATTATATCCATCTATTCCCTCCATCATAGGATTGAAGGGTCAGTCAGTCTGGAAATTAGTTCTAAGTCACAAATAATCCTTTTGAACTCATACATGAAAAATTGTTTTTAATCTAGACACCTAAATTAGGCAGTACAAACCTACTATTATGACTTATTTAGAGAAAATGGGGAAATGTACTTGGAAAATATGCCAATTAGACACTTATGCAAATTTACTACAAAAACCAGTCTGTTTGTAATGGATTGTTTCTTGGTTCCAAGGTTATTGCTCTAGTAGAATTTCATTGTTTTAGCTAAATCACATATATTTTGTTTGGCTTGTTGCAAATTTGAATTAGATTTAGCTAGAATTGCAGTTGATATTTTCAACAAAAATACTAAACCAGTTGACAAACACAGCACATTTAAAATGTGTAGCAAATCTGCTTTTATCAATAAAGTGTGAGACCATGAAAGTTTCTTTCCTATCATGAATGGGTGCTGGGTGGCTGCATGCAACCAGGGCATCTGGTCAAAGTCAATGTGCAGGTGAGAAGGCAATAGAAGCAATTAGTGGAAATGACAGCAGTCCATCTCTCTGCTAATCAGCATTTTGCATCTCCAGGTATGAAGGAATAACGCATTAGTCCTTCTACGGCTGGAATGAATCAACGTAGGCACTGAAAGCATTGAGAGAGCAACCTAAGATAACATGCAGCCCAAATATGCTCTTGAGCCTGAAGCAAGAATGAGGGAGTAGCAGGATTTATGTTCTAGTTGGAGGGAGAGTAGAGGATGAGTATTTCTCTGGTCAAGGAACACTCTAAACACTTTATTATAGACATGTATTCACTTTCTTACTTGCCTTGTGTCTCAGTAATATTTAATTACATCATGTAAAGCAGAACAGCTTTGATATAATAACAAAACAGAGCTTTCCCCTGGTTTACACTGAACTGGGTGATTAGACCAGTTGCCTCAGGGGAGAAAAGAAACTTCTAGCTTCTGAGGTGACTGTCTTCTTAATCATGGGCTATTTTGGGAAACACAAACACCTCTTTTCATCTGGTGTGGGTTTGGTTGGTTGGTTGGTAGCCTCTGAGGCAATCTGTAGGACTCACTGTGGTGGGGAAGTGAGGGATATGGTTACTGCCTTGTTTGTGGCTCTCTGTGGGGTTCTCTCTGGAACCCTCAGATCTTGGAAATCCTGGGCTGGAGCAGATCTGCAGGAAACTTTATTCTTGTCTATTGGTTCTGACCTAGTAAGTAAGTGATTGGAGTCTGAGAAAAGTAGTTTTGGACTTTGTTGCACACAAAGACTATTAGTTAGGACATGGACCTTTGACTCCCTAACAGACTTAGATTTAGGTGAATTTTTTTGTTATTAAAATGTTTGAAATATCCTGAACTACTCTCATCATTCCTAGTATATAATTAGAGGGGGGGGGGGGGGGCGGGGCGAGGAGGATTGTAAATTGTGGTAATTATAGTATGGCCAGGTATTTCCAATTCTGAATTATTTTCAGAACTTGAGAAAAAGGGACAATAAATGAGTTTAGAAATGAAATATAAGAAGGACAATACATTTGGAAAGGAGTTGTGGTCTGGAAGATGGTTAGGCTATAAAATGATAATCATTAATAGTCCTTTTGTTCTTCAGGAACAAAGTGAAGGTGAAAAGAAAGTTAAAGGATTAAATATCATCACAAGCTTCCATGAGATTTACACATACCCTTTTAGTGTGACCTGCGGGTGGAGAAGCATTACCAGATCCATTTATCTGACCAGTCTCAGTTCCCAGTTTACCAAGACTAGTAAAATCACCAACTCATTCAGCAGTCTAGCTCAGAAGGAGCATGTGAGGTTCCTGTGGCTCAATCCCTGCTCAAAGGAGGGTCAGTTATATCAGACTGAGCAAGGTCTTGCCTGGTTAAGTTTAAAATATCTCCAAGAATGGAAATTCAACAACCTCTCTGGACAAGTTGTTCAAATGTTTGACTATCTGCATGGTAAAACAAACAAACAAACAAACAAATAAACAAACACCCTTCACCCCACCACTTCCCATATTGCCACCTATGTCTGTTGTCTTTCAGACCTTCCCGGTGCATGTCTGTAAATGGCTTTGTTACATTTTCTCTGTGTCTTCCTGTCAAGTAATTAGGTTTAGAGTGTGTATTAGCATAGTGAAACATTGGAACAGTCTGTCCAGGGAAGTGATGGAGTCATCACCACTGGAGGTATTTAAGGTGTATAGATATGGTGCTTAGGGAAATGGTTTTAGTGGTGGACTTGGCAATGTTAGGTTTACAGTTGGACTTTACATTTTAAGGGTCTTTTCCAATGTAAATGACTCTAAGAGTCAATGATTCTATGACACGCACATCCTGGAACACTTTACAGAGCTGTAGTTGCCTGAGAGTTTGTCAGTGCACTGAGTTAAGTTCACTGGGAATTGGGATGTGTAATGCTTGGTCAAACTACCCTTCTCATTGATTAGTACTGGTGAAACTGCTAGTGGTGAGGGTTGGGGGCAGTCTCTTCCCACTGAAGAAACAGAAGAGAGTAATTCACTTGTACTCTGCCACAATCTCCTTGTAATTGAAGGCAAAGGAGGGCTTTTTCAAACTTGTCCTTCCTATCACAGATAATAGCTGCTACAAATTGTCTTCTTATTTGTCAAGGAAGAAGAGCTATGCTGCCAAAAAGGTTGAACTATCTGAAGAAAAAGAAAATAGGGAGTATCATGAACCTAGCACAATCCAGTCTCAGAAGTGGAGGAATAGCTCAGGAATACACGATTGCAGAGATGTGGCCTGACAGAGACGTTCAGACCCTGCACAGCTTTGATAAGTTCACTGATACAAAGCAAATCTGTTGGGCAGAGACTGACATTACAACACTTTGAATGAGGAAGACCAAGAGAAACCTTATCAAACTGTGGGACCGAGGGGGATTCTGACTTACTATTTATGGGCCTTGATGAAAGGGCTCTGGTATCAAATCATAGAATCAGAAAGGTTAGAAAAGATCTTTGAGATCATTGAGTCCAACCATTAACTCAGCACTGCCAAGTCCACCACTAAACCATGTCCCTAAATGTCACATCAGCCTGTTTTTTGAACACTTCCAGGGATGTTAATTCCACCACTTCCTTGGGAAGCCTCTTACAATCCTTGACAACCCTTTCAGTGAAGAAACCTTTCCTAATATCCAATCTAAATCTTTCCTGGTACAGCTTGAGGGCATTACCTCTTGTCCTGTCCCTTACTACTTGGGAGAAGAGACTGACACCCACATGAATACAATCTTGTTCCAGGTAGTTGTAGAGAGTAAGAAGGTCCATTCTGAGCCTCCTTTTCTCCAGGCTAAACACCCTCAACTCCCTGAGTTGCTCCTTATAAGATTTGTGCTCCAAGAATTGTGGTATTAGCACAATAACTGGTAACGTCATTAATACATAATGACATGCAGCATTTAATTTCTCAATAATCTGGTAACTTGACAAATTTGAGGAATAAGGCACAGTAGTTTGGACTGCATGAAAAACCAGAGGCTTGCCATTACAGAAGGAATGTAAGATTAGCTTAATGTACTGTGGTGCATTGAACACATACCTTGTGTATGAAACACCAAATTATTCAAGTGTTTAGTGGCTGAAGTTTTCAGCCTCTATAGTCATATTGCCATTTGGCCTTAGTCTACAAGAAGAATTTCTTCAGTTTATTTACATTCTAACAAATCCATTCACACGGCTTAACTGATTTTTATGAACCTAGAAAGTAGTCTCAGAAGTTCACAAATCCAGAAGATTTGCCCACCTCTAGTATAGCTTTGAATAATTGGAACAAATTAGATTGGCTTTGTTTTGCAGAAGAAGAAATCACTCTGGCTGATTTTAGGATTGCTTTTCAAGTATTTCCTTTTGATCTAAGTGTTCTCCAATTGATGTCAATTAATGTCAAAATGACTGCTTTCTATTTTCCCACCATTTCTTAAAGTCTTTCAGAATCATGGTCAGTGGACTGTAATATCTTGCCTGCTCATGTCTTCCCAGCCTTGCACATTTTTTGAGTGTAGGCAGAACTGAAACTTTAAAGATACTTATCTAGTTCCAGAGGCAATGGAAAAGCAAATTAATTTCTAATATTTTGGTCATGGCTGCAAGAAAGCTGTTATAAGATAAAAGGAAAATTTCTTTTTCTTGGGAAATAAAAAAAAAAAATAGATTGAAACTGCAAGATCAATTTTGCTTTGAAAAAACCCTTTTTCCGAGTTATACCACCACACAAAAGTACATACACACACACACACACACAAAAAAAAAAAAGATGCAAAAAGATATTTTTACACACCACTTTGAAGACAAAGAGTGTAGAAGTACTGACCTGGTTTGTAGTGGTGCTCTGTACCTTTAACAAAGTAGAAACATTTTCCTCTTTATTTGCCTGTCTTTGCTAATAACACAAGGAGACAAGTCTGACTAGAGCTGAGCATGGAATAGGGAATGACTTTCTGTCAGAAGCCACACACTGTCATCTTTTGTTGTTCCTCTTTTGTTATTATTTTGATAATTGTTTCATAGTCCCAGAAAAGGACCACCTTTGGACTGGAACTAGAAGTTCTCAGAACCTTCAGAGGAGGATTTTTAAAATTTATTTCCTGTTGCAGGAAGTTTTGGGTTTATTCCTCTCCGGAAAAAAAAAAGAAAAAGAAAAAAAAGATTATTTGTCTAACAGCATAAGGAGAAGAAACCAAACTTATGCTTTGTGCATGCAGAAATATGCCTTTGGTATAGATGGTTGAAGCCAGTCCTGGCATGACATTATTAAAAGAGATGAGGAAAAACTTACAAACAGCCCTATATTCTCACACAACTTGGAGCCCATCTGTAGAACTCATTATTATATGATATTGCTGAAGCTAAAAGCTTGAGGACTAAAATCTGGAGGAGAGTATAGTGGTTTTAAAATAATAAAACTTCATATTTTCCAGGATTACAAGGTTGTTCAGAATTATGATAATGGACACTAACAAGATCATGCAGGGGCTTTTTCAAGGCAGCTATGAGAAGGGCAGGCTTACTTATTGTGGGGTTCATGCACAGAAGAGTCATAGTTGGAATAAGCATGGGATGTTATTGATTTTCAACTTTTTAACTTTTTAACTTGATTTTTAAATTTTCAGAGGTCAGGGTCCCTGGTGCATCTGCTGCTGGCTGCCTGCAGGGTTTCTTACCACAGTTGGCCATAACTTCTGCTAAGTACAGAATTTTGTACTAGTAGCATAATGGCCCTGATGCTAGTTCCTGAAATCCTGTGGAATGTTGTGGAAGACATAAAAGAACTCATGTAAAACTCACACAATCTTCCATCTGAGAGGATAGGAGTTTACTGGGATTGTTTATTGTAAACCTGAAAACAATCATATAAAAGGCAAAAAGCTCCAACCATTGCCTTCCAATCTCTACAAAATAACATCTTAAATCAAATGCAGATTTGGGTCCCAAAACAGGAAGCATTGGGAGTAACACATTCAGCACTGTGGACAGAAAAGGGACAGAATATTTGCTTTATTAATCCTGTAGCCAGATTTTGCTGTGACAGCTGTATAAAGCTTTTAATATTCATGTAGACTTCAGTCAGAAGTGAATACTTTCAGAGGAAAATTAACTACAAGTATTCCCTGCCCATTTAAAATAACCTGGTCCTAGTTTCCTAAAAAGATACCTCAAAACCCCTCTTCCTGCTGTGGTACAGCTTAAATTACAATAATTTTCAGAGTGTTGAGAAGCCGATGGATTGAATATAGTGATTTCCTAAACTCTTCATTCTAATTAAAATTCTGCAGGTTGACAACATAAAATATGAGTCAAAGGAATAATCCAAGGTCATTTTTGTGCTGCATGAAGTACCTTATTTGAAGTGTCATGCTGATTAGGAATATCTAACAGAGAACACATGCTCCTTCCCTGTTCTTACGGTTGTGTGATTTATTTGCTTGAAGGACAATGTTCCACCATTGTCAAACAGACCTTGTCAAAGGAGAGAAAAGATATTTTGAAGCCTGAGCAGAAGTCTGAGCAACATAAAAAATTCTTCATGATGGGGAATTCATAAAATATTTATCTATTCTGTGTTTATTAATAATGTGAAATATTTGTTACATTAATAATATATATTGCTTATTGTAAGGCAGATGTTTAATGAGCACAGTGCCTTGAACTCTCCTGAGAAGGCAGGGAGAAAAGGGGGATGTACACAAATGTCTGTTCTGTCATTTCTCATTTTCTGCCTGTTCCCCTTCCAGGGACTGGCATGCAGTATTGTTAGAAGTTTGACTCTAATGAGATATAATGTGGTTGCACATGTGAAACTCCAATGGGTTATTTATAAATAAAATGCATGTTAAAGCAACACCAGAAGCCATGTAATGAAGAGTGAGCACTGAAAATTAATGGCTATCTCTGCTGAAGAGATGTAAAGTCTTTTTTTTTTTTTTTTCCAAACATCATGCATGATGCATTTACCCCTGAATCAGTATTAATCCTGGCAGGTTGTTCCAACATGTAAATGCAACAGGATGAAAATTGTACAGTTATTTTCATGTCACAACAGTGTAATTATAATGAAGCTTTCTGAAGTTCAATTTTTTCCTAGTCCTGAAAGGCTCTGAAAACAGTGAATTTCAAATTTTCTAAGCCTATTCTTGCCATATTCATCATGTCTGTGGACAGACAAATTTTAGAATATCTGCCTTGGAGAGTTATGGTTTTATCCTCATTTAATGACTTTTTTGAGACTAAATTGCTGGGTTTTTTAAAAATCTTCAGTATTAAATTTGTGATTATTTACATCACAATTTCCTGTCTGTGCTGATACTTGCCTCAAAATTGTAATCAAGGCAATGGGGAAAGCTATGCTAAGAAAAAAAGAGAAGAGTGTTCTTCACTTGGGTTGTCATTAATAACTCCTTGTAACTTGATGACAAAGACAAGACAGGTTGCAGTTTCCAAATGCAGTAGTTCGAATAGGCCTGGGGCTTGTTTATAATAAAGAGGCTTTGTGTTTCACTGTTTCTTGATCAGGGCAACATTGACGGGTTCTGGGCTTATTTATTTAGTTAGTTATTTTCTATTTATTTATTTATTTATTTAGCTATCTATCTATTTATCTATTTATTTATCTATCTATTTTTTTTATTATTTCAAATTTAATTAAATGTATAATGTTTTTAACTTACAAGGGGGTTAGCTATCAGGTATTTTTATTTCTACATTTTTTTCTGTTTTCTTGCCGTGTACTACCTGGGTTCAAGAAGTTTCCTGGATTTTGAAAGAAATGTCTAGAATGTTCTGACCAGATAATCTTATTTAAAGAAATGTGCTTCTCTCTCCTGTAGCAGAGACTAGAAGTCTGTTTGCTGCTGTCATGCTGTTCCCTGCCTTGCTCAGCTCCTTTCTTTCTGTGCCAGCTTTAACAGAGGGTTCCTGACTTGGAATGCAAAATAATGCCCTTGTGGACCACTGTGGCCACTATTTGTCATTTTCAGTGGGTTTTGGATGTTTGCTTCCCTGAATCTATTGCAAGTCTCAAACTTTGCACCTCTCTCTTGTCAAGAAAATTTTGCACCCCACTAGAAGTGAAGCTATTAGGCTCTGTGGGTTGTGGCAAAGCATTTTTCATCTCCAGCATTTGGTAGTGTGAGCAAGCTAGTCTTTTTCCATGGAGATTTCACAGCTCTCTGCAGTTCTGGAAAGTTTTTATGCCTGTATTTTCCCATCAGGTCTGCCTGCAGAATTGCACAGTCCAGTTAAATCTGATTACCCTGTGAGAACTTGCCAAGGTTATGTTAGAGACAACACCATATTTGAGATCCATCTCCTTTTTCTGGGCAAGGTGGAGCCCATAAACTCCTTTTACTTCTCTATCCCAGACTGGCAGTCAATGTGTTTTATATTGCCCTTAAAAATCAACATTCATTTCTTGATGATAATGGTGCTTGCAGCAAAAGACCAAGAAAATGGGGAGCCATGGTGCAAAGCACATCTCCTGGCAACATGAAGACTTTGCAGCTCAGTTTCTGACTCTGTCAATACCTTCCCATGGGAAATATCATAGGAGGCTTGCAGTGCTGAGAGATTTCCATGTCAGTGAGTGAGGAAGAGATGTGGATGATGAGTCACCTCCATGTCTTGAGAGTCTTTGTGTCAAGTCAGTTCCCTGCCTTTATGCAGCAGGAAAACAGAAACCAGGTACTCAGTGCTCAGGGTGAAAGTGAGCAAAAAGACATAAAGACCTCTTTATTTTCATTTGTTCTAACATCTGGAAAGAATTCCTTGATGGATAGATTTCCTCACATCTATAATTTTTGTGTTTTTACAAAATTTAGAAGACATTTGTGCTTAGTTCTTAGCACATGGTATATTTCTTCAATTCTCACAGCATTTGCATATCCTTTATAAATAGCCTGAACAGGAAAATCAGACTAAAAGATTTTAGGTAAATTATTCAGATGATGATGATTAAAAATAATTGGAGCTCCATTAATATGGTTCTGTAAAAATAACAAATGGAAAAGTACTGGGATGAAGTAAGAAAAGAGTGATTTGAAATGTTTAAAAAAAGCTAATTATCTTTTAGTAATTTTGTATTACAAAACATTACCATGTTTTAATACTCTATTTTCCTACAGAAAAAACCCCTGTCATTTTTCTATATCTACTTTTGTCACAATTTTTAATACAGAAATCCCTATATTACTTACAGATTTTATATTTAAGTATCACATAGCAGAAGTTACAAAATGTTTATGCTGCAATGTTTTACCTTACATAATGATAAGAAATACCATTAAATGGGTGAAATGCATCTTTTATTTAACTTCAAGTAAAAAAAAATAATTTTTTGAAACAGGGCAAATATTTTAAATAAAAATATTATTTTTCCATTTAAAAACCCAGTGAAAAATTAAGATTATCTATTGTGTGCATGGGTAGGTGATTTTGTACTGTTATTTTCCAGTAGGAAAAAAAAATAAGGAAATTTTTCCAAAACACTTCATGTAAAATAAGTATGTGTCAAAAAAATCTTGAGAAATAAAGTCCTGAATGCAAAAGCTGTAAGATGGAATGGTGCGGAGCTAAGCCTCCTCGCAAGAACTGTATTAAACTGTAGCTACAGTTGAGTTAAAGGTTACATTGATCCCACTTAATATAGATGCAAATATTTTCCTACAGAGCAAAGGCAAATAGATGAGTGCTTAGGATTTTGGATGTTCCAGAGAGTGGGAAAGCAGAAGGGATACATTTATCAGAGAAATGCAACTGAGAAGGAGGATATATCAATAGTCTGAAATGGAGAGAAAGCTTTTCTCACAATCTTGCCTGTCTCTAACACCTGGGAGGATGTAAGAAATGGGTTTTCAAACCTGGGTGATGCCTGAAAGAGGTCTGAGGCTGCAGTTTGGGAGACGCCACATCCTCTCTTTCGGAGAGGAAGGATAGTAAGGGTAAGGGCCCAGGGAACAGGTACTATACTACTGCTTTAAGCTGTACACAATTACTCTTTTGTGCAACTCACAGAATTTTATTTTTTTTTTTAAGGATAGTCTCTTTGGGTGCTACAGAATCTGGCCCTTATAGCATATCTCTTTTACCTTGACACATTAGGGTAGAAACTGATTAATATATTGGCTCAGAGGACTCAGGGTTGTCACCTGTTGCATATGGATGCTTCTGTTGTTTTTAATGCTGTTCATGGTCTGCAGTGGAGGAGTATGGCAACATTATTTGTCACTAATTCTTCTTGCTCCTAGAACTTCCTCAGTTCCTCACTGTTCCCCTGAGAATCATTATTCTCTCTTTCATTTTCACTGCCAAGAGAGGCACCATTTTTCATTATCTTTGAGTTCTGCTCATTTAGCAGATCTTTGGGGAAACTTCTGCAAAGTCAGACCTGGATAATTACAATAGAGTCAAAATGAGGGCAATACCTGCTTCTTTCTGAAATTTCTCTGTGATGTTTTCTTGAGTATTCCTAAAAAGTCCCTAAGACAGGATGGATTTGAAATTGTGATACCCAGCTCAGAATGTGTGTGCACTGGACAGGAAGGATAGCAGGAAGACAAGGTAAGACCAACCCACATAGATTAATTACAAAGTGGATGTGGCATTTGTGTATCTATTTGGGTCAAGAAGTGATATTACTGTGTTCATTGGGTGCTATCTTCAACTCCTGTGCTTCTTTTGTGCTTGAAATGTCTCATGCAGGTCCACACTGGGTACCCATAGTACACATCGAGTCTTTCACCCATTTAAGTTTAGGTTATCTTCTATGTTGGTGTGAAGGGATGAGACTACAAAGAGATAATTTGGAAAAAAAATCCTGAATCTGCACTAGTTGACAGTTCTGTATTTCTCTAAAATAGCCTGAGATAGTTAAGTGTTTAGGTATTCAAGAAGTAACCCCCCCAGCTGGAATAATATTTAGCAGGTGCATTGTATTTGAGATTAAATGTTTGCTGATTGGAGTATTTTGAGACAAAATACTTACTGTATTGATTTTTTTCAGACTGCGTAAACACACATTAAATATACAACTGCAAAATGTCTTCACACTATTCTAATCATCCATCTGCTTAGTCACATCCATCAGGAATAACCCAGAAGCACAGAACAGACTAATGTGTTCTAGCTTTAGCAAATGGTCTGCAGTGCTCCCTGCTGTGAGCAGAAAGATGACCTCCAAAGAGAAAAGAAAAGCTGTTACAAAATATTAAGTATCCATCTCATTTTTTGGAAGCACTTGTCCAGTTCATGGTACATTTTGGAGAACAGTTGAGATGCAGAGAGAAGGTGGTTTTCTAGGTGAGGAGTAGGTGATTCAGAGCTTTTCAAGTTAAAAGTAATGTTAAAAAACCACTTGGGAGCCAATAAATAACAAGTCTTCTACCAAAGTATTATGTAATGTTTCAGTGACAAGAGGAGAGCAGGACAAGAGCCGTCTGAGGAACAGGAGAAAAATGGTAATAAACTCTTTGCTTGACTATCACTTTCCAGTAGCTTTCACAAAGATGAAAGTTACTAATATGAAGGCCAGTTTGATACATTATGCCACAAAGATGACACTTGAGGGCATGTTTTTAGGTTCCTTTTTATTATATTTTTTTGCAGTTCATTTTGTGTTTATCCTAGAAATTATTTTTCCTTTTCTCTTTTTTTGCTGTTGTTTTTTTCCTTTTATTTTCTTTTTTCTTTTCTTTTATTTTCTTTTTTTTTTTTTAATTTTCCTTCTCTTACTCCCTTTCTTATTTGATTCCTCATTTCCTTTCTCCACATCCACAACAAGAAGCCAAAGTGCCTATTTTCTTCTTTCAGCATCTGCCTAGCTGTTTGGCTTGGCACTGTTCATGGGCAGATAGATTTCCTTTTGAAGCTGAACACTAACTTTCAAAGTCAGATTGGGAACCAATCTGAATGCTGCTTTACTGAACTTCTTAATTCAAAGCTAAAATTTAAGCAGGCCAACTCTCTTAGAAGCCAATGCCACAGGCAGGAGGAAGGACAAATGTGATTTAAGTTTCTTTCCAAAAGACTGAACATCAAAGAACAATCACTACCCATTCCCTGAGCTATGCAGAAAGCTGGATTTCTTGGGCAGATTTTTTCTTACTTGAAAATCTTGCTCTAGGGACAAAGGCTTTCAAGTTAAAGACTAAATTTTTCAGTATCCCAAGTAGCAATGCACTGTGGTGACCAGTCAAAGGGCAGTTGATGGGAGTGAATGCTTTTATTATTATCTTCCGGCTTTTGATTCTCTAATTTAAGTAAAAGTTTTCAAACCAAAGGCTCCTCTTCACCCCAGTTATTTCTTCCTGCTCCTCTTCTCCAGTCTGGGTCTCAGAAGATTTTCCAGCAGTTTGTCTTAAAGCCTAGTTTCCAATGAAACAAAGCTGGTGCTGCTTGAATTGTTCCAAATTTCACTTTTATCAGTTGTCCTTTTTTTTTTTTTCCAATATTCAGGTTTAGAAAGAAATCTTCTGATGAGAACAGACAATATGGAAAGAAATAAAGAGGAAAGATTGGAAGAGCTGGGCTTCTTCGCTTTCTTTCCTTCCCTTTCTTCTCTTTCTTCCCTCTTTCTATTTACTCATCCCTCACTTTGCTGTCCCCAAGTGCGTTGTCAGAACTAACCCCTGGACCCTCAGCTTCTCCATAATGGCAGAGCTTACTCCTTGCTTTATTACAGATCCTGACACATTTGGGAAGAAAGATTTAAAAGTGCTCATGTTACCCTGCCCCTTACTCTGAACATGAGCAGTAGTTCAATACATCTTTGAAAATCAGGGACAGAGGGAATGCTAAAATAACTAACCAACCAACCAAAAAAATATTAAGGAATATTAGCCTTTTAGATAAAAACTACCATCTTAACTAGATGGCAATTAGAGTGACTTATGGGCTTAGGTAGTGCTGGTATGTGGTTGGGGAGATAGAAATGTAATGTATTAGCAACTGTTAAATTTTGCTTCTTTCAGTGTTTGTCTGCACAAAAATATCAATAAATTGGAACAAGGCACACTAGGATAAGTGCTTTATTCCATGCTGTGAGACTGGTACCACTTCAATAAACCAGCACACTCATAGCAATAAAACTCTCCACTTCAAATAAATCCTAAAAGAATGATAACATGGTGTTTCTGGAATCTCTCCCTGAAATTAAAATAATATTCTGATTAACACAGCTCATGCAGCAAAGTCTTGTTTACAATGAACTCTTCTGATTCAGATAGGAGTAATTTCTCTTTCAGTATCAAGCAAGAACCTTGGAATTTTTGAATCTCTGGCAATAGTTTTCAGTACCTGTTCACAAAAACTATTTATTTCCTTTTTTTCCTATTTTTAAATTACATTGCTGAAAAATCATAAAACTTACGCATTCCCAAAAAACTCATGTCAGAAAAAATGAGAAAAGAGATGCTCCTAGACTAGATGTGAGTCCACAGGAGATGAATTTTAGATGCAAATATTTCTTCTGATGTTCAGATTGTTTGGATGATCTGCTTTCATAGAATGCATTCTTTATCTCTTGGTTTAAAAGTTTCCCACTGTTTGGCATCCCACAAAGTAGTATTATTGAAGTGATAAATTAGATTTTATTGCTTACTGAGCAACGATTGGACTTTTGGTAATCACTTCTAATGAAGCACATCTTTTTAACAGTGGGTTGCAAGTAATTTTATTTTAAGGAACTCTTTTTATAAATTGGATAGAGGAAACTGAAAAATAATGTTGTTTCATAAGATGTATAGGATTGGAAAGAGTCTGCCATTTTCCAAGTATGGAGTATGAAAATAATACTTTTTTCCTAGCACCAAATTCCCACTGGGTTTATATGTCAGAAAATACAAATCTAATTGCTTGTATAAGAACAGAGGATTTCTTTCCTTTGTTAGAAGAACTTATGTGGAGACAGAAGACTTCCCTGTGTAGTGTTATTAGATGATTAGGCTTCACTGTCTCAATTAACACCTCAGCCTTAAGCATTCTCAAGATCACTTGCCAGTTAATAATATTTGAGATAAGGTGAACAAAGTCTCAACACAAATAATACCAGTGATGAAACATTGTCCATATAGGCACTTCAGACAATGGAAAGAAGTGCAAATCTCTAAAGTGTCTGCAGTTTTCAAGTTTCATTGCCTTACATTTCCCCCATCTTTTTTGAATGCAGGCCCTAGGTCTGGACTCCAGATTCATACAGGTGTATTCTGTGGGGCCCAGTGCTTTTGCAGTCCAAACCACCAGTAATCACCACCTTTTTCCTTACTTCCATTGTCTCTCAGATCTGAAACTTTCATTAGTTTATTTTTGCTACTACCATACTCTCTGTAATATGCCTAATCTAGCCCCTGTGTGCAGCTGCACAATTTCCATCAGACAGAAAACTCTAGGAGCTGATGGAAATAAAGTTAATATTTACCTTGCTGAAGTAGAAATCTTGATAGTAGCGGTGTGCCTAGCACAAAAACTTGTATGGATTTAATAAGAGACTACATTTATTGTGTTATCAAAGACAATATACAAAGGCATCATCAGGAAACTTTAACAAGATGCTGCAGTGTGGAAGAGTCATAAAAAAGGTCTGGACAGTGCATAATATAGTAAGCTCTCCTGAATGTCTCTTTCACAGGGAAACAGTAGATTTCAGTCTTTCTGTCTCAGGCTGACCTTCCCCACATCCACTTTTTGAAGTTAATTGCATAAAAGTTGTGTCTGAGGACAGACACTTTTGAGTTGTCATTGGTGAGAAACTCAGAACTCACCTCTCAGGCTCCATGTGCACTCAAAAGGCCATAATTTCATGGCCTATTCATTCCTTCTTATCTTACATGTTTTATTTAGAGCTCAGCAGAAGGCACTGGTACACTGTCAATGAGCTGACCAGGAACGTCCAGCCCAGGATGCTTGGATCCTTATTTTATGATACTGGCTGATGTCTGCAGCTCTGTAGAAGGGTATTGAAGCCTTCTCTTCACTGCTGCATTGAGCTTCTCAGTCTAAAATAAAGCAACTGCTGTTATAGAACTACTTTGCCTTTTCCATAAACTACTTTGAAGTTAATCTATTTAATTAATTTCGTGGGCTTTCACCCACCTGTCAAATCCCACCTGCAAAAATAGAAGTTTTTCTTAAAAAATATCCTTGTGAAACAAAAATTTGACATGATGACACAGCTCAGATGATGTTATAAGTGGAACAGGACACATGAGAGGCTGGTACTTCTGTATATTATTTTCTCAGTTATGTCAGCCTGCTTAAAACAACTCCTAGCAGCACTTGATACAGCAATAAAATATGCTCTGCTTAGTGCATCTATACTTTTGTTCAGTTGGATGAACATCATTATTTAGGAATGGTATTCCCCAATTTAGTACTTGCACTGAAAAGAAACCCACAAGACACTTACCTCTCCCCTTTCTGGTGGGAGACACAAAAGGAAGAGATCATAGGTTGAGACAAAAACAATTTACTAGAAACAGCAATGAAATAAGAGAACAAACAGTAACAACCATATTAATAACAAAAGTATACAAGTAGTGGGTGATTTACATGCAAAATGCTCACGAACACCAAGAAAATGTAAAACAGTAGTTGACAGACCCTATGCCCACCACTTGCTCCCTCAAATGAAAAGGGACATCCTTCTTTCTTGCAGTGAGAGAGGGAGTCCCTTTGCCCTGCCTCTGGCCATGATGTAAGATGGTAACAAATAACATAGTCTTGGCATATCCCCCTCCTATTGGTCTGAGTCCAAACCAGGACAATGACAAAAAGTTGAAACAGTAATTACAATATGGAGAGCATTTGACAGAGTATGTAGAATGTATTTCTGGGTTGTTCCTGATGTCACAAGCCACAAAAAGTCCATTCTGCTTTCCTCAGTCGTTCTGCATAGTCTTATTAACATCCATACGTGCTGGGAGCGGGTTGGATGCACAGCTGGTGCCAAGTGGCAGTCAAGGGAAGTGATGGTTGCTCTAGTGCATACTGGGCTGTAAAGAGCTCTGCTGGGCCAAATTATGCTAGAATCCTAGAATCATAAGGGACCTTAAAGGTCATCTGGTTCCAAGCCTTCTGGCACGGAACCACTGCCACATTCAGCTTGGTGTCTTGCTTGTTCTAGTCATAGTAGCAGAGTTTGCTGGAGACTGGTCCACCAGAGAATAACTCTCACTGGGGCCATCTGCTTCAGCCCTCATCCTCCCAGGGTGCCAGAGCTGATTCAGCTTTTCAGTGTAACTGATAAATACAGGTCTAAGGTACTCACCTGGACTCATTTTATAGCCAGAAGGATCCTTCCAGAAGGTGATTCATCTCATTTTCTCAGAGAGCTGTCCCTGAAAGTACCTGTCTCTTTCCACTCACTACAAAGCAATCTTAGTCAATTAGCTGTAACTACTCAGAGTCATCTTAGATACGTAGGTTTTGGCCAGATAATGGTGAAAGTTTCTGCTTAGAAGGGAAGGCACTGGCCACATGGAAAGTATTATCATCATCTCCATTTTATAGATGGACAAAGAGGCTGCTACTTGCCTGCTCAGTGTCCTGTAGTCAGTTTATGCCAGTAATAGGTACCCCATTATTTCAGTACCTTAACCATTAAATAAGCTATTAAGTTGCCCAGGCATTTAAGTTTATATAACAGCATGATGTGACTGATTGTGGGTTGTTCTTAATGCATTTATAATTTCACTGATTGAATTCATAACTCAGATTTCAGTCCCTAACAAAGCTGGCATCTAATATTCGGCAAGCTATCTCCAGATTGCTGTTATTTTTTTCTACTGATGCTTTAATAATTTTGATAGATTGATAAGTAATTTTGAAAATGGTCAAACTGCATCTAACTTCAGCATTTGGACATAATGATTTGACTGCAATGGATGTCATGTTTATGTCAGAATGATGCATGAGTCACACGATTCTGCCATGTTAAAGAAACGCTTGTTATTTTTAGAATTTGTCTTATAAACAAGCCACATTTCCATTTGCTGCCCAAGGGTGAAAGAGTAGCTGTCATTTTACTGATAGTGCGTACTGCACCATATGTCTGGACCCTGAACTCCTGCAAGCTTGGGTGAAAAAGGCAAATACAAGGTGAAACTTTCCTTCTCTCTCTCTCTGCCTATGTCTTTTAAAGAATGAGATCTTTAGAGAACTATTTCCATGGTTAATCTAATTTTTCCTTTAACAAAGCCCAAACATCAGGCTGACCTATGTGGTTACAGCGGGTTTAAAAGCAGCCAAGATTTTCAGGGATTTGCATTCTCGACTCACAAGACAACAGCATTGTTTGGAACTGAAATTCTAAGGTTACCTAACTCTGTATCACCACTGCTGACAAATTTTAGAACTTGTGTGGGCTATATATATTTTTGTGACCATAATGTCCTTAATTTTTTTGCTTCTTTTAAAAGAATAAGACATATTTTTCTATGACAGCTCCTTGTCCTTTGTTATTGTTGTTTTCTCATTTAGAAAAATTTTCTAAGAGGAAAGAAATTTAGATTATCTAGTAATTTTAAAGAAAATTATGATTTTCATTATTTGGAAAGGAGGTAGTATGGGAAGTATATTATATTGTGATTTAGAAAGCAGAAACCATTTCTTTTGTGCCCTGTTTTTTCAAACTACTTCGCTACTTTCAAATATTTTTTCATTTAATATAGTCCCTATAGTCATTGTTTATCTAAGCTGAACGTCATGGTTTAAACTAATTCTTGATGCAACTCTGCTAGTTTCTCCCAAATTGCAGCAGTGCTGACATTATACAAGCTTTCTGTTCTCATTTTACCAAAAGGCAGAATTTTTGTGCCCAAAATACAATAAAAAAAACTCAGCTCCCCAGAAAATTCTTCATAGAAAATGAGATTTGATGGACCAACCAGAATAGCAGGAACTCAATTCTAGATACCTCTATTAGAGGCCCAACAATATAATCAGGAGTGAAAAAGAGGGGGATGAGGCAGGAAAAAAGTCTCATGAAAAAGCCTCATTATGAATGGCTTAATTATGACTAAGGATTTTTAAAAAGAAGTAAGTATCAATTTAGGAAAGTAAGAAATGGATGGAAATTAGGAAAAGGGAATACAGGAGACCTGTCTGCAACAAAGACCTTGTTTCTGTTGCTTGCTTATCCAAGTGCAGAATCAAACTTAGCTCTCTAATTTTAAAACTTGTCTTTAAATATATATATATATTTTGCACTGAAATACACACACACACACACACACACACACACACACACACACACACACACGTATACGTATACGTATACATATACATATACATATACATATACATATACATATACATATACATATACATATACATGTTTTCAGGTAGGCAGAGACCTTAACATCTTCTGAAGGAATCTCTGTCTGGGGTAAGAGAGGAACAGAAAAATTAATATGGGCACATGCAAGCCTTCTGTTTCGGATGCTTGAATCACTTGTCTCATGCCTGTTGTGCTCTTAAATTCCAGGTGTGTCACATATCTGCAGGTCAGTGGAGAGACTGGCATCAGGCAGATAGCTTTTACCTGTTCATACTAAGGATTGGGAATTTAATATTGTCCTCAAACAATGATCCAAATTCAGTT
Source organism: Poliocrania exsul (assembly GCA_035041345.1). Taxonomy (NCBI): domain Eukaryota; kingdom Metazoa; phylum Chordata; class Aves; order Passeriformes; family Thamnophilidae; genus Poliocrania; species Poliocrania exsul. The sequence goes on from JAWWLZ010000001.1 coordinate 35,425,669, forward strand.
AGCAATATGGCTTAAAATAAAGGTCAATTTTATAGTAATTAAATGGTGTTTCTTGTCAGAGATTAAATATTTGAAAAATGTAACTATCTCTTCATATTGTTCCCTAAATTGAAATCTGTCACCTTTTTTCATTAAGTAAAAATAATTCATAGCCACTGTCTTTGTCCAGATGTTTCTTTAAATCAGCTTTATATTACTCAGAATAATGTTGTGCTCAGTGATTTATCTGTAATTTTCTTCTACTTGCCAACATTGAAAGGTCTTTATTTTTTTTCTTTTCTCTGCAGTAGACTTATTTTGGGAAGGAAAATGAAGCACAGCAACGGCTTTTGTTCAGCTATTGAAAAGGATTTGATTCTTCATAACTGCAAGCAAGGAGAATTTGACAGGGTTTGAGTCCTAGTTTTATAGCAGAATATAACTGTGTGAAATGTGTTTTTATTCATCATAGATCATGGAATTTATTATGCCAGTAAAGAGTCTCTAGGAGGATAGAACTGACTCTTCATAATGCTGAGAATCCATCATGTTCACATATACATTCCCCACTAAACTGTGGCTCTTTAAATAATTAGTCTTATTGACTAACAGGGTTTAGGGTGTGCTCTCTGGATGAGAGGCAGTAGACCAGACAGGTGGTAACTCACAGCATGGAGTTAGGGGTGAAACACAAATTCTCCTTGTCCATCCATGGGAGCTGTAATAACTCCTTGGCTTCCATCCTCCAGTGGCCTGTTTTTTTAATACCAGGAGAGCAAAGCCTGAAAATATAAAAATGCATTTCATGCCTTATGAAAGAACAAGCAAATGATTCTCAAATGTATTATTTAAAGCATCGTGAATGGAAGCATTTCTTAACACTTCAGATTAACAATATTGCAATATAATACTACTGTAGTGAGATAACATTTTGTCCTTAAAACTTTTATGAATCACACCAGATATAATTGCTTTTGTTTAAGAAACATCTGTTTTTATCACCAATTTAGTAACTCACACTGAAAGCTTTATTGGGTTTAATTATGGGATACTCTGAGCAAACCAAACGACATTTTCATCCTTTAAGGTGCCAAAGCAGGCATTGCTTCAAGGACTAATGTGCACTTAGACAATGGGGGAAAATTGTGAATCTGAAACTTTTAGCCCAATCAGGGACTTCGTGGTTTTAATTTTTATACCACGGATGAAATAAAAACAACTGTTATAGCCTGTCCTGGGAAGTGAAATTTTAAGTACTGTTTTGTGTTTGACTATATGCTAATAGAAAATAGAAAAAAAAAGTATTTATTATTTAAATAGCACAAGTATGAATGTAATTAGTTGTTTTCAACCATTCTTTAGAAGTTTGCAGCATTTTAATACTGTTTACAGATTCCAAATCCAGTGGTCTTCTCATAAGCTGTAAACAATGTCAATGGAATTTCACTGGCATAAAATGTGATAAGAAAATAATTTGAAACAAGAGAAAATGACTGTTTGGAAATTGCCCTCTGTTTATGGACAACTAATAGACCAAAAGGAGGCCAAACTGAGTGCAGCTGCTGTTAATCGTTGCACGGTCCCAGTCTTGGCAAAGTGCCTTTAGAGACCCAAGCAGAGAGCTAGTGTCACTACTTCCTTTATTAGAAAAACCCTACCCACACAGAAAAATAACTTAGTCATCAGCCCCAAATAATGAAACAGTCAAAGACTGAGACAATGGAATAAAGCAAAACCAAGAATTCCTGTAGAAGAGAATAAAGGTGTAACTAGAGATCCCTCCCATCCTCCTCTCACCAAGAGCCATGCTGGGTCATAACACCACCCCAACCATGACAATGGTCAAATGAGCATCTTGGTTAAATTTATAAATTCTAAAAGTCTGCTCATAGTGAGCAGAAAAGCCTGGGTCCAGCTATCATAACTGCCATGCATTATGCTGCTGTGCAGTCAAAAGGCTTTTTTGAGAATGACCAAACATATCCTGAAAAACCACAGGAATGCAACAGGAAAAATTTATTCTAAGAAATTTTTCTCATCATCTGAAGATGGCATGGGCAAGAGAAGGGGAACGAAGTGCCCTACAGAACTCCAGTTCTCAGCTCTCTGCTGTGCTAGCAGCCCACTGGCTCCAATGTGGGCTTCCTACAGCCTCTTTTGGACATCTACCTGCTTCGGTGTGGGGTCCTGCAGGGGCTGCAGGTGGATCTCTGTGCCACTGTAGACCTCCATGGGCTGCAGAGACACACCTAACTCACGAAGGTCTGCACCGTGGGCTGCAGGGGAACCTCCGCTCTGGTTCCTGGAGCATCTCCTCCCCCCTCTTCTCTAGTACCCTTGGTGTCTGCAGGGCTGTCTTCTCACATATTCTCAGTCTTGTCTATTCTGGCTGCAGTTATTATTGAGCAGTAACACTTCCCCCTTCTTAAAGACATTTTCCCTGAAGTCCTATCACTGTGACTGATGGATTTGGCCTTTGCCAGCAGCCAAGTCTCGGAGGCAGCTGGCATTGGCTCTGTCAGATGCAGAGGAAACTTCTGGCAGCTTCTCACAGAAGCCACCCCTGCTACCAAAACCTTGCCACACAAATCCAATACAGCACTGAATGGATATAAAGACTATAAAAAGGAAAAGAAGAGTTTCACTAATGAGCAGGATTTTACTCAAGGGCTTCTTTATCTCATCCTTGCCTTAGGCGGAGCATCTCTTGGGATAAGCCACATGCTTCACCTGTGAAGGGACTGTGTAAATCTCTGGGTTTTGGAAAGAACCATCATTATGAGAGGAATATGTCAACATGTAGGAGTTAGAGAAGATATATTGACACAATAGTTTTATGTGTAAGAATTTTGAAGTGACACGTTTTGCTATAAAAAATTTGACAAGTGAATATATTTTTATAACTACAAAGCAGTGTTATTAAGTTTTTCTAATCTGTCATTCACCTTGAAAATCCAGCTGTGCTCTATATCCTGCTATTTGACACATGGCTCTATGATTAGTTGTTATTGACACCTCTGTGCAGCTGAGCAAGATTGGTTGTATAATAGAGGCTCTTACACTGAATATTTATTTATTGTACTTTCAACAGATTGGTGGGGAAATAAAATATTAGTTCAATTTTCTTCTATATAATTGAGCCTTGCAATAATTAAACAATCCTTACAAATGCGATACAATTTTTCATAAGGTTATTGCCACCTCTAAGATGAGAACCAGCAAGAACAGCTGTTGATATTCTCTTAATTAGTTAGACATGAGGTTTTGATATGAAAATATTAAGATACTTTTTAGCCTATAAATATAGTGCTTATTGGACTCCAAAATACAGAAACATCATTGTAATGGATGAGACATTAATAATTCAAAAATACATTGATCGGTATCTAAAGATTTTATGTTTTTAACCTTCAGATCTTATAAGTTACAAGACAAAGGTGGGAGAGGCAAGAGAAGTCTTATGATCTTCTCTGTAGATCTCCTGGAGACAAACAACTCTAAAACCAAACACCCTGGTGAGCTGAAGAAAAAGGCTCAGGTTCCATTTCAGGGACCAGCTATTGTATAGTACTTTAATTACAGCAAATCAATTCAACAAGAGTACTTGTAGTTGCCACTTCAAAATGACTGAGTCACCACAGCATAAACCTCAAGTGTGAACAAGGTGGATGAGATGGATAAACTAAAGACACCTATCTTCAAGTCCAGTCACCTCTGTTATTCAGGGTAGTCCTAGAAAATCATTTCACATCTAGGTGTAGATTCATCCTGTGTAATTATTTTTTATCTTAACTTTCCATTTCTTTGCAAAATTTGCTGGTGATAATTTCAGTTTATAGCTGAGTCTTCATTCAAACATGACTATAGATACTGTAATAAAATGTTATTTGATGTGAGTCACCATCCCTGGAGGTATTTAAAAGATATGTAGATGGTACACTTAGGGACATAGTTGGACTTGGTGACCTTAGAGGTCTTTTCCAGCCTAGGGCAAGAGAAATGGCCTCAAGTTGTACCAGAGCAGGCTCAGGTTAGATGTTAGCAAAAAATATTTTCACCCAAAGGGTGATCAGGCATTGAAACTCTATTGATGGAGTCATCATCCCTGGAAGTGTTCAGTAAAGGAGTAGATGTGGCACTTCGCAATTTGGTTTAGTGCATCAGGTGATATTAGGTTGAAGGTTGGACTTAATGATCTTGAAGGTCTTTTCCAACCTTAATGATTCTATGATTTTAAATGATTCTACAATTCTGTGAACTCAAAGGCAGTGGTTGCTGTTCATATGTATGAATGTGAGCTATCTCCCTGGGGTATCTTGAAATATTTCTGTTTTCTAGTTTGCTCTGTTATCTTGACTGGGAAACTCAAGAACATGGGAATGAATATAAATATTTCAAAAGCCAGGAGAGTCAGAGAAGGAGCAATATGGTAAGCAAATCATTTATTTCATGAAACTTGGGACATCCAAGTTATTATTTCCAAAACACCATTAAAAAATGCAGTTTAAAACAATAGACCTACTTTCCACCCTAGAAGTGGAAAGATGGACAAGTTCACAGCATCTAAAAACACTGTTTCATTCTGCTCCTTTGCAGTCCCATTGTATAGCAATATGTTGTTTTTACTGTTGTATGGAAAAGGCAATATGGTTAACTGCTCACTTCATTCCACACATATAGCCAAGGTTTGAATAAAGACCAGTTTCTAGAAACAATCCTATATATAATATTGTTCTTCAATATTAAGCAATGCTAAAGCTTACTTAACTTTACAGAAGATAATAACTTAGTATTATTCCACAGACAAAATAATACTCATTCAAATGGTGGTCAATGTAAAACCACTGTAAGCTTACAACCTTACTATGTTGTTTGCTAAAAATTGATTATTTAGTTTTCATCTGCTAATTATTTCCAAAATTTCCACCTGTGTTGAATTTCCTGTGTTCTTAGTAGACAGAACAAAATTCTTCACATATAAGAAGAAAATTTATTTTTTTATCAGATAAATTCATGGATTTTAGAAAAAGGTTCAGCAAACATAGAAATCCTGGAAATGGGAGACAAAACTTTTTGTAAATTTATATACAAAGGGATAATTTTTAACTCCCTGTGCTGGAATGTCTCTCCAGTAAGCTGAGCAGCACTTATCATGCCAGGGAAATTAAAGGGGCCAGTTACCATGGGGGAAATATTTCTTGAATGATTCTTTTTCCTTATCACATATCTTCAATTCAAAGTAAATTATGTGAATCTGTTCTGGTTGAAAGTCCTAGCTTTGCTTCTTAGAAGTAAATTCCCTTTAAGTTGTGGTAAAAATGTCTCTTCCATTTTAACAACACTTCCATTTAACAGCAAAAAATTAGAACTTTTCAAGTTCAAAATGACCAGTGCTAATACTCAGATATGGTCTACAGTTCTGAAAAAACCCACAAATCACAGCAAACAAAAAACACCAAAAAAAAAAGTTATTTGGTCTTACTGTGATCTTCCATTCACTTACAGTTTAGGAGTTTCTACTTTGCAACTACTTTGAAAACATATTAAATGTCTGTTAGAATACCCTTATATCCTTTGGCCCTTGGCGAGTAAAGGACAGTTTTACATCTTCTAGTCTTCAAAATAGAGTGCTGAGTGCTGAATGCCTGCTGAGAATGCTCTGTGCAAATTATGATTATGAGCTGTGCCAAGGAAACATGACTTACTACTATAGATGAGAATGTTTCAGTGCCTAAGTACATTCCTCGGCACCTCTGTATTGTAAAGTAGCTACTAGCATAGACTGCTTCAAGAACTTGAATTTTCAGAATATAAAGTGAGCATATAAGAAAGATGGAGACCTTTTACCAAAGCCTGCAGTGACAAGGCAAAGGGGCAAAGGTTTTCAATGTAACAGGCTAGATTTAGACCGGACATAAGGAAGAGGTTTTTTATGGTGAGAGTGGTGAGACACTGGAACAGGCTGCTTAGAAAAGTTGCAGATTGCCATTGACACATTCAAGGTCAGGTCTGATGAAGCATTGAGCAACCTGGTCCAGCAGAAGGTGTTCCTGTCCATGGCAGGGGTGTTGGAACTAGACAGTCTTCAAAGTCCCTTCCAACACCACCCATTCTGTGATCCCAACTGCCACATCTAGATTGGATCTTACTCCACCAATTTCTACCAAAGGACTCCTCCATTAAGAATGGTAGTATCAGTAGAGATCGTTAAAGTGTAAAGCTTAGGCACTGCATTATTCCATAGATCAGTGCATTAGGTTTATAAAGGAAGATGACTCAAATTGACAGGCCTTGGAGAAAATATCCTCAACTCCAAGAGTTACTGTGGAAAGTGTGCATTGCTCCCTCCGTAACACACGAATGGCAGGGAATGAACATTGTTGAAAGACCACACAAGCTTTTTTTTTTAAAAAAAAAAAAAAAGAAGCCTTTCTTCAGACCTGAGCAAGAAGCAGGGTATTTCATATCAAGCACAGACTGAGAACAATAGCTCTGAATTTAACTTTGTTGTGATAATGCATGAGACAGGAAGAAACAGTTGCCTGATACATTTTGAACAGAACACGGTGTTAGCAAGTAGAGGTGTGAAGCAGTTGTTGATTCCTATGAGATACAGAAAGGCAGCAGAATGAGCAGATCTATCTTTTAATTTGACAGAAAAGCTGTATTTCTCTATCCATGAATTTTAGCAGCCAGACAAATGACATATTTCCGTTCCCAAGGATTTTGGAGGAGGTGGGAGACCCGTTTTGTAGGTCACTATGAGGACTTAGGACTGGGATATTATAGAACTAAAAATGTTTTTCTGCTAGTAATAGGGTACTTATGTCCTCAACTGATGTTTCCATGACTTTGCACAGTAAGTGTTCAGTCAGCTGCCAGCATGTTTATGCCAGGGAGTGCAACACTAATGCAATCATAAAGAGCTGTTATCCTTCAAGAACTGTAAGGGCTGTACATATCTGCCCTTGAGAAACTACTATGTGATATTAAATAACTCGAGGGGATCAAGAATTTTCTGTGAGAAGGACCATGTTTCTGAAACAGTATCACTTTTACCTATCAGTGTTGAAGCATTTCTGCTCTCCTGATATTTCTTTTTTCCCTAATCACATGTGGAAACACTTCTCTTTTGTATTTTCCTGGAGGTCTCCTATCTCTGGAAAAAAAACAAAGCCCAGAATCATATGATTATACATAACAATATTTGAAAACTCAAGGATTTTTTTTTCTTATCTTTTTCTTATCCTCCTTCAAATCTTATACATATTTCTTGCTGCTTCACTTCAGGTAACAGTTTGCAAAGCAGAAACTTCCATTGTGTCAGTAGGTCCTTGTTGCCTAGGAACATTTTTCAGTTTACCACCGTGTAGGTATTTAGGTCACCAGTGAATTAATTTTTTTAAAATTATAGCAATGTAGTCAATCTCCAATTCTGAACTATTCCACCGAGAATTAGCAATACAGTACTTAGTTCCTCAGAGACTGAAAAGTTAAATTGAATGTTCTGCTTGCAAAGAAATTCTATGAAAATGGAAACAAAATGATGTTGGTTGACAGTAAGAAAATATCTGTGCTTTGCAATGTTAAACTCTGATGTTTTCTAACCTAAATTTAATTTATCAATGCTGTCTAAAGGAGAGTCCCTACTCTCATTAGGGTTTTCACATAACTCCCTTCACTTCAGAAAAGCAGGATAAGTTCTTATCAGACCAAAGGGAATTCAGTCATCTTTCTTTGAAACTTTCTTCTCAAGATCAGTGAAGATTTTCCATATCTTTTGCTCAGATATATGACCATCTCGCTCTAAAGGCTGTTAATACTCATCATTTCTGAAACATATGAAAAGAATGGAAAAAAGAAAACCTGCTTCAATTAGCATGAAAGTTATTTCTTATATCAATTCTCTATTTTGAGTATCTACAATACAAGTCTTCTAATAATTATGGGAACTTTCATGTGTTCTACTGATGCTATCTCATTTTTAACATCATTACTGAGAAAAGTGATTTGTAATTGAAATGCATCTCTTGTCACCTACCTGATGACTGAATCCGCTCTTTCCTGGGATACTGTAAAGGAAGAGGAATAACTGGGTAAAAGATCATTTGGAACATGCCTCAATTCACTTAATTTCCCCACCAAGATGAGTTCTGCCTATTGCCCTTAATATCTCATTGCTGGCCCTCAGAGCACTTGAGGGACGCCCAGAACTGAATATGGTATTCCAGGCATGATTGTGATAAAATGTGTACAAAGAGATATTAACTGCCTTGCTCTGTAGTACATCCCTGTACGTCCATCTTGAATTGGCAAAACAATTTGAATTATCCACAGATTAGTTCAAAGTAATCAAGAAGATGATAAAATGAGTGCAATAGACACTGTTCATTCCAACTGCACTGAACTATTCTGTCCTTTCATTATTAAAGAAATAAAAACTTTTCCTATATTTAGGAAAAGTTAGGGACTGTATAGTCAGCTGGTGCTTGCCTCATTGGTGCCAGATTTGATTGTATCAGCAGTGATGCTACCCCAGTTCACCGTTACCACAATAACTGTGTGCATGGCACTAAAGAGAGATATCCAAAAGGTGGCACAGGTAAAGGGTTAAAGACAAGTCTCAGGAACGTTATTGCTCTCTACAACTGCCTGAAAGAGGTGGTGGTGAGGTGGGGGTTGTTTTCTTCTCCCAGAGAACTAGCAGTAGGACAAGAGGAAACAGCCTCAAGTTGCACCAGGGAACGTTTATGTTGGATAATATAAAACATTTCTTCACTGAAAGAGAGGTTAAGCATTGGGACAGGGTGCCTAGGGAAGCGGTGGAGTCACTATCACTGGAAGTCTTCAAAAAGCAGTAGACATGGCACTTTGTGATAGGGTTTATCCGGCATGGTGGTATTTGGTCAAAGGTTGGACTTGACCTTGGAGACTTTTTCAACCTTAATGATTCTACAATACTGTAAGTCAAAGTTTCATTCAGAAACACAACAGGTTCACATTTCCTTTTTTTTAAGAAAGTGAGTGCCAAACTAGATAATATGTCAGACCCTCAGTCCAAAAAACACAACAAACAGGTGAAAGGCACAAAGAAGTAGTCCAGTGGGAACTAAATTAACACCTTGATACATTGTGTAAATAATCAAATTTTTAAGACACTCATAAATTTAGTATTTCTATACCTAAAGGGATTCTGGTAAGACATGCTGTGATTGAATGAGGAAAGGAGGAGAATGTGTTGTCACAAGCAAGAGTAAGACTTTGAAAAAACTCTTTATAACGATAACTGATGAACTGATGCTTGAGTTGTAGTTGGAAAAAAATCCCTTTTATTTGAAGTAAGGTTCTCTGATAATTTTTTACTGCTTCATACCTTTTGACCTGTTCTAAGACATACTGGATATAGTTATCCACATTTTTTTTCTCTCCATTTTTATATCTGAACTTATATTACTTCGAGGGATAAAACTCCACTGATCTCCTTTGCTCATGTCAGTTTGACAGAACCAGGACTGTTAAACTTGCTGCTGTGTCAGGATGGTAGAGGGGAGACTGATGGAGGCATTGCCTCTTCCATGGCATGGGATCCTCTTGTGTCTCCCTTTGTGCCCTTCAGGAGATGGACAAACCTTTTCAGGACATTCAGGAAGTTTGTCAAGTCCTGTTTGAATACAGTAACAGTAATTGGATGGTGACTTTTGAAATGTTATTTTTCATTCTGTAAGAGACAAATAATAACAAGCTGGCATTACAGGAAGGTTGTCAATTGCTCTCCAGAGGCACTTGTTCTCCAGCACTTGACAAGTAATCTGCTGATTGTGTGTCATTTGTTAAGCTGCTTGGGAAGCTTTGTCATGAGAAAGGTTATGTACACTGTGCCTGTTTATTTTTTGCTAGAATAAACAGGCAAACATTGAAAAGAGCAAGCCTTCTCAGGTGCAGAGGAGTGGAAAGGATTTCTTTTTAAACAGAATTTTCCTTCGCTTTTGTTTAGCATTTTTCCAAACTGTCCTGAAGACCCAGAAGAGTGCTGCATGTTCAAAGGCTTACAACACTGTTGAGTCAATGCAGACACTATGGAGGAAGATTTCCACAGCAACAGATTTAAAGAAAGCAAAATATGAAAAGTAAATGTTGGATAAGTATATGAAAAGATACATATATTGTAGGTGATAAGAGAGACTACAAGGTGATACAAAGTAAGCAAATGAGTTCTGATTTGCTCATTTTTTCAAAGAAAAAAACATACCAAGAACCTCCCACTGTCCATTGAATCAGATTTGTATAAAAGATCCAGCTGATCCTTCCCATCTAACTCTGATTCTTAATTCTAGAAAAATTAAGATCTTAATTATCCATAAAAGTTCTAAAGGACAGTATTTCTTTCTTTCAGTACTCTAGGCTTCCTATGTGAGCAGTGACAGAAAGTGATATAAATTGCTTAATTGTCAAAGGCCTCTGAGAAAACGTGCATATGCTATGCTTATCTTGTCAATTATCAGACATTGTTTTGTTTAGTTGTATTTCTCATTTATAAATCCCCACTACATAACAAATAAATTATTTAAAATACAATATAATTCTTATATTTTACTATGTCCTGAATGTAAGAAATGGTGGATGACCCTTCCCTGAAAATATTCAAGGTTATGTTGGACAGAGCAAGCAACCTGATCTAGTTAAAGACGTCTTTGTCCATGACAGAAGGGTTGGACTAAATGGCCTTCAAAGTGCCCTTCCAACACAAACTGTTCTATGATTCTATGGTTTAGTGGTGGACTTAGTGTTAGGTTTACTGTTAGACTCGATGATATTAGGGTTCTTTTCCAACCTAAATAATTCTATGGTTCCATGATGCTATGAAATTAGATGTTTGAACTGTAATTGACTTTTTTACAGATGATACAAAATGGAAACAAGCATGGTCAGAGTAAAAGCAAATGGATAGCCACAGGGGAAGGATGGTCTGGAAATGCAGTGAATGCCTCTGAAACTTGTGGAGAAAATATGGCAAACTTGTGATTTCCAACAGAGAAAGGCATTCTACAGACTTTCTGGCAGGTTGGTAGGAATTAAGGGGAGTTGTGGAGAACCCCAAAAATGGATGATAAGAGATAAGCCCATACCTATGGGAGATGGGAGAATGTGAAAAGACCCAGGAGTATGGTCTGTGCACAAGCAAGAAATCTCCTGAGGGATGAAAATTCACTAGTCAAAAGATCATTGTTGCACACCAGAAAAGTTTATGTTTAAACTTACCTCTTTCCATAAGACGTTATTTGGAATAGGTCAATCGCATTCTGGCAATACCTTACTTGGCAATTTTCCTAAATAGTTACCTACTTTGTTACTCTCAGAATCACAAATATTGCTCAACTTGGCTATAAAATTTGCCTCTTATAGAGATGATCTGCAATAGACAGGAGCTAGACGTGGCTATAAAAGTGATGACAGTTACCCACCACCAAATCTTCCTCTCCTCCTCATTCACAAACTTAGCCATGAATCCTTGCTGGTTTTTTCAGGTAGACTGGCAAGCAACAATATGGCACAATACCAACTTTGTGCTCCTCCAATAGTAAGTGGTACACCATTTAATTGTCTTGAAACCAAAATGGTTATGCCTTTGGTGTACATTCTACTGCACTGTGTTGACCTTGTAAAGCCTACATAAACATTTCTAGGTCTCTCTTGTGCAACCCTGCAGACAGATACACAAATGCAAGATATCTGAAAATGGACTTTTTACAAGGGCATGTAGTAATAGGACACAGGAGAATGGTTGTAAACTAAAAAGATTTAGATTACACATAAGGAAGATATTCTTTACATAGAAACTGGTAAGGCATTGGAACAGGTTTACGAGAGAAATAGTAGATTCTCTGTCCTTGGAAGTGTTCAAGGCCAGGTTGGATGGGGCTTTGAGTAAGATTTAGTGGAAGGTATCCCTGTCTTTGGCAGGGAGATTGACACTAGATGACCTGTAAGGTCCCTTCCAACCCAAACCATTCTATAATTCTATGATTCTATAATTCTATGATATGCACACTTCAAGCAATATGCCTACTTGTGTATCTGGTATGTTCTTGCCATGCCTAGACCTGTTCAAACTTGCAACAGACTTTTCTGAAATGATTTCTGCTGTGACTGCCATGTTCCTTGTTAGTTGTCGTGTATAATTTTATAGTCAATTAGGCACACTGCACATTGATTGCTTCTTTCCCCCATGGAACTTATTCTTAATTTCCAAATAGCTTTAATTTCTCTTGGCATATGTTGTAAAAGAGTAGGATGGAGAATAGCATATAATCTTCTTGCTGGTAGTCAAAAGATATCATTCTAATTCTGCCTCATAAAACAGAAGCCTGCAGATTTTTATGTCAGCTACAATACTGTGCTTTTGAGACTATGATGAATTCTCATCTGACCTTTGTTTCTACCTCCACTTAGATGGGCTAACTTTTTTCATCTTTTACAAACCTTTTTATTACCTTTCCCACTTCTGGATCCAGGTGCTTGCAGTCTCTTTACTTCCACTACACTCCCATCTACTTACATTACTGGACTGGGTTTATGTGGAAAGATTTGAGTACTGGGGGAGCTACAGAGTCAGTGTCTGAGAAACTGCCAAAAGCTTTCCACATCTCCAATGGGGACAGTGCCAGCCAGGTCCAAGATGGAACCACTGCTGGCCAAGGCTGAGCCCATCGGGTAACATAGTGTAGAAAAGGAAAAAGTTACTGTGCAAGAGCAAATTGGAGCTGGGGAGACAAGTATGAATAGGTAAGAGGAATAGCCCTGCAGACAACAAGGTCAATGAAGAAGAAAGGGAAGGAGATGTTCCAGGTGTTGTAGCAGAGATCCTCTGTAGCCCATGGTGCAGACCATAGTGAGACAACTGTCCTTGTGTAGCCTGTAGAAATCCATAGTGGAGCAGAGCTCCACCAGCAGCCTGTGGGAGGACCCCATGCCAAATCCGGTGAATGCTTAAAGGAGGCTGTTACTCTGTGGGAAGCCCACACTGGAGCAAGCTTCTGACATGACCTGTGGTCTCATGGAGAGAGGAGCCCAGGATGGAGCAGGTTTACTGGCAGGACTTGTGACCCTGTGGGGGCCCACCCTGGAGCAGCCTGTTCCTGAAGGACTGCACTCACTTTGGAGCAGCTTGTGAGGAACTGTAGCCCATGGGAAGGACTCAAATGGAGAAGTTTGTGGAGAACTGTCTCCCGTGGGAGGGACTCCACATAGGGGCAGGGGAAGAGTGTGAGGAGTCCTTCCCCTGAGGAGGAAGGAAAGGCAGAGACAATGTTTGATAAACTGACTGCAGCCCCCATTCCCTGTCCCCATGTGCCACTGATGGGAAGGAAGTAGAGAAAATAGAAAGTAGAGAAAATGTTGTTTCTTTTGTCTATGACAGTAATTGATGAATGATCTCTCCCTGTCCTTATCTAAACCCATGAATCTTTCTTCCTATGTTCTCTCCCCTGTCCAGTTAGGAAGGGAGGGAAGGAGTGAATTTGGTGGGCACCTGGTGTCCAGCTAGGGTCTACCCATCAACACTGCTGAAGCTTACTGATGTCTCTCTCTTCCACTCTGTTTCCTTCCTGATTTCTGACTCCACTGATATTCTTCTTCATCTCATTTCATCCAGTCACACTCATTTTTACTGACTTTTACTGTCACTGGGCTCATTTAAAACAGTCTTTCATGTAATTCTTTCTATACCTGATCTTCACATGTAGACAGATTCTCACTATTCGTAGCACAGATGACCTTCTTTCAGTTTTCCTAGATCTGGTAAAATCTCTTTAAGTTTGGTTAAAAATTCAGGGAAATTCTTATTTTTTTTTAAATGATTTAACTTTCTTTTGCCTTCAGAGATCATAAACATCCAGTCTGTTTCCCTGCAGTTTTCTACTGAATTCTGAAAACAAAAGAAATATTATTTAAAGAATGGTGGATAAGTAGTGTTAGTCATACAGTAATTGTACAGTTCATTGACTGATTGCAGAAAATACTGAAGATCAGGGAAAAATACAGGTTTTAATGTCTTGTACCCTATTTCAAATTGTGCTAAACTTTCAGTTATCCCAGTAAAATTCAGATCATATTCTCTATCAAAATACAGCAATAAGCTTAATTAACTTGCAAAATGTAAATTGTAAGGAAAATGCAGCTAGCAAGATCTTATTTCAAACAGGTTGCTAGGATGAATCAGTAAAACCTGTTCTAAAAAGTTCTTCAAGGAACCAATGAGGGTGAAGTATCTGATGAGGTATGTTTTTTAATCAAAATGATGTTGGCTTCCTCACAATAATTTCCTCAATGTGATACTGTTAAAGACATGAACAGCTTATTTTAACTTCTATCATCCTCTGGGGATTAACTGTTTTTGTGTTGAGGCTGATTTGCCATGCTGGCAATATGTATGCTAATAACACATTTGAGAAAAAACTAAAGCATAGTGTTGATAAACAGATTTCAAAGCTGATGGCACAGTGGGATTATTTAGATACCCTGTGACATCTGTATTTATACTCACAGGTGTGGTCTGTTATATTCTGCTTGTTTTCATAGTTCAGCCTTGATATGAAGGCACATGCAATAGGCAACCAGCCCACCTTGCAAATCAATAACTCAACTAGTCCTTCCTAAGCAACCTTGCTAAAATATAAGGCCAGGGTTACAGGTGAGCAAAATCACAGAAAGCTGAACCAAGAACTGCGTTTTCTTTCTCTGCCTTTATCCTGTGGTGCTATGTTTAGTGGGACAATGAAAATAAGAAGCCTTCACCAGACCAGCTGAGGAATAACTACCAAAGGCATCACTCATACCTGTTTAAAACTGGTGACAGTGGAGGGAGAATCAGACTGTTATACTTACCTTGTACTTACATCGGGTCAACCTTGGTATTCTTGGCTATGTTATGTACCATCTATATCAACAATCAGCCCTCACAAAACTGCAGTACTTCACCAAGGCTCTGTTAGATTTGTTTTGCACTGCAGATGAAAGGAATATCTCACATAGGATTTCCTACATAGCATGTACTGTTGTGTGACTTGTACAATACTGCAGGTCTACAACTCCTACTTTGCTTAAGCTATTGTTAAATGAATATTTAATACTGCTTTTTCTGCTTTAAAGAGCATTCAGATTTGAAGTAATGGAAGATAGCCTAAGAACCTTTAGCTAAATTCAGAAAAGATTATTTAACTTAGTGACTGAATTGCAGTTTCCCTTCAAAACCAAAAACATTTAGGAATTTTGGCTGAAGAGAACACAGAAAGGAAGAAACCAGTAATAGAACTGTAATTCAGATTAAATTTACCTTCTAAGTATATACATAAAATTCTCCAGCAAGAAGAGATCCCTTCCTGTTCTTTAGTTCTGAGTGATTCCTAGTAGTCAAGACCTCAAACTATCAAGTCTTCTATTAAATTTTCAGTGTCTATATTGTCAGTCAAAACTCCCATTGAATACACAGTGAGCTTATCCAGATTCTTTCAAATGCTGTGGAGAGCTCCTTTTTGTCTGAATATCATCCCCAGATTAAGTAAGAAATATTTCTTTACATAACAACTTGTTTATTTAAAGGCAAACAATTTGTGCTCAGAAACTACTCATGTGAATCTCAGAGCTACCACAGCTCCAGCCAGGCTGGCTCAACAATATCAGCACTCTTGTTTCACAATTTTATTATGAGATTTTTTTGGCTGTAACCCTGTTATTGCTTGACAATTTTGATTTTCTCTTTTCTTCTGGTTTGTTACGGAATCACAGAATGGGATTGGGATAGGAAGGCACCTCCTGAGATGATCTAGTCTAACCCTTGCATTCAAAGCCAGGGTCCTGTGGAGAGGTAGCTCAGGGCTGTAGCTAGTCAGGTTATGAATACCTACAAGGATAGAAAATTCACAGTCTCTCAAGGCAATCTCTTTCATCATATGACCATACTAACAGGAAACTTTTTTTCAGCTTAAATAGAATATTTTGTATTTGAATTTGTGCCCATTTCCTCTTGTCCTCTCACAGAGCACCACTAAGAAGAGTTCAGCTCCATCCTCTCTATACATACTACCACATATGTCTTCACATTAGTAGGATCTCCTTGACCCATCTCTTCTTCATGCTGAACAGTCACAGCTCTTTGATTCTTTCCTTATATGAAAGATGCTGCAAGCCCTGCATCTTCTTCACAGTCCTTTGCCACTCCAGTGTATCCTTTTCTCCATTGTACTGGAGAGCACCAGACACAGAGGTCCAGGTGTATCTCACTGGTGCTGAGTGGAAAGAAAAGATCACCTTTCCCATGCAGAAATCCCAATTTAAACATTTTCACCTCACAGAAAAATACAAAGTCTCTCTTTATCTCATGAACTCTTAGCTGACCTCACAGTTTTGTAGCCTGGTTTGTGATTCCTGAACTGTATTGCCAGAATATTTCTTATGGAAAGCTGTGAGGCATTGTGCAGTCTCATTATATGTTTTCTGTTCTGTGTCCATCTCTTACTGGCAAGCAAAAATGTTTGCCAATATAGCCAAAAGGAAGGGGGCCTCCTTATTTCCAGGAAAAGATTTGAATTAGATAATGATTGAGACCACAAAAGCTAGGCATACACAGCTTTCTTCTGTATTTCTCCATGTTGAATTTAAATTCCATTATTTCCAATAGGCTTTAAACCAGTGGATAATGTAACAGAAGTAACAGCTATAGCAAATATCCTTGATCATCTTGACAGCATTTTTTTCCTCTTAATTTTACTTTTGTTTCTCCTTTTGCCTTTTTTCTCTGTTAGTTTCTTTGCTTTATGACCTTTTCTCCTTATTTTACTTCCCACTCACCATTTTAATTCAATGTTCTGCTTGCTGCTCCTTGTTTTCGGCAAGTTTGAATGTCGGTTTGACAGAGCTGAACTGCAGCAGAAGGATCTATTGATTTCCCAACATTGCTCTGGATAAGCTATTTAAAGTGTTTCAAAAGTCTGGGGAATGTTTGAAGACAAGATGATGAATAATCCACAGAAACCATGAACATACATTAGGAGCAAGCAAGTCCAGCTGGACAGAGAATTTCAGTTTTTGTGGTTGCGTAAGGACTGAGTTGCTGCCCAAACACAGGCTCTCCTCACCTCTGAAGAGATATGTTACTTTTCAGCTTTCCCACATAGGGGAACTTCTAAGTCTTCATCAGAAGTAGGTGTTGAAGAGAAATCAAAGACATTTAGACTTATATTCCTCGTATTCGTTTCACCCAGCAAACAGAAGACCAGTTGGAGTTTGGGTCATGAATGACCTAGTGTAATCAAGTGGATTTTAACTCCAGCACTTCTCTTTAAGATGTAATGTTGGGCCACAGGATGATATTTATTGCATACCTTTGAGTGTCAATTTTTTGATATCACCCTCTCTAGTAGTGATGGCTTGTGGAAATAATCTCTGAAATTGTTCATTTATTGGTAACCTGAGCAGGGTAGGGAACAGACATGTGGAGAAGGCAAAGAATACATATTTTTGCTTCTCAGTTTTTTCTGATTCCTTAGGTCTGTCTGATGAACCATTTATGGGAAAGGGGCATTTCAGTAAATCAATGAGCATTGCTGATTTCTGTCTTCAGTGGAAACACACTGTACATTTTGACAATATTAAAAGAGGGAAAAATCTGTATTTTAATCAATGTTGCACACACAGGCACAAAAGAGACTCTTGAGCACTGTCGTCTTCTCATTCCTTTTACAGCCTAGAAGGGACAATATGTTGCAAAAACAAAAGGTGAGGAAGAGGAAGGATTTTTCAGTTTTCCAGATTAAAAAAAAACAGAGATGTCATCTTCATTCATCCATAATCACAGCTGAGTTCAATTTTTTAGGCGTAAAGGGACCTTTTGAAAATGTAGCTTCCTGGGAGATGGGGTTCTGTAAAAACTCCACCACTCATGAACGACCTGAAAAATTTGGGAACATTTGGTAAATAAGATATTTGGTAAAAGTTTTGCTACAGAAAAGGTCTGAGAGTACCTAGACTGGCATGGCTTCTTTCTTCTTTTAGGGTAGCAGATTTTGTGTGTTTTAGGTGGAGAAGAGTGGAGAAGGTAAAACTCAAAGAGAAAAATATTTTGTACAGAAAACAGACTGGGTTTGACAATTACCTACTTAACTGGATTAAATACCTGAAGTATTTCCAGTGTTTTAACATGACGCATGTCCCAGTATGTATTTGGGGTTCTTTTCAGAAGCTTATTTAGGATGAATTTGGGTTTTTTATCTTTTTGCAAGAAGAAATTGTAAAACCAACCTGGACATTCAGTCAAAACAAAACAGGAGCTATTTTTATATTTTGGGGTCTCTGTCACTGATGATTAGTTAAAGAACAAGTTAGCTTAAGTTACAGGATTTGGGGAGAACAGCCTGCTCTGAATTATAAAAAAACCCCCTCTCATTAGCTTTTGTAGAAGTTACAGAGGCAAGACAAATGAAAAATACTTGACAGAATTAGCAAAATTAAAATCAGAAATGGATTTTTTGTTACTGCTTCAAGGGGGAGTGGTATAGACTTGTCTCTCTGGAGTGAATTGTCTCAAATGGCAGGACACCTATTATTTGCCATCTTTACAGCAAACCTCCAAGCATCTGAATAACACAGAAAATTGTTGTTGCTGAGAGACTTTATAATAAATTATCAAATATAAAAGGTGGCAAGAGTTATTCTTGGTAAATGATTATGCTTGACAAAGAATAATTAATATCATTATTTATTTTGCCTTTGATGATAGATCCAAAGTAGATGAGGAAGAAAATAAAATACTTATTAATTACCTTAATCAGGAAATGTTCATGACATAAGCAGAAGTTTCCAAGCATCTTTTCAAGAATGATTAGTTCATCTGCAACTTTTAATTTACTTTTTAGGGTTTATTGTTGTTTGGGGGCCCTGAGGACATGCTCCTTTGTTGGAGTTTGGCTGTGTGGGCTTAGGGCCAATTTTGTAGTGGGTTGTTAGCCCTTGCATTGATGAGCAGAGAGGAACCTCAGTGGAGCCTGTTCCACTTCTGGAAGCACTTTTAATCTCAATCTTCCCTGTCAGTCTCTGAGGTATTTTGCAGGTGACTCCTTGATTCTGACTCTGATTGGACCTATCAACTTTTCTTCCTGATTTGATCACAGATTTCCCTCACCACAGTCACCTTTTTTCCAATTCACACATTTCTTCTGTCACTGGATTGGGCAGGTTATTTTAGTCCCAGCTTCTGAGTCTCTCATCCCCTTCTCTTTGAGGGTTCTGAATAGTCTGGCTTTAAACACTCCAGGAGAAGACACACCACTAATTATAAATTTAAAAGGCAGGACTGTGAGACCTAGTATAAAACACAGAGGGAGAGTTCTTTTGGGAATGACAGGAATTTTGATTCAAATTGCCTGCTTCAGAGAAAATCCTGGCAGAGTGTTTGCTACAGAGAAAATTCTCATTTGTTCAGATCTTGGCAAAGGGTAACACTCACATGGACAATCAGATCTCTTGAATATTCAGAACAGTTGCTAGCTGACCAGTTGGCCAAGGGAGTCTGTTGCATGGGTCCTCATAGTGACATCTCCATCTGGATTGGAGATGTATGTATTTAATATCTTCATTTTGTAAGTATTTAATGTCTAAAACATGTACAAAAGACTCTCCTACATGAAAAGTTATGATACCCCAGACAGAGCCAACACAACAATTGTAGAAGGACAGTTTATACTGGCTGTTTACAGATGATTTATCTGTACCAAACTGCATCTTTCTGGAAGGAAGGACCACATAAGGATGAGGTTGGAGGGAAAGGACAGGCTCTCCACCAAGTAGACCACCTTCAAGCATATGGGCTGGACATATCAGGACCTGCCTGAGGGGATCTATAGAAGAGTCTAAAATTCCTGCCTGTAAAAGCCAGCCAAGCATTGAGTTGTGATAGTTCAGTCAGTCACCAAGCATCAGGCTGGTTCTTTGTCTCAGACCAGTCCATTGGCCCATTCCTTTAGACAACAAGCTCCTGGACTACCCAGGGAATTTATAAATTTCGTTCCTGAATGTGCATCCCTGTATAGCCCTGATACCCTACTACATCACAATTATAATTCAAGAACTAACTTTAGTTTCCTAGTTACCAGTCATTTATAACTTGAATGCCATAGCTTGTGTCACTTTGACTTAAAGATGCATTTCCTTTTATAGAGATATAGGAGTACCGCATACTCCTAAAAACTGATTCCATACCTGAAAGTGCAGTTTGGGAAACAGTTCATAGATGTTTTATATTACATATCTATTGTGCATTGTTGAGGGCTGGTGAAACTGTCCTCCATGTCAGGCTGGGATTGGTCCTAAATCCTTTCTGTCTTGCAGGTTTTTGTACCCATCAGTACTGCAATGCAGCACCCTGAGGTGAATGCCTGGTAGTTTACACCTGGCATTTCTTCCTTCTGCTCTGTACTCATAGCACGTGAAACAAGGAAGTGTTTGGAAGTAAGACAAATATGTATCCTTTTTTTTGCTTTCTTCGTGTAAATCCCTGTCTGGCAAAGGCAGAGGGTCAACAGAGCATGTCATAACTATTTATTTAGATGTTAGGAGCACTGGCTGAGCAGCAGAGCAAGCAGACCATGGTGGTGTATGTGTGTGTGTCTGTATGGGATGCATGAAAAAGGGAGATGCAACACACATTATAAAAGTGATCTTGTAGATTCAATTTGGCACCATGTAAACATGATTGAATTGGCCTATCTCCTCAGCATATGGTTGAAAATATGTGTGGCTGGATACATCCCACAAATAACCCAAAGATGCTATCACAGTCCACAGAGCTGGAACAAGCTAAGCAGCTATAATGAAGTGAGTGGGTTGTGGGAAGGGGTTTGACTCCTTGTATCAAAAAGAAAAAAAAAATCAGTACCAGAAAGAGACACATAAACACATGGTTTTTCCTGAAAAGACCTTGAGCATTATAAAACAATAAAAAAAAAATTCCTGTCCAGAAGAAACCTGGAAGTTTCTGAGTGCTAAGTGAGTGGTTTCTTTTCCAGTGGTTGTTTTAAGAAATAGAGGAAATACTTTATAAAGTGTCTTGGTAAAAATAGGCCAGAATTATTTACACAAAGTTAATGATCTGCAAGTAGGGGTTCACCATATGGAAGGAGATAAGATGGTTTTTGATGATAATTTTGAGTCTAATGCTGTGACTGGCAAGATTTTTTTTTATATACAGGAAACTATACAGTTGCATTCAAGGTAGTAAGGGATGTTTTTCTCTTAGGAACTGACTCTGTTCTGAGAAAAGATTTTCAATAACTACTTTTTTTTTTTTTTTAAAGTTTTCCAAATTATCTAAGATATTCAATTTCCCTAAAGCCTCTGAGAAATAAATGAAAAATATTGATAATTAAATGTGTCATTATCATTTATCACAAATGATATTTTATAAAAAGAAAATGTTGAACACACTTTCCAAAACATTCTCAGCAATAACTGCAAATTTATATTAAAGGGGGAAAAAAAAAGAAGAAAGCTCAGAATAATGTGTCTCTTAAGCCTATGAATTCTTAATGAAGGTGATGTTTTATGTTTTGGCTGGCTCTGCAGACTGTAGGTTGGATGAAATACAGATTTATTTTGGCACTTCTTTTGTAAGCTTCTTAATATGGAAAACGACCATGCAGATAGTTTTAAAATTCCTGGTCTTTCTCGTCCACATCACTCTAGATATCCATCACACATTTAGCAACAACAGAAGAAAAGATTATTCCTCATGGATATGCCCTCTGTTTCTTTAATCTCCTGCTTTTCTACCGAACTCTCACTAACAATGGGATTTTATGTGAGTAACATATTTGCAGTGTTACATTCTTACTTCCAACTCTGATTTGTGTCAACAAACTGAAGCCTATTTGGCCAAGTGTAGAATAGTCTATAGTTACTGTCAAAGTACTCAAAGAAATAGTATTTTTTTTTCTTTTTTAAAGCCCATGTCAGAATTTATCCAAATCAATCTTTAGTGATTTTTCTGTTAAGTGCACACAAGCTTCATAACCTCTGTTAAAATATTGTTACTGCCTAGAATTTAGGCTTTTGGATTTTTTTATATCGTGGTGAGCAAGATTTATTCCATAAGAAGCACCTCCTTTAAAATACAGAGGTTTTGCATATGGAAAATTAAGCTGAGGGAAGGAACAACACTCTTTATTTAACACCACTGGGCATCAGTTAAAAAATAAGTGGAAAAAGCTGGTCATGAGTCAGTGTGTAGGCTGCTTAATTTCTCTAAAAGGATTTATTAAAACCATGAGGCAAATACAGAACAATTCAAGATGACATTTTAGCATCTTTCAGCTGTGAAAGCTGTTTTGAGAAAATTTGTCCCTAGTTCTCACAGAAATGTATGTGATTACCGTTTGCTGTTGTCAGAAATCTGCTACACTTCATTGATGGTGTGGTTTTCATTAGATGGTACAACACTGCCTATAGACAAGACAGTACCACCATCTGTGTATTAGCTTCCCAGATAAGCTTTTTATAAGCTTGTGGTATTGAGAGAAAATTTAGCTTAAATGCTCTTTATTTGAAAGACATGAACATGATGCCAGGGTAAAATCCAGACCTTAAGAGTTCGCTGTAGGGAACCAGAAGTTCATCTACATTATTTTATTCTAGCAGACAAAATGTTGCCCAAAACAGAGCAAGGCTTCCAACCCATGTTTTTCACAGGAGAAATCTTCCTCTCAAGTCAGATACTGAGCTGAGAGGGTTTTTACTGACCTCGGTATTCTGCCCTGATCTTTCCTGTGTTTCACATGTTGGAAAAGTCCTGTTTAATTTGCCAGGAATATTTGTCATTAAAGGATTTGTAGGACTTGTGTCAAGACAACTTGGGAGGATAAAGATGACGACTAGAGAATAGAAAGTATATGCATTTAATGTGGTAAAGAATTCAATGATTTAAAAGCCTTAATTTTGATAATTTCTGGCTCAAATATCAAAGCTACTCAAACTGCCTGTGACATAAACTGCAATGTTTTTATTTATAAACAGCTTAGATCTAAAAGTAGAAAGTTTAATCTAACCTCAGATTTATTACCTGAGCACCTTAATGCTGGCAATGTTACCTCCTGTCTCTCCTCCTTGGGAGAATATTAACTAACGTGGTAACATCTGCAAAAATGATTTGAAATCGAAAAGTGATATGCAGATGCTAGCAGCTTATATTATTGGATTACTGCATATAAAGACTTCTTTTTTGGGGAGGGCAAGTATGAATTGGGAGTAAAATGATTATGTTTTAGTGTTAAAAGTAAAGGAAATAATATAATTCTGATTTATTGAAACTATTATTATGTTTTCCATTATGATTCTATAAAGCATGTTTTTAATATCCATCCTGTTTCAGTTTACTGTAACTTAAATAACTGTCACTGCGGTGCTCTGTCTTAATGCTGTAACAGGATCCCATTGTCAGACACTGCAGGTGAAGGTGGTTCTGTGTCCCAAAGAATTCACATATGAATAGTTGAATAACCATAAAATGGGAGACATCAGAAAAATTCAGATGAATTTGAAACACAGTCAGCCTTGGCTTGACTGCTAGGTGGGGTTTATCAAAATAGCTACTCATCTTATCTGAGTTTGGGGATTTGCTGTGTGGAGGTCTGCATATGACCTAGTCTACTTGATTGCTCTTAGATAAGGGGGACAAAGAAGTATCTCTTGGCAGGCAACAAAACTGACTTGTTTTTCAATGTAACCTTTAAAATGAAGCAGGTTATGTCCTTTAAACGCTTTTCTCTCCATTGATTCCAAAGGAAGTCCAGCCACTGTCAAAATATCTCGCAAACCTCTGACTACAGGAGAGTTTGGAGGAAGTCTTAAAGAAGGATAATGCAGCAGTCTCAAGGATGTTTAGAAGCTCTGGAATGGTTCTTGATTTCCACTGCTGTTGTTGCCTAAAATGGAGGATTAAAAGCTGCCAAGCAATATTAGTATAAATAGAGTAGAGAGCAGTCCTTTAATGAAGGCTTTCAGGTGCATGGAGTATATGAGTGCATGCACAGTGTAGGATTCTTACAAATTCATAACACTACTTATTTATCATATCTAATGGGTACATCCAACCTGAAAACCATTTGCCCTTGGTACCATCCTCAGAACTGCCCTGTTGGAGCCCCTCCAAGGGTTCTGGGTCTTCTATCTTGCTTTGACTACAAACATGCCTTCCAGGTGCATGTGTCCCAAACACGATGTCCTTGCTTGTCTTGGGTTGAGCTGGCAAAACGCCAAGTGTCCAAGACAGAGAGAGAGGGTTCCTCCTCCCCCTAACCAGCTAAGGGAAAAAGAAGAGGGAGAGGGAAAAAAACTTCCAAACCCAGGTTTATGCTGAGACTAACTATATGTATTTATACAGCAAAAGAGAAAATTAAGAGAAAACTGCAATATAACATACACTTGTACAAGTTATGTATAACAAGAAATAACCTCCCACTTTCTAGTAAACACAAATTCTACCATTTTAACTACAAATCACTTTAGAGAGGTCAATTCCCCAGAGACAGACTTAAGCAGAGAGAAAAAAAACCCCAAAACTAAGAACAAACATCTTACTTCCCTAAGATAACATGATGGTAAGCCGGTGCTCTGGGCTTGGGCCTTCCCATCCCTC
>JAWWLZ010000001.1:35450426-35483810 GCA_035041345.1 Poliocrania exsul
CAAGTCAACTGACAATCCCAGGCCTGGTCTGAACTTTAAAGCCTGAATTTAGGCCTATCAGCTAAACCCATAACACTGCTGAAATCTTTTTCATTGAAAAGACCATTAAACAGAAACACAGGAATGTAACACAAACCATGAGAAAGGAGTTTAGAAACTGTTAACTCTTACCTTAAGTGTGAGAAACTATACAGCTATATTAAAGTCTACAAATATATAAAAAATCTTAAGGTATCACTGTAAACTGAAGCAAAGTGAGGCTGATTATACACAAGAAGCATGGAGCCAAACAGTGACTGAATAGATGTAGGGCTCTGACTGTGTGACAAGTGTTAAGTGTGGGTATTAATTACTAGAAATAACGTTGATTGAAAGAATTCATGAAAGCCATAGAACTAGTGCATTAAGTTGATTCTATGAGAACCAGTAAGTGCCCCTCAAAACACTGTAAAGACTCAACTGACATTGTTTAAGGGTTTGGTTTTTTTTCTCTCAGTTTGTTTGCTCTCAGATTTTCTTAAAGAATTTCAAGTATCACAATGTCTTAGCCTAGGCCATTAGTGCCTATAGGTTACCTCAGATGGATATCTTCCCAGAAGACATTTTGATAGTCCTACCTTCTTTCATGACAATCCAGTTCTAATTTCAGATTGTGCTGGCCTTACTCCATTGAATAAGAAGAGAAATTTGCTTCCAAGGCAAATCCAGCTACTGTGATGTACTTAAAAATCATCAGCTTGCTTTGCTATATATCTGTGTTTCCTGGTGTGTTGGCTCTTTGAATGACAATTAGCAGTGAGGCATGACAGATGAGTAATGCCATCAGTGGCCAGAAGGCTGAAAAAGAGTATGGAGATGTTCCTGCTGCAGACAGCCTTTTGGTTTTCTTGTTTACTAGGAGTGCTTGAGCTGCTGTTTCAGGTTCTAAGGGTTTCCTGATACAAATCTCAGGAGTTTTCCAAAGGAGTTTCATTAGAGTTAAATGTCTTTGATTCTCCTACATATTCCACTGACTTGTCAGAGGAGACTTGAATAGCTACAAGGGCTATGGAGTCTGTTGTCTAAGCAGTCACATCAGTATGTACCCTGACTGACAGCAGTAAACAACAGAAAAAACATAGCTGGAGAAAATGAGAGGTGTTCTTTTATCAGACTTTGACTACAGATGAAGTTAAAGCTTTCAAACAGTACTGAATGTCACAGCATTTGCTATGACAGTGATGCAAGGGAGGGACTGTGCATTATCTCCTCTCAAGAGTAATGTCCTTGTGGTTTGGCGGCAAAGTGGGATGAAACAACTACAACTTCACTGGGCAGTTGGTTCCAGTGCCTCACCACCCTCACAGTAAAGAATTTCTTCCTAGTATCCAATCTAAACCTACCCTGTTTTAGATTTATAGCCACTACCTTAGCATTTTATGCCCTTGT
The DNA here is from genome assembly GCA_035041345.1 of Poliocrania exsul. Classification (NCBI taxonomy): domain Eukaryota; kingdom Metazoa; phylum Chordata; class Aves; order Passeriformes; family Thamnophilidae; genus Poliocrania; species Poliocrania exsul. Next base: position 35,451,855 of record JAWWLZ010000001.1, read on the forward strand.
AAAATCAGTCGTTCACATTTCTAAGGCCAGTAAATTTATTCAGAGTATGTAAAATAGAGTTATTCTTTTTCCAACTAACTTCAGAGTGTTCCTGTCATGCAGGAGTAAGTCTGAAAATCTGTTTTAGAATGTTTAACTTTAATGTTTCCAGAGAAGGAACAATTTTTCATGTCACTGACTTTTTTTTTTTTTTTTTTGAGATTTACAGTCCTGAGAGACTTAGACATACTCAGCAAGACATTTGGAGTTTCTTGCCAAAACTTTTCTGTTGTATCCAATGTGACAAAGTTGACATCCTAAGTATATTTTTGTTGCTGTAAAGGAGACAGTCAGCTGTAAAACTAATAATGTAAAGAAAGCACACTGAATAAAAGCTCAGCTTTTTTATTAGTACTCCTCCAAAGAAATATGATGAGGCTGGCATGGATATTATCCTGTGGAGCACAACAACCCCAAGACAAAGCTAACACAAGCCAGTTTCTACAGCTGGTCAAGGCAAGATTTCTGCTGAAGTATTGAAACAAGTGTGGTTCCTTGTGTATATTTCCCAAGCCAATTTTACTGCTCTCAGTAAAAGTAGGACATACAAAGTAGTGCATTGTGCTCACGTGGACATAGGATAAAATTAGAGCTATATCTTTGTACCTTATTCAAATAAACATGCCCCAAATGGTAACTTAATTAACAGAATGTGTAGACACATATCTTCATCCTCATTGCAGAGTCTGGGCTTCTATGAGCCAGCTAAAGGGCTCTTATCCTGCTGGCTATCACATATGAAATGGGTACCCACAGCAGTGGATTGAGAAGCTCACAAGCTTCCTTCTTGTTTTTCTTGTCCCTTTTCTGGTCACTTCCCTGGATATTCATCTGCTGTCAAGGGCACAAAGTTACACAGAGAAGAAACCTATACTTCCAAAACCAGTATTTCTGCATACGATGCCTGGCACAGAATGTTCCTTTCTGGTGCAGGGCATGCAGCCAAGGGACAACACAGGGCAATAAGCCTTAGTCTTACCTTCCCCCCTTTTTTGCATTTGCACAGCCTGATAAGGGTTAAGATGAATTGCATAAACTGCTTAGGAAACCAGCTTTGTTCCTAATCCCTAGAGTGGGATGTTGCCAGAGGGGTTGTTGGAAGGCAGGGGACTTGCAGGTGGTGAGAAAAATGGGCAGAGTTCTGGCGTCTGCTGTGGTGGGGACATTCATTCCACCCTTTACAGCTTTCAAAGAGGGAGGATTTTCGCTCTATGATCTCCCATTCAGGGAAGAGCAACCAGAGTGCAGAGCTGTGCCTTCACTATTGATAGCTCCATTCCTGAATTTCCTTGTGAATACTCTTTGCTGAGTCTTTGTCACTTCACTGCAATGACTAACACACAGGTACAGTAAGAGTGGGAATATTGTCATGGTGTGACCGAGGTAACAGCAGAGGGCACTCAGTGATTCTTCATCTTTCACCTTTTGGCACATCCCACTCACCCAGACACTGCTGGGTAATTGAAGTACAGCTGCTCTGGGGTAGAGGATTTATGAAGGCATAATTCCTAGTTTATTACCACACATGATGAGGTGTGGTTTTTCAGTGGGGGGTTCAGATCCCATCAAGAAATTTTCATCATCAGTAGGATGTGAAAAATGCTGTTGTTTCTGTCTCTAACCACTTCACACTTTCCTATTTATTTTTTCTGTGTTGTATCCACATCTGCTGTAATGCAAATCTGGACATTCGGTTATTTGTGTTTAGCAGCAGGATCCCCAGGTTAGCTCCCTGCTTGAAGCTTTACGTTAATCCACTTTCTGGTTGGAAAAGATGTGAAATGTACTCAAGAATGAAATTGTATTCCACATCGTTACACTGTTCTCATTAAATCTATTATTTCCACATCATCGCCCAAGAAAATACCCAATGCAAGAATCCTCCTAGAGTTCACTTCCCTAATTCACAGGACAATTACAAAATTGTTTTTGCCACAGTGGGAAATGTTGACTGCTGGGTCACTTAAATTCTTGCAATGCCAGTTAATAAAAAAAAAGCACTATTTCTTTTTGCAGAACTAGAATGCGGCAATGTAGTCAGGATGTGAAAGGGCTTTTGAATTTGACTTTTTCCCTATGTTTTACCTGTTAATTTTTGTTTTGTTTTGTTTTGGTTTGGTTTTTTCTGGAACAAAATAAGGGAGTTTTTTTGATAAATAAGTGAGATTTATTTTGGGTTGTTGGTAGCTTTTTTCCCCCCGAGATTGCTGTCTCTGTGTTAAAGAAATTTGACTCAAGCATCCCATTTATATAAGTAGGTTGCAATGCAATATGGGTAAAATATGAACCCCCAAAACTATTTATTCCAGCACCATCCTGATAGAAAAGTAAACCTCACAGAGTCATTTTTAAGAGCATAGAGACATATATAAAATTTTTAGCAACAAACTTGTGGGATTTCCTCTCTCCACATTCTTTTGTTCTGTGCTAGTTCTGAAAACATGCACAGAAACATTTTGTTGCCTGTCATAAAGATTTGAGTACTTTTGTTAGTATTGACAATGGCTGAGTAATCCCTCCATAGTGGGCTGAAAAAAACCTCACTCCAAGTAGCTGAGTGGAGTACAGGCTATTCTATGTTATCCTGAGCAGGGACATAATGAGTCCTTACAAACCCAGATGAAATAAATGGTAGAATCTATTTTATTGCTTTGGATGAAGACTTGAGGCAACTTTGAAGATTTTGGATATCTCATCTGAAATTGTCCATTTCTAAGGCTGTGCTGAAAAAGTAAAATCTGTCTCCAAGTTATAGTAACTTGAATACAGAATTGCCATGAAACAGCTATTTGATTTCTCAGAAGAACTGATTTTAATGATGGCACAATGATCTTGTCTCGAGTTTCTGTAAAAAACCAAACATGTCATGAGGTTTGTAAATATTCCCATGACAGGAGCTATGTAAACTCTTTACCAGGCAATTAGTTTTTGTCATTCATATTTCTTGAAAAGACCAATTTCTCTTCCAGAGAAAAACTGTGGGATAGTAGTAGGCAAAGATGGAAGGCTACAGTCCTTCATTAGACATCCATATGAAAGCTACTTTTCTGAATGTTGCTTCTACAGACAAATTTAGTATTAAGCCAAATTTAAAGCTAGTTTAAGACAGACAACTTTGATGAGTCCTGTCTCTGCCCAATGTCTGTAAAAGTAGCCTTCAGTCAATGTTCAGCTGATGCCTCTGTACTGTGAATCTTCAACAAGAAGGCAGAAGATCCATCTCCAATACTTAAATAACAGAATAAGACAGCAATTTTCTCTACAATTTCCTCTTAAAAATATGACTCACAAATTCAAGTCAAAGCTGCAAGAACTGTTCCCTAAAAGCGACCCCACCAACAGGAACAATATGTTCAACATAATTTTCTATTCATGATAATAAGGAGAAAACCAGAACCAGATATCTTATCTATTTATGCATATGTACATATGCATGTGTCTGCCTATCATGTCTTCCATTCCTTATATACCTTCATAGTATATAACCCATTAAATCTACCTCTAGAAGTAGTACAGACTTTTCATATGCAAACAAAATACACACCATATGTAACTTTCATGTGATTTTGTCAATCCTAACAGACGTTCAGGCAAGGTAAAAGCTGCACACCTTTTTGAATAGGTAAATCTCTTCTTGCTCAATATATTTTCATTATTATTCTGTTGACATTTGCTGATAGAGTGAGTGTTTCAAGTCTTTCTCCCACAGCAGAAAAGAAGCTCACTCTTCAGTGGTTCTGTATAGACTGCCTAGTTTATGATAGTTTGGCAGAGTTAATCATTCTTTCTTTCATAAGAATCTGTTACTGTTTCCTCGTCAATATCTAAATCAGAGGCTTGGGAAAGACTGTTACTTCTATGCAGGTAACTCACTCATCTTCCTTTGAAGAGCTGTGTTCTGTAAAAAAAATAAGAGATTTCAGATCTCTGGCAAAGTTCCTTAAAATAATGTATTCAAAGCTTTTCATACACTCTGTAGAATGATCAAAAATTTGTAGTTCACCTTAATTTTGAATTTATAATATTTTTTCTTCTATGTTTCAGTAACATATCAAGTGCTGCAAAGTACTAAGGAAGTTGGTTTGAAATGCTCTTCATATTCAAAATTAGTGAAGTCCATAAATATTTTAGTACTGGAGGTTTTTGCAAATGCTGTTTTTTAACACGCCTAGTAAATTCCAGCTCCCACATATTACACTCTCAAGGGTGACAAGCAATATGTCAAAAATACTTCTGCCAGATTTTATAGGTCTTAAAATATAAGGTTCAGAATTGTTGACAGCCTGGAGGTTTTAGTAAAGCTAAATAAAAAAAAGTAGTGAAAATGCATATTTTCTTTCAAGCTCGATCTCTCTCTCTCCCTCCCTCTCTCTCTCTTTCTCTCTTTTTCACCTTCACAGTTACGTTTTATCTACCATTTGCTAATAAGCAGCTAATATTGTGATGTTGACTGAAGAATCCAAGAAAGTATAAGAACTCGAAGTTGAACAGATCAAAATTTATCTGAAAACTTAAGTAAATAGAGAAAAATATTCTACCAATGTTGTTACAAATGGACCAACTTTATAAGGAAAGGCTGTTTAAGTATTCACTAATATCATATGAAGTTATATAAGCTTTCTTGTAGGGGATCTGATGCAATTACAGTCACAGCTCTGTATGACCAAACTGCTGTTTTTATTGGGATGATAAAAAAAGATTTGTGTACAGGGATGAGATTTCCAATGGTATAGACTTTGATTGGAAACTTTTAAGAAAACCTGGGTTGTTCAGTTGCAGGTAACCAGGGGTTTGCTTATAAATTAAGAATTAAAAAGTACACTGCTAGCAGGGCAATGTCTGTAGGAGATGAAGTAGTTTTCATTAAGTCAGATAATGTGTTTGGAAAAAAAAATCATGCAAGCCAAGAAAGAGATTTAAGGAAAAGGTAGAGCATCAGAACGTGCCCTTTCTTCTTCTAGCTATAGCAGTCTCATAAAGGTTACTACAATTTCTTCCAATTGCTACTGTGTTGGTACCTTTAGGCCACTGTGCTGTAATAATTCTCTTATTAAGATGTCTAAGAGTTATATAATTCACAGGTAATAAGGGACTTCACAGTTTACATGAAGTAAGGCTGTAAATCCATTGTAACTGTCTCTTGTAACTAGTGGAGGGTAATTAAACTGGGCAGGGAGACAAAATGTCATAGTTTCTCTGCCTTGGTGTACCCTGTGTGTCTTGGCAATTTTTTTATTCGAAAAAAGTTTTTCTTACTTACAAGTGTGCAAAAATATTCTATTAATTCTATCAATGTCCATTAAACTGGAGAAGAACCCACCACTATCACGGAATCACAAAATTCACCTCCTAGACCAATGTATGCCATGTTCAGGACAGTGTGCTATTGCTGCTGAAATGCAAGTATGTATATTTAAACTCTAATTTTGTGATTTAGGATTATTCTGTACTGCATTAGAGACCCCTGCAAAAGTAGCAGAAACATCATTACATTTAAAAATCCAATAAAATCATCTTATTAAGAGTCAGTAAAATAATATATTAATTCTTAGGAGACAGAGCATAAACATTGCTCTTGCTGTCTTTCTGACAGAGCATAAGCACGTCTCTTGCTTTCTTTTTGACTGAGCTTGGCATATATTTGAAGTTCAGCTGTGATTTTGGTGCAAAAAGCTGTAGAGCTTATCAAACATATTTGGTAAACATTGAAAGTGTGGATTTACAGTTTATCATGGAGATATCACAGTTTAGGAATGCAAACCATAATTACTAAAACATGTTTGCTTTTGAATTTTTTTATTTTTTTTTACTGTGTGTGACACCCAGTGTTGATAAAAGTCTTGTTTGAAACTGTAAGTCTCCCAAAATCTTAAGAAAAATAAACCCATAGCTAACCAACACTGGTTTGGCCCCTTCAGCTGATGTTTTTGAGTTTTCTACTCTGGTCCTTCAGTGAAGCATCTTGGTGATAGTATAGATAAAGGACTTTTACTGACTGCATGGTGAACATTTGTACTCCTGCAACAGAAAACCAACCTTTTGCTCTTTTTACTATGTAAAGTGGGAAATAAATAAAAATTCATGTATATATCCCTAAAATAGTATCCTAATCAAGTCATTCTCAAAGAAGAGAATGCAAATATAAGTAAGAGTGTTAGTGTCTTGCCTAGTAAATCCTCATCACAGCTCTGATATGGGTTCATCTCAGCTCTTTCATCTGTTTCTCCTATTGGGTCTTTTCCTTGAATTGGTTCAGCAACCTACTTTTTTCTTAGTTGCTCTACTATTATGCAAAAGTTGAATAGGTTGCATATTTTTAAATGGTGCATGTACACAGTAGGCATGCATGTTCAGACACTCACAGAATCTCTATCATGCAGGTTAGTTTTCAATTAATAGCCACTGGAGTGTTTATTTTAATGTGACAATTCTGATTTTAACTTGTTCCTTTATTCAAGGAAGCAATCTTTAGTTCTGCTTCTAGTGTTGCTTAACAGATGAAAAAAATATTTTAAACATTTGAGAGAAACCAATGTCATGAAAACAGAAAATATGTGGTAAAAATGTGTTATTTTAGGCAATGGTTTTTATAGGGGAAAAATATTAGAATGTAATTTTTTTCTTTCTATTGAAAATTAAAAAATTCTCTTTGCAAATATTTAGCACTACCATGTATAATACATAAAAAACCTAAATCAAATAAATTCAGATAATGCAGTCAAAGCAACATATTTTATATTATCCAAAATCCCACTGTAAAAGACTCAAATTCTTTGGGGTCATAAATTAAAACTTTGGATGATTTCCCTCAACCTTCCCACTGAGAGAAATCTTCCATAGTTTTCACCAGTAGGAATTTTAGTTTAAATTCCAGTTTCTATTTAGAGAGGATGCAATGATGTTGAATTAGATCAGTCATCTTCTTTCCTTAGTGTGTGGATTATTACAACTTCAGCAGCAAGCTGAAGCAGAGGCTAATTTCCAGCTGTAAATGAAGCAGAATGTGCTTGGTAGAGTCTCTCTTGATATTCTTCTTGGTTACAATATGATTTGGAAATGTCAGGATTGTTGGCTCTGGCAAGCAAGGTACCATCTACAGACCACCGACACCAAAATCTGAGCCTAATCAGGCCTTGCTCATATGAGAGAGTCTCAGGATATCAGTCATTGCATTCTGCAGTTGTTTCTGTTGCTACCTTGGTGATGAAGCACATAGACCACCTTCACAACATGCATTCAGACTTCTCTTGACTGGTCAAAACCATTCAGTACTTTCCATGACAGCGAGGTTTACAGAGTCATGTAATTTAAATATACCTATTGTGGGCAAAGGAAGTCCAATTGTTTGTCTAAGTGTTCTCCTGGAAAAAAAATGCCTAATTTCTGTCAGCAAATTGTATCTGGGATAAAAGAAATAAAATTTGAACCTGACATTTAATAAACTCTTTCATTAAAAAAAATGCAAATCTTATAAATTCAAGCCTCTACTGTCAAAATCTTAGCATCTCTATCACTCAAGGAAAGGCTTGTGATTGTATTTGTGCAGACTGGTTTGGAGCACAGTGCAAGGTTCCTTCTTGTACAGAAAAGAGTACAAGCTATGAATAGAAGCTCTGCTGCTCTGAGATTGCTTTCCACGTCCCTGCCTTGTCAGGAAACTTGCAGGCATTTTCACAAGCTTTTCCCTAGCTGCTGAAGTTTCAAGGAGCATCATAGACTGTTCACAATATTTGATGACCTGGGTTAACATTAAGTACATTTTCAGAACATTTCTAGAACAAAGAATGACATTTTTTTGGATGGAATTCATGTTCATAAGAGTCAGTTCATTTCACATGGATGGTAGTAACTCAATCACTTTTCAAACGGCTTGGATTTGACACAGATGTGAAAGTTTTCACTTTTTATCTGAAAACTTCTGAGTGCTGGTTTTTTTATCAGCTTCTTGTTATCATTACCATGTTCTTAATTCCCTTAGTTTCTTTTCCTTGAAACTGCATTGAAACTGGAATGTAAAAGACCTTTTAAGAATCCTGGTAACTTCAAAAACCCATAGAAAATATCACAAAACAGGAACTATTGGTGCAAGCAAACAGATCTTTCTTTGGTTTCTCACTTTCACTGGGCTTAATAATATGAAACAGAACAAATCTGTGGTACATTTCAGTTCCAACAGTACATATTAATTTGAATGGATGCTGTGAAAGGTGGCTCAACAGAGAACCTGTTGAGAGTGAGGTCCTAATTGTTATGTATTAAGCAAAACCAACAAATGTAATGCCTAACCCTTTGCAAACATAATGACTACCATCTTTGTCATTACATAGAAAGTGAGGCCGTGACCCACAGAGTTAGAATATGCATTTTCAGGGTCAAGGTATTTTAATGAATAAAATCTCACAGTCTTATATTCTTTTCTTGGTTTTCGGTGGGTTTTTTTTTCTCATTTATTTATTTTCTAAAAATGTAACTTTTTATAGTGCAGGATTTTCTGCTTTGCCTCAAGAATAAAGCAAAATTAGAGAAATATTTTAAAAGTATGATTTATTAAGGAAGTAGGAGATTTCTGTCAGGGATAGTTGGCATTGTCAAGTTCTCTTCTCTACCACTGTATTTATAAAGGGACTGGCAATCTGCTTGAGGGATTTTTATATTACCTAGGGGGTAAAGAGGGAAATAGCTCCAGTGTTTCATTTCTCCACCACTTGGAATTTAATATAATATATGATGCTTTAGACTGACACAAAAAAAATCCTGCCTCTTGTGCAGTCACAGTAGTGTGCATTGAACACTGAACCTTTGGAAATCTATTTGCTTGAAGCTCCTGTATTCTGTTCCTGTACAGAATCATGATTTACATCATTCTTTATTGGTTTATTTCTGCACTTTTTCATTTGAAAGGTTGCTTAAAGAGAACTTGTTTTGAAACTGCATATGTCATCTTCTTCCTAAGAGTTCTGCTAGAGCAATATTGTGCACTACAGTAAAAAAATCAGGTGATATATTTTGAAAAGTGTGCACATGCCTTTGGCATTTTTCATAAGTTCTGCAAAAATTCTGGTTGCTGTTTGCACTTCTTATGGTTTGAAGAAAGATCAGTATGTGTTTTAGATCAAAGCATTAAAAAAACTTACAAAAGTCTGAGAATACACCTGATTGCTGATCAGTTTAACCAAGAGTGAGTCATATATAGCAAGGTATTTTCATTTCTTCATCCATTTTAACATATGGAGACTAAAGTTTTTACAATAATCATACAATTATATTAGATATTTGTGAAATAAAGATTTGATATATGGTATGTGGCGCCATTTGCACTATTATTTGCATGAGTGGTCTTATGATGATGTTTCATGTGGGGCTGAAGGGCTTCAGTGTTGCTCAACTCTCTAAATTTTCATCATTGTTCTTGCTCTATGAATGATTGTTCTGGTAACATATTTATATACAGAGTCATGTGAAATGCAGCACTTGTGCACAAAAAAAGTGATATACAATCCTTTCTTTTTCTTCTGGAGAAAGACTGCATAGATGAAGGATTGATGCACTACAACATTAATATCAGGTTTTGTCTGGATATGTATGATATTACAACACTCTAATTTACTGTGAACTATTTCCACCCATGGTAGGATGTCCATACAAGAATTATTTTTAAAATATTGAAATAGATATTCCCTCTGTTCTAGACAGAACTCTGTGTGTATCCACTAAGATCAAGGGCAAAGGCAGGTCATATGTGCTTTCATACCCATTGCATGCATTCTAATCTTCCTCTCCTGCAAGCATTCAGATGATGAAAAATGGCTTCTGCTTAAATTTAGATGATGAATTTTTCATCACTGAGTACTGCCCTTTGATCTCCATCACAACAGAATAGACATAAATACTAAATGGACAGTTTCACACTAAAACAAAAGTTAATTTTCCCATGTATCAGTGTTACTTAAAGCCATATTACAAATTTAGTATCTGATTACCAAAATATCTGAACTTACACTTTTTCTCTTGGCTAACCATACGATGTATTATCAGTAAGGAGATTTTACAGATCTGCTTTGTATTTTAGAATTCTTTTCCCTTCACACCTCACACAGAATATTTATAACAGGTGCTTGCAAATACAGAAATATTTCTTCCATTTTTGACTGCATATTTATTTAGCTGACCTTGCAATATATACATTTTCTCCTAGATTAAAACATTTAGAAATATTTCTGATCGTGAACTCCTATACACAATCTGGAGGTCACAGACTGATGTCATCTGTCTTTGGAATGATCATTATCAGGATTCGAGACTGTATCTTGCATATATAAACACCAAGTACCTCCCTCTACTTCTTAAAGCCAGATTATTCAAAAAGCCTTTTCTGATGTTGTTATCTTTCCAAACACAAGTTCTATTGTTGTCAGTGAAGCATAATTCTATGAAGGAAGGCATTTTTAATAGAGATGGAGAAAATGGTGTACACGGTTTTATAGTAAAATCACTACTTAGTCATCTGTACTATTCCAGAACTTTATACTCATGCTGTAAAGTTAAAAGCCTGACACGCAGGCTAGTGCTCTTTTTATGTTTTTAATATGTTCAGAGCAATTTTTCCCATCCCTTATATCTTGACAAATCCAAGCAAGCTGTCTCCTTGATATGTATCTGCTGCAGAATGTCATAAAAACACTTCCACTTTCAGTCTGTCCTGTGTCTCTAGTTCCAGAACAGGTGGAGCTGTTTACTCTTGAATGAATTCCAAGAGATTAGCTTGATTTATGCTGATGTATGCTCATTTCTCTTAGACTTCTTAATTCCACAAGGGGAACCTTAAAACTATTGAAAAATCTAAACCTCTGAGCCTTTTGGTTGGTTTTGTCAGGTCAAATCCTAGCCATCATCAAGCAAAGAATGTGCCTCAGATCTGATTTTGCCTTGCTTGATGTATGTCATGTGCCCAGCATTGGCCACATTACTGCATGTGTTTGGGATTTCCATAGCTCTATGACTCAAGCAGAGCATGAAGAAGGGTTCTTTTGATCATCCTGCACCACTTCTGTATATTAAGCCCATGACTTCTCTGTTGGTTTACTCTTAAGGAACACCCCTGGGAAAAATGTATGGACATCTCTCTTGTTGAACCTTCCTCTTCATTCTCCACTGGCTCCTGTAGTTTATGAAATCAAGAGATAGCTCTACTTGACTTTTGAATGATTTGGCTAATCAAGAATTTATATTGTCCTTATGAGTGGTTGTCACTGGAGATAGTCAGATGATCAATTAGTCTGCAACAATGAGGTATCACCTTTTCTCAAAGCCCTTTTCTTTGTACATAATAATTATGTTACATACATTTTTTCTTGGTATAGATATCTCTGCAGATAAAAAGCAGGTTTCAAAATAAAGATCTCAGCTATCCGAAAATAGTACAGCCAAACATGTTTTCTACTCTCATTTGATAATCAAGTCTATAGCTTCATAATTAACTGAATATCCCGCTAATCCTCATGAGTGTACTTTTATGAAAAAACCCCAAACTTTTATAATTTTTCTCAATTTTATTTTATTATTTATTATGACTTATTTCATAGAAGACAGTTGGATAACTTATGGGAAGTAGAAGAGAATATTTTTGTCTGCATATTCTTTTCCTAGATACTTCTATCAGGTTCTTCATATTGCCGGAATACATTCAACATTTGCAATATCTGTGTCCATTTTTATTTCTGCTGATCAATGTGTCATTAAAAGAAATATTAGTTATTTCTTATGAGGTAATAAAAAAATTGGATCCATCACACTTGTTTGTGTGCTACTTTTCTAGGTTTACAACAGTTTATAAATGATGCTTCAAGAGCTTTCTGATTTGTTTTGTCAAAATTTGAAGCTTTCCAGTGGCTTATAACTCATTTTAGTGTAATGCAATCAATACAGTAAAACATTAGTCTTTAGAAAAATTATAATTCTACTATTCAATTCCTACCAAGTCAGCATGCATTGGAATTAAATTCTCAGTCATATTTGTCTTTAAAAGGAGTAATTTTTCTCTGTCATTGATGCCTCACTGTTTTTTGATTTTTGATTTTTTTATAGATTTTAGAAATAATTGTAACTGTAGTGAATGTAGATTTTAGTGTACCAGTATTTCTAGTAGGTTGAGTTCAATTTTTATACATACCAACCCCATCCCATATCAAGCCCCCAAAACTTCTTTAGCAGTTTAGACTTCTTTTCAAGCTAGAAGTGCTAAAAACACCTCAAGGCCTGCACCACGAGACATAAACATAGACAGAATGACCTCCAAGCCCAGAACACTGGAAAGCCTCCAAGGATCCCTATATGCTGCAAGAAAGATGAAGATAATGAAGAGAGGGTCCCAGACTCCTCCAGACTCAATTCCTGATGGAGTGTGCCGGGGGCGGGACAGGGCAGAACTGGGGATAGATGAATGGGGATTGGATACACATTATAAAAAACATGAGACTAGTATTTGGGGACATGTGTCAGCATGTATTCCTGTGGGCCCTAGACCTGGAAACTAAAAGAACCTACCCTTTTTATCTTATCTCCTACACTAAGTTGACCTGGAGTCCTCTTTTCTGAGGTCTCTCAAGGCAACATCATGAAGGGACAACGCAGTTTTCTTGTGCATATTAGACAGTTACAAAAGGTTATTATTTGTTTTAAAAAGATCTGATGCAAATTTTGGAGATATGGGAAGAAAGTTTATCAGGCCTCCTGTTGCCTATCACATTTCTGTAGTGAACTCTGCACCCCTGCCAGTCAGGTTTGTCCATTTCTTAGTTGAGGTTCTTTTTGCCTTTGTTTCCCCACATTCACCTGGATATACCTGCTACATCTTTTAGAGATTTCACAGTCTGCAGTAACTTAGGTATTATTGTTTCAGGCAAACTTTCATCACTTGTACATTTTGCTTTTTAGAAAATATTTGGTGCTGTCTTTAAGCACTCTGCCCTCAGCTTTTTTCATCAACAATACAAAGTGTTAATGAGCCTAAGAAATATTAGTTCTGATGTTCCTCCTTAAAAGATGCCTTTTTAGGTCCACTAAGCACCAAAAAAACACAAGTTGGATGGATCAGTGGATGGGTTCAACTCTTTGTGTGTTGTAAAAAATACCTTCAAAGGGAAAATTCTCATCCATGTGTCCTCACAATTACTTACTTTTCTTTTACCACTGGTCTATACATTCCAGAACTTCTCCACAATATTCAAAGCGGCCCTTCTAGAGGCATGCATTAGCACTCCCTTCTGAGGCACTTTAAGGAGACTTTTAACACAGACTAACTATGTAATTATTAATTTCTTGGTGCATAGAGCGCAGCTGCAGATCAGATGCACGTGTTAGCTGGGAATATCTGTTTTTACTTTATGTGAGGTAGAAGTTCATTCAGAAACATCTGTGAAAATTATGTCAGTCAAAGCTTCCATGATAGATATCTTTACATCCAAGCAATAAAGCTGAATGTCTTGACGTGCTGTTGAGTGTTTCTTTCCAATTATGCTCTATTACTGGTTTCCATTTGCCAAAGTATTTGTTGCTGACATCTTTTCTTCTGATTTCCAAATTCTTTTCTTTATCCACAATAAGAAGAACACGTACCTTGTACATTCTTATCTGGATCAAAGTCTTCCTTAATTTTTGAAAAGCAGCAATACTAGGACAGAAGGGTAACATTCTATTATGTTGTGGAACTCTGTTTGCTGAAGCTGCTACTTGTCCAAAGTCTGTATTTCAGTGGAGCACTGAATCAACAGATGGTTCATTCATTTATTTGTAGTCTTTTTTGAAAAGCTTGGGTAACCAGAGTCTGATATCTATTTACATTTTCAGATGTCTGCTGTCAAGAGCAGCTCATTTAAACTTATAACTTGTCACCAATTAGACATAAATTTGCAGTGTTCTTTTTAAAATTCTGTTTTCTTTAAAGCAGAATTATGTAAATGTTCCTTGACACATAAAATGGAATTGAAGAGAAAACAACGGTCTTAAATATTTCTCATTCCAATGAGTATCTGTATGTGCAGTAAACACAGACTGTGAGACATGCCCAATCTTTCCAGAAATTTTTTAGTTCTAGCACTGCATATCAAGATATAGAAGTCCTGCACTATGACCTTGTACTTCTTATACCTGCTACCCAGGATTGTCCCTGGAAACATAAACTGAATAGCAGCTCTATGTGAAGCATTTCTAGTATTTTCCTTGAACTTCCATTGTCATCACTCTTATGGCTGACTGTGTTTTCTTTACTCTCTTGCTTTGTCACCCCAAAGCCATCTCAGGAATGTTTTAATGTTATTACTGGTCCCAATGAAAATGCGTCTCCCTAATTCCAAGAAATTGCAACTATTCTCATTACACAAATGATTTATTTCCCTAAACACTTGCCCATACTAGATCAGTTATCTCAAAGTCAGGGCTATATTTCCAGGCGTCACTAGGAGCTTATGGCACAACATGAACTAAATCACAAGGACATACTGATCCTTGTAGCACTGAAACCACCATAGTGGCATCTGGGGACATGGTTTAGCAGTGAACACTGTGGTGCTAGGTTGGACTTAATGATCTGAGAGGTCTTTTTCAACCTCAACAGTTTTATGATCCTGTGATGCTTGACACTGGATTGAAGATTCAACATCACTTTTCTAGCTGTTTCCAAATCATTCAACATATGCTTCATTAAACAGGAATCTAAAGGTGCCCAAACTCTCTGTATCTGCTTTGAATTATGGTCTCCCTAGATCTCAGAGCTCTAAGGGAAGCAGAATGGTGCCCTATGTATTTTCTGCAGGAAGTCAAAACAGTTTCACTGGGAACTGAAGTGTGTACTCTCCATTGCTGCTTCTCACCAAGGAGTCAGCCTTGGCTGACTATGCCTGGCTTTGCTGACGCTTTACAACAGACTGGCACTGCCTATGCATGAAGAAACACTTCTTCCTGCCTGTGTGATCTGACAAACAGCAACTTCATATTCAGCCATGCCCCAATGCTAAAGTAGCACAGAGACTTCCCAAGAAAATGCTTCTTAAAACAAAAAAAATTATATATATTATTTATACATTCCTACTGAGTTTTTTACTGAGGCCCCAAAAGGACATAGATGTTTGGGAGAGACGACTATAAATTGAGATCCTAAGGTCTCATCTGAACACACCATCTGAAATTTCCTTGTAGATATCTTTATCCAAGCTCAGGACATAAAATCTGTTTATAGATGATATAGAACAATTTATACACCTAAGATATGGCTTATTAAATCTCATAGTTGGTCAGATGAGTCACATGAGTCACCATATCTATTGCCTAAAAAGGAGCTAAAATGAGGCAAGGCTGAATGCAGACATTTACAGTATAGACATCACTAGACTTCTAAGTTCACTTCAAATGTCTTGATTCCACCACAAATGTTCCAAAAAAGTGTTCAGATGAGGCTTTCCTGCAGTGAGCAGAAATGTCAACATATATTTGAAGAATTCCCAGTTACTGGGAACATTTTATCAGTGAGGAAACTCCATCTCCACCCCAAGTAGTCTTTGAAAGAAAAGATATTAAAAGCACTTCATTAATATTTTACAGATAATTCTAGACCTGAAGATTTAAATGAGATTGGTTTGAAATATACCCTTTAGTTTTAATAAGTGATGATGCCTCCAGCTGTTCTGTAAATAGCCAGGAAATGAAGACCAATTGGTTCCCATTTGCAGTCTGAAGTTGGATGAGACCTGGTTGCATGCTTTACAGCTTGTAGCATCAGTAACACCTTTCCCTCTTATTTCTGAATAAGTACAGACATTAGGTTTTTGAACAGTCTCATGCTTTATAGAAAGTTGAATATAACTTTTTTTCAGGTATGTCTCATCCTTCAGTCTTATTGCTGCACCAAATTACTTTTGATGTTTGGCGATTCTGGGAATTAAATTCATCATATTTTCTTTTTTATTTTCTTCATTTTCTGTGAGATGTTAGCTTATAATTAGAACAGCTTATCTCATTTTTCTCTGGGAGATACATTTTTTTTTCATTCCACAGATATGAGGAATTCTGATGTTACATTTCTTCTGTACCAGAACCTGTCCTTAATTAAATACTAATCTTCAGAGAAAAGACCAGCTTCTTTTGTTGTAGTACAAATAGGTCTCCTACATTGCTTTTTGAGAGATATTATATTAACAAAAAATTTCTTCTTATCTTTTTTCTCTTTTGAAAAATCTGGGTAGTCATAGATTCATATGATCTTCCTTTCCCTTGAACCACAATTATCTGCTAAAATTGGATTATGTGGGACAAGAGTCACAGTCTATATGCATGTGAAATTGCTTTTGGTAATCCTGTTTTCTTTCTGAAAGAGCAAAAATATTGTTAGTATCTTTCTTGGCACTTGTGGGATCACTGAAGATCAGAAGACAATTCTGTTGCCAACAGTGTGTGCTTGTAGCCCCAAAAGCCAACCACATCCTGGGCTGCATCAAAAGCAGGTCAAGGGAAGTGATTCTGCCCCTCTCATCTGCTCTAGTGAGACCCCAGCTGGAGTGCTGTGTCCAGCTCTGGAGTCCTCACACGTCTGTTGGAGGGAGTCCAGAGGAGAGCCAAAAAGATCAGGGTGTTGAACACCTCTTCTATGATGAAGCTGAGACAGCAGGGATTGTTCAGAGAAGAGAAGGCTCCAGGGAAGACCACATTGCGGCCTTCCAGCTTATCTGTCACATCCTGCTTCAAAAAGCAGGATGTGTGTTTGAGGTTTGGTGAACCAGGCTCGTTTTAGCATCATTCAGCACCAAGACAGCACCCTGGTGCCAGCAGTATCTCACCACAGGTAACTTGCATGACGGCTTGCATCATATACATTCTCTGATTGGATTCTAGGCCTTATCGGGGTAGGCCATCCTGCCACACTCTGGTGCCATTTTCAACCAAGATCTGTGACATTATGACAGTGAATTCAATTTCTCTGCAATAAAATTTTTAGCTGACTGAAAACTTCTTTAAAAAGCCTATGAGACTCCAATGTCTCTGTTACAAATCAGGAGATGAAGGCAACTGGCTGTCATTTCGGTTCTTTCAGCAGTTTGTTGGGCCATTTCATGTCACATATCTGATTCTTTTAGTACCCCATCCCTCATTACTTCTCTCCTGAGTAGAAGGAAACTACAGTTTTATTATGATATTTAACTCTCATGAATATGTATCAGGGGTTTTTTAGGTATATGAATCCCTTTTGTAGACTGCCTATTAATCTTGATACTGCTAATTCAAAGGGGTTTGACAGAACACAGAGTTTTGGTATGCTGTTTCTCTTAGTATTTTGATATAATGGAGGTGACTCAGCATAGGTTGAAAGATCTTTACCACTATTATTCAGAAAAATTTTCTTCACCTCTAATAAAAACCTGTGACCTCTATATTCTACTAGCTCAGACTTCAGTCCATTGGTGAACACGAGCATCTGCTATGGACATCTGGTTTCTCACTGCTAAAATGATCTTTCTATTGTTTTCATGTCTCACTTGGAAGAAAATTATGTAATGGATTTTCTCCCTCATTTTCAATAGCTGTTTACCAAGAAAGGTTGTGATGCTGTCTAATTCACCTACAATATATCATGTTTTGCATTATTTGAACAAACATGAAATAGATAATCCAACATTCCTGGTGCAAGTGCTCAAGATTTTTTGAATGATGTGTGAGGTCACAGGTTGACGATGACTATATAGTAATTTACTTTTATGGCTGAATGTGGATTTGAAGGTATTTTGTCACAGATTCAACACCAGTTGAACTCATTTCTCAAAGTCCCATTCCTCTTTATGGGAATATTCGTGATTAGAAAGGAAAATTATTTAGAAAGGAAAATTACTGTTATCAAAAACTTTCTTGCAATTTAAACTCTCATTTTAAGTACAATGCAATTGTCAAAGGTAATATTTTCTTTTTCAGGTAGAAAGTTCAGCAAGCATTTCTATGGAAAAAGAAACAATCAGTGGGTGTTGCCAAATTCCCTGACATGTTGGGTACAGTTGGTATTGTGTGTGTTTTCCTCTTTATCCTCTGTGTTCACATCTCGGCTTTCTATGGGATGCTATAGTGACTAAACTCTCATTTTTGTCTTCAAGGTACTTTAGAAATACCTCCAGGCTGAGTCATCCAGCTTTTCTTTAGGCATTGCATTTGTCTTCTTTGTAGATCAGACAGCACCATTATCCATTTCATACTGCTTTCCTAAGATTGCCTATTTCATCACAGCAAGAAAACTTAAGCCCTTGAAATCTTTATTTTACTTATAAAATGTCTTTAATTCACATTTTAAAAATGACAACATATTTTGGTTTGGGAAGATGCCAGTCCTTATCAATTCTCTTTCATATCACTCAATGAGAAGAACCTGTGTACTAAGAAATTGTGTACCAGTTTTTCAAATCACCTTAACTAAGAAATATGGTGGCATTCTCATTTAAGCCATCAAAATCAGTATTCTATAAAAAATGTCTTTCCGTCCCTCTGATATGCCAAGCTAGTCACCTCATTGTAGAATGTTGCCCGTTACCCTGCTTAATAGAAAAAGCATGCATTGTACTCTGCTTTCCTTACTAATAGTTCCTTTTTATCCTGGACATTGCTGATGTCTATTGTGATTGGAAATCATAATAGTCCTGGGCAACTAGCTCTAGGTGGCCCTGCAAGAGCAGTGAGGCTTGAGCAGATGACCTCCAGAGGTCCTTTCCAGCATCAGCTATTGTGTGATTCTGTAATTCTGTGGAAGTCAGACTATTTTAGATATTTTACAGACTTGCATGCACTTCCTCTCATTTCTCAAAATAATTATTTTTTCCACATAAATTGATTATTATTGTCAGATACTCTGATGAAGAAGTTCTGTTTGAGGTAACACACAACTACTGTTTGTACAGTCTCATCTGTAAATTTGAACAACTGATGACCCAAACCAATTTTTGGCTTATTTTGTCCACAAAATGTGTACACTTGCCAAACATTTACTAGTCCCTTCTCCCAGGATGCTCATACTTTGGAAATTTCCCCTTTAGATTAAAGGAAAGTAATAGATTATCTTAATTTTAAAATTTGTGATGAAATTATTACAGGGCAGGTGAGAGTATTGACCCTTCTCTTTTTCTGTAATCTTTCTAATACTTTCAGACTTCCTATATGTATTTCAAATTTGTGTGAGGTTTCGAGGGAAAGAAAGAGGGTGGGGATCAAATGTCAATCAAAGACTTACATAATGTAAAGCATTCCTTCATACTCTTCTGCTTGCTTGGTTTGTTCTTTGCAATGAAATATTATACCAAACTTCCAGACCATTCCTTGGAGTTCAGCAGGAACTCTGTGAGTTTCTCTAATATGAACTTATTGGAGCTGTACAGTCTTACCTCTGCTTTCACCAGATTTTGGACTATTTCTAGATGAATCAGTTCTGGAACTGTTGTATTTTGTCATTGGTGGAAAATTCACATTCAATATTTTTCACAAAACTTAAAACTCTCTTTTACTTTTTTAAGAGTCCTGTTCTTTCATATGAGCAGTTAAGGTTTTTTTCTCTCTCCCTCACTGTTAGCACAAAGTGCAGATGTCTCATTTGGTGTCTTTCCTTTTCGTTGAGTGAAAATTATGCAACAATCCTTCCAGGTTTTCTAGTCACCAACTTTTTCATTTTCAACAGTAACTTTGTAAAGAAACACTTGCATTGTTTTTATGTTAAATAAGAAGCAGTCCTGTCCTCAGTTCACTTTCTTACTCCTCTACTCATGCTGTCTCAAAGCTTACACTGATGGAAGAACATCAAGCTGGCACTGTGTTTGAGGAAACCCTTTCTTGGTCTGTGTCTTCCATCTTCCATATAAACACAAGCATACCTTAGGACATATTTTGTTTGTTATCTTTTTTGTCTCTGTGGAAAGAGGGAGATAAAAAACAGTTTCCCTGCAGCTTGTCCCATCTTGGGTACTGAAACTTCCTTTTTAACTTTTTGATTTCAACAAAGGAATACAAACTCTCCTAAATACTAGTGCTCAGGAAAAACTGCATTGTCCGGAGGAAAACATGACTGTAATTTTCATACACTCAGCTTTTTCTCTCTTGGTGATGAATGCAGGAAAGTAGAACTTGCTCATGGACCTTCTGGCTCCATTTTCATCTCACAGAGACAAGGCTTTAACACTTCAACACACACTGGAAGTAGGCCTTCATATTTTCCTGAGCATACTGTGCTTTCTCTACTAGTCCTTTCCACTTTTCCACATCCTAAACAGAAGAAAGCATTTGTCTACAATCTTGGGAAGGCAGGAAAAAGTCAACAACCCTGTGGAGGTCATGTTAGCTTTCTTCTGCCTGCAGGAAGAAAATGATATTTTTCCTACTCTTTTAAGTTGTGCCCTTGCCTCCATAGTAAGACTTGTCCTAGTCCTAAAGTGTTAGATTTTCTGTAGCGATCTTACTAGAACTCACTCTCTTCTCTTCTGTTTCACAATGATTTCTATTCCCACCCTTTGTCACATTCAAATTTATCATTGCTAATTTCCACCTAATTTCCAGCTGCTCTATAATGGAAGCAGATACTATGTCTCTGCTTCTCCACTAGACCCACCTGCCCTTCCCTTCAACACTTACCCTCCCTTCCATGTTTCCTTCACCAAACCCTTCTCACGACTGATTCAGACTGACAATGACTTCTCATTCAGGACTGGAGTGAGATGTTAACTCCCCTCAGGTCCTTAAGGCATGGATAGAAGAAGTCTTCTCCAGTGTTATTTGTCTACAAACTCTGAGTAGTGAAGAGATGATGACGAGGCAGATGTCGGGTTTGTTTTCTTCTTGTGGCTGTGAGGATATTTTCTGTGTTCTGAACCAAATAAACTCCACATGTTGTTGTGATTGGAAGACCTCTCAGGGACAGTCTTTTCATAAGATATTGTTAGATCCTAAAATTATAAAATGAGAAAAATGACACATTGCAAAATATTCCTCCTCTCATTTAGTTCAAAGATTACAAACTATTTAGGTTCTTTTGTCAGGTATTTTGCTACATGTGTTTGCATATGCATACATACAGAAAGAGGCTTTTTTTGGAATTAGTAACTCCAGACCAGGTCCATCCTATCGCATTTCTAATCTTAGTATAATGACTGTGACTTTATAAATTAACTTGGCTCCTGAAGTCTGCAATTTTGGTGTAGGTGCATTAAATTCCATTTTAGACATGGTCTCTGACTGTCATTCCATAAGGATGCCAGTCTCTATAGGTCAGGAACAATAGACATCTATTTTTGGGCACCTAAACAAATCCAAAGAAGAGCAGACCTACATATATACTCCTGAATAACTAAGGAAGCAGCAAACTCCATTAGGTCTGCAAACTCAACAATGTCTGCCTCAGAATGAGAGGTGGTGTTGTCCTCTCATTAAATTATGTATTACTATTTTAGCAGGCTCTCTATCTCCTGATCTTATGTGTGTCATAGCATTTACTTATCACATCATTTATGATCATTCCTAGTTCCTGGCTTACAAATAACATGAACTCAGTTAGTTTAAGAGAATTCTTGCTCTTCCAATTTGGAAATCTCTGTTGGTTGCTTCTTCCACATTCTGTCTTCTGCACACTTTTTGATTAATCTGTTCCACTAAGAAAAATACTTGTTTGTTAGCATCCTGAGAGTAGAGATGCCCATCCATGCTCATCCAGCAATGCTGCTGATCCATTTCTCATCAATGTCCAACATTGCACATAACTGGCACTTTCAGAGTTTATGTTCCATCTTCAACAATTTTGCTCAGCCACAAAGTTTGACTTGGTAATAGGTTTGGATTCAATTTGAGGAATTTTTCCAATAACAGGGATTACAGAATATACAGTTTAGACAGATACTGGCAAATGAATAACAAGTTTCAATGGTTCAGTGACTTGTAGATTTGACATGGCTTCATTTTTTTTTTTATCAAATCCCTGCATCTTGCTGTTGATTAGTATTTTCTGCTATGTATCTATTACATACTTTTAGAAATAATTAATTGCATTATATATTAAGCATGCAGTCACAGTGGCACTCTAGAATCTTTGAGTACATTGACACTTTGCTCCATTCCTTTAGCTGGATGAATTTTATTGCAGATTTTCTGTCTCTGTAAAACACACTGTGCCCATGTAGCCCTTTAGTACAGTATTGCCACTGACCATAAGCTTTGGACTGAGTTTTTAAGGTCTCAGGACTCATCTTTGAGCTTTCTGAATTTTTCCTTATCTTTCTGCAATTTCGTATGACTTGATTTAGTTGGCAGCAATTTCTTTACTTGTTCAGGTGTCGGTTGGTAATTTTTAACTTTTTTTTTCTCATTGTATGGTACAACTCTGACTTTATATAGATAGCAGTAGCAACTGGTTACTCTAGGTAGAATGGGATATTTATGACTAACACAATGATCAGTGCAGAGAAATTCTGGCTTGGCAATGCAGACAGGGAATGGGGCACAACCCAAAATTGTAGACTCCACACTTTAAACTACTCAGTAATAATAAGTTAAAAACCCCCATACCTGGAGTATTAAGACAGGTAATAAGGAGAACAAGAACTAGCATAGGGAAGAGGTGCTGTATATAGTGCATTTGGTTACAGACCAATGAAATGAGAAAAGCACGACTATATATATGAAAAGTTTTCTTTCTGCCTTTAACCAAGATTGAGAATATATCCATACAAATATGACATATGGATCTATTAGAATGATAAGTGGGACTCTGATCCATGCTGCAATGAACTAAGGATGTAGTAGGAGGCTTAGAATGGAAGAAAAGTGTTTTATTTCAATGGGAATGGGATAACAGATATCTGTGGTTCAGTTCTTAGCATTATTTAGTGTAGATTGCTTTTTGTGTCAATTCTTACTACAAAATACCTTCCAGTTAGTATGAATTCCTATGAACATTTTATCCTGCTGCATGGTGTATGCCGCTGTCTGTGTTCATACTGAATCATTCATTTCTCTGTGTGAGTTCAGTAAAGATGCATTATTATCATGAGCTAATTTGAAAATAGAATGTTTATTGCTTGCATTTATTTCAGAGTATCAAGGCAGAAGCACTTTTGATTGATTCTCTCAATTTTCTACACATTCCGTGTTGGGTTGCATTTTGCAGTAATTTCTCCTCATTATTTGTATATACAAAATGCTGTAGTTTATTGTGCTGACAAGATTCAAAGGAATTTCCTATCATTTTTTTCTTCCCAAGGGAAATTGCAATCCATAGCAATATTCCACTGCTCAATTTTCATAAAAGCACCTGTCAAGAAAGTTTTTATATAATAGTCTATTATAGTAGATAGTTTTATTGCCAGAGAAAGAGAAGCAGTAAAGTTATTCAAAGCTCACAACTGCATTCGTTCTATCTTCCTTCAAACAAGACGAGTAGAAAGTATTATTTATTTCCTTTTAAAAGAAGTAATGATCCAGCCAATACACAAAGAACAAAATATTTTTAAATCGGCATATAGTGCTCTAGCTCATAAGGAGTTTGTACTAATCCACAGAAGAATCTGTCCTGTGCAATTATCTCCTTTCTTGAGATACATGTACTGTGGGAATGCTTCATTAAAATCTGTGATGGGATGTTTTTAATGCTGTACAATATACAATCATGAACTAAGCTAGAAAAACAACAAAAGAAAATGTATCTTCAGGACAGTTTCACACACAGTTGTGCTTGTGTGGATCTCTAAATTTTATATATATCTTTTTATTTCCATATGTATTCAGTATAAATTACTATACTGTGGGATTTCAATTCCAGACACAATTCTTTCCAGAAAACCTTTTTTCACAAAATATTATTCTTGTTTCAGATGTAATTTCAGAGATCCCTAATGGATGTGACCACCTTTCATCTTCTTCATGTTGCAAAACCTCAAACAAGAAGAGTGTTTGGGGTTGGAAGGGACCTTCAAGATAATTTTGTTTCAATCCCTCTGCCACAGGCAGGAACACCTTCCACTAGACCAGGTGGCTCTAAACCCCATCCAACCTGGCCTCCCTCTGTCACGTAGAATTTTGAGGAAAGCCATTGAGAAAAGTCACCAAGGGATGACAGGTGCCAGGTTCTTTTTCCTTTAATATAGAGCTTCATTGTGGCATAAATTTGAATATCAGTTGGGGTTTGGTTAAATGATGCTGAACAGAGGCAGAATTCCACAAGATTAAGTATGATATTAGGACACCTACCCTTAGACTGCTTTAATATTAGAATCACAGAATCAAAGAATCAACTAAGTTGGGAAAGACCTCTGAGATCATCAAGATCAACCTATAACCTGATATCACCTTGTGTACTAGATCATGGCACTAAGTGCCACATCCAGTCTCTTATTAAATATCTCCAGGGATTTTGACTCAACTACCTCCCTGGGCAGCCCATTCCAATGCCCAATCACTCCTTCTGTGAGGAACTTCTTCCTAATGTCCAACCTAAACCTCCCCTGGTGCAAGTTAAGACTGTGTTCTGTTGTCCTACTGCTGGTTGCCTGGGAGAAGAGACCAATCCCATCTGGCTACAACCTCATTTCAGGTAGTTATAGAGAATGATAAGATCTCCCCTGAGCCTCCTCTTTTCCAGGCTAAACAACCCCAGCTCCCTCAGCCACTTCTGATAGGCCTTGTGCTCCAGTCCCTTCACCAGCCTTGTTGCTTTTCTCTGGACACACTCCAGCACCTCAAGGTCTTTCCTGAACTGAGGGGCCCAGCACCCGACACAACACACAAGGTGCAGCCTCACCAGTGCCAAATACAGGGGAAGGATCACTTCCCTGGTCTGCTGGCCACACTATTTCTGATACAGACCACAATGCCAGTGACCTTCTTGGCCATAAGGGCACACTGCTGGCTCATGTTTGGCTTGCTGTCAATCATTACCCCCACATCCCTTTCTGCCTGGCTGCTCTCCAGCCACTCTGTCCCCAGTAGTGCTGCATGGCATTGTTGTGACCCAAATACAGGACCTGGCACTTGGCCTTGTTGAATCCCATAATGCTGGATTCAGTCCACCTATCCTGCCTGTCCTTCTGCCTTCCAGCAGAACAACACTTCCTCCCAACTTGGTGTCATCTGCAAATTTGCTAATGGTACACTCAGTCCCCTCACCAGTATCATAAATAAAGATATTAAACTGGGCCCAGAACTGATCCCTGGGGGCCAGCACCAGTGACCAACTTTCAGCTGGATGCAGCACCGCTCATCAGCACTGTCTGGGCCCAGCCATCCAGCCAAATCTTAACCCAGCACCCTTGGAATGTATGGAGAATAACTTCCTCTTGCAGCTGATAAATGAGCCCACCACAAGTGGGGCCTTGCTGGACCTGCTGTTTACAAACAGAGAAGGGCTATTGGGAGATGTGGATGTCTAGGGTACAGTGACCATGAAAGATGGAGTTTGCAATACTCAGTGAAGCAAGGAGGGGCACCAACTAAATCTCTATCCTGGACTTCTGGAGAGCAGACTTCAGCCTATTCAGGTGGCTGGTTCAGAGAGCACCTTGGGAAAAAGCCCTTAAAAACAAAGGGGTCCGTGAAGGATGGACATACTTCAAAAGAGAGATCTTGAAGGCACAGGAGCAGGCAGTCCCAGTGAGACAAAAGGTGAGTGGCAGGGTAGGTGATTGGCCTGGCTGGACAGGGACCTTTTGCAGGAACCTAAGGAAAGAAAAGAGTTTATTGCCTTTGAGGTAAAGGGCAGACAACTCATAACATGTTTAAGGATGTCATTAGTTTGTGTAGAAAGAAAATCAGAAATGAGAAAGCACAATTTAAACTTAATCTGGCTACTTCTGTTAAATATAACAAAAAGCGTTTTTATAAATAGATCAATAGGAAAAGGAGGAGCAAAGAAAACGTCCATTCTTTATTGGATGCGAGTGGAACACAGTTACCAAAGACAAGGAAAAAGCTGAGGTACTTAACACCTTCTTTGGCTCAGTTTTCAAAAATAAGACAGGTTGTCCTCAGAACAACTGGCCTTTCAGCTGGTAGACAAGGATACAAGGATGGGGAGCTGAATAGCCCCTCTGTAATCCAAGCAGTGACCTGCTGAGCCATATAGATCCTCACCAAGCCACTCTCCATCATTTATCAACAGTCCTGGATCACTGGGGAGGTCCCAGATGGCTGGAAGTTGGCCAGGGTGATGGCCATCCATAAGAAGAGCTAGAAGGAGGATCCAGGAAACTGCAGGCCTGTCAGCCTGACCTTGGGGCCTGACAAAGTTATGGAGCACATCATCCTGAGTGCGATCACACAGCATCTACAAGATGGATTTAGGAGGGGCAGGTCTTGCCTGAGCAACCTGATCACTTTCTATGACCAGGTGACCCACCTGGTGGATGAGGTGAAGGTTGTGGATGTAGTCTACCTGTACTACAGCAAAGTCTTTGACACCATCTTCCATAACATACTCCTGGAAGTAACTAGCAAGTAATATTTCATGTAGTAGATCAGCAGTATGAAATATGTCATATCCATCTACAAGAAGGGCCCAAAAGAGGACCCACTAAACTACTGACCCCTCAGTCTAACTTCAGTCCCTGGCAAAGTACTGGAATGAGTCATCCAAGAAAGTAGTATGAACAAAATGAAGCAAATGATTGGGAAAAAACAGGAGGGATTTGCCAAGTACAAATCATGCCAGACACCTTGTCAGGCCATGCCCTGGGTATTGTCTTCATTTCTTGTCCCCACAATTCAAGATAGACACAGGCAAACTGGAAAGCATCTAAAGAAGGCCCACAAAGATGATCAAAGGTTTGAAGAACTGCCCTATGAGGAAAGACTGAAGAAGTTGATCTGTTCCCTCTGGAGAAGGGTTGGGGAATGTCATCACAGTTTCCAGTTGTTAAAGAAGCTAAAAAGAGGATGGAGGCTGTTTTCACAAGGAAGAAGACAAGGGTCAATGGGTAGAAGTTGCACCAGCAGAAGTTTTATATAAGACATTTTTTAGAACTTAAGACTTAAGAAAGACATTTTTTACACTAAGAACAATCACTCACTGGAACAAGCACACCAGGCATGTGGTAGAGTTCCCATCACTGAAAGCTTCAAGATGCCATTGGACAGGGCCTAGAGAATCTCATGGAGGGTCTCTTTCCCATGATAGGCTATATCAGGTGATCCTTCAATGTCTCTTCCAGACTAGGTTACTCTATGATTCTATAATGTGGTGATGCCACCATGGTTCTACAGTATTTTCTGCTTGATGTGAATAGAGTATTTCAGTCATGCAGTTATGCTGCTGGTGTAAAACCTTTGGCTTATGACAATTTTTATGATGCCGTGCCATTAACATATTTAGAAAAGTATTTATTCTGTTTGTGACAAGCACCTGCAAATTCTTGGGTCTTACATGTCATGATATAAATATCAGGCCATTCTATAAATCCACTTTAGATTGGTATAAAAAAGTTATTCATTTGCTGCATAAACTGAATTCTATGCAGGCAAATAGACTACTGTTTATCTATGAAAATAGGCAAGTAAACCAATAAAATCCATGAGCATATGTAAGCAGTGAGATAGAAAAATCCTCCTTTATCCCTGTTGTTATATATCTCCAGAAAACAGTCACATCCTCTCTACCTCTGTCTTTGATTCATCTACTCACTAGAAAACCAACATGATATTCATTCTGCAAGACATTAAAAATGGTATGATCATCTGATAGCTGTTCTGCCTATATGAGGTCATTTCTTAAGTCTGCTAAAGTTAACTGGACTATCTGTAGAAACATTTTGAGGATAAACTTTCTGTCATTGTTTAACTTCATTCTCTTAAACTCTGTGTGCATACATTGAAGAGCGTTAACTCTGGTAAATGAGTTCAAGTATACCATTTTTGATATGCATGAGACCAACTGGAAAGAGATAAAATCATCATTGATTGTGGAAGATTTCTTGATGTCTTTCATAACAAAGTCACAGGGTTTTTTGCACAGGACAAAATCAGCTGTCAATGATGCTTCAAATTTAGAAGAAAAAGAGTTGAGACAACTATTATTATTGAATTACTGCAGTTTTACAACTCCAACGACAATAGTTTATTTCATAATTTCTTTAACTAAAAGTGAAACATTTGTGAAAGGAGGTGTTCCTTGCTGGCTTCCTGGCTCTGCATTTTCCATTTAAAAAATAGAAGGGAAAAACATTCTGAAAGCAAATTTTGTTGTTAGGAAGAAAGCATTCTGTCTGAAAGCATTACATCTACATCTTGCAACTTTTCTTTGAAGACCTGCACATTACCTCTAAGGTAACTTCTTGATCAGTAATGAGGTTTACTTTGCAAATCTGCATCACTGTTAGACCTTTTGCCATATGGAGCTGACTCCATTCTCACCCATGAGGAATAAAGTCTGTTGCAAGTTCTGTCTCAAATTCTCATAATCTTTAACAAAGTCGGATGAATCATAAACAGCTGTCCTCTGTCTTTTGAACTGCCATCTGCTGTAACTGGCTGGAAGATTATTGGCTATTTCTGTCAAAGCGTGTAAACTTTTTTTTCTGAAAAGCCTATTCCTTAGACAGCATGTGTTAAAGACTAGCCCTGGAAAGACAGCAGCTGTTTTTTCAAGGCCTACCAAGGCTCTTTTTCAGTTAATTATTTTCTTTTTAGACCTTTCAGAATGGAAACTAGTTGCCATTCTCATTCATCCTGAAAGTTTTAAGAACTGTCCAGGCAGTATAATGAGAATTCCTTCACAGCCATCTTCTGCTGTGTGGTTCACTACTGTTGAAACACATGGAATCATAACAGCTCTCTGAGTCATTCTTAAGCTGGTCCAATAACAAGGCTTGCATGTGTGTTTGATGTGTTTTTTGGATCTGGGAGTCATGCCTGTCTAGTTGAAGGAGCTCCTATTCTAGTTTGCAAGATGAGTTCCTAGCATTATGGTAGCTGGGCACTTTTTGTGAATCTGAGTAAGTCTACCCACACTATTTCAACTTTGAAAATAAGACCTTTCAAGTGTCAATAACTTCCTAACTTGGGGGAACAGCAAATCTTGGAACTTTCTTTATCTTTTATCTTTCTGTATGAAACTTCTTACCAATGACAGTGCTCTTATTTCACCAAGTCTAGAAGACATCAGCATTAAGTTATATCTATGTTTCTGGTTTTCCCTCTATGGTGGGAATGTGATTTCTGTAGTCTCCACTCTTATTTTTTAATCTGCTGGAACATTATAAATTACACACCAGGGAAAGACAAATTACAGTGGTGCTTTAATTGTGAGTAATGTCATAAAAATTGCCAGTCCCTTCAGAAAATTAGTTTGTGATGAAAGAAATCACATCCTAACTGCTGCTTAAAAGCTTATCCTCAACTTTCAAATAGCAGATGCTCTGAATATTATAGATCCTCTGGTTTTTTAGCCACAGAAGCATTGCCCTGTGGTCCAGTGACTTTGTAGAGCTGCCTGTTTCATTTTCCGACCCCAGGGAATTACAGGTTATCACTTGAAAAAAGTATAGATTCACACCATTCCATTACATCAAGATGGACCACTCAGTTAAAAAGTTGATTCTTTACACCAGGAGAATAATTCAAGGGCTTGAAACTCACTTTATTTTTAATTTCTAACCCAGTGCATTATTCTGCATCACTACATCTACTTTTCATCTTCCTTGTTTTAATTTCAAGTCTGCATATAATAGAGATAATTCATGTGACAAAAATAAAGATTTTTAATGTGATATGTTAATGTGTATTCTATAGTTTTCCACGTACGCCAATGTATCTGTCAGTCAATCCATCCATCCATCCATCCATCCATCCATCCATCCATCCATCCATCCATCCATCCATCCATCCTTCCATCCATCCATCCATCCATCCATCCATCCATCCATCCATCCATCCATCCATCCATTTGCAGCAGCTAATGAAAAGAGTTGCTTCTGACTGACTCAGATCCTTCCTCATGTTCTGGGACCTAAGAAAAGGTAAGATAATGTGATGAGACTGTGAGCCACTGAATGTTGTTACTGGGCCAAAGGTATTTTTTGCAAGCCTCAGCAAAGTTAGGAGAAGGACCTAAACTCCCACCAGTAGCTTGGATTTACTGGGGATCCTGCAATAGCCTTCAGCCATCCAAATCTAGTATTACTGAAATCTAATATCATTATTAATTAATTATATTTTTACCATCAGCCTATAGCCTATATAATGGGATGGGAGAACTTTTGTTTTGTTGGAGGAAAATAAGACTGCATTGGAATAATTAGCAGTAATAAGTTTAGACTTTAGGGCTTCACAGTGAATATATCTGTTTCTGCTCATTTACTGTTGCTACTATAGAAAGAGAGAAAATACTTGTTCCACCTTCAGGTCAAACAGCTCAAGGCTTTTCACAGTCTCTTGGTACTTTCTCTCTTGCCTTGAACATGGTGTGATGACAGACTCTGTCTCTGAGGCACAAAATGTCAAGTTCAGTTGTAACTCTTCAGCCAGGTGAGTTTACAGTTTATTGGTGGTGATGACTATCACATGTTAAAAAAAAAAATCCTGTTACTCCTTCCTGCAGAATTTCATCAGAATCTAGAGAATGGTTTAAAATAACATGGTTTTATAGTTTCAGTGTTATCAGAGCATCCTGACACAACTGAGAGATCTGGGTAAAAAGATTCAGTTCAGCATCTCCTATTGTGTCAAAGTAGTTTCTAAAGCTTCAAGAATATTAATGTTTTTTCATAAGTATTCATTTCTTTTTCTCAAACGCTGTGTTGATAAGCTTTTTAGATTAACAGATAATGTAAAGGACTTCAAAGGCTTATGCAGGCATTCCCACTTGGTTTCCTGAATACAGCTGGGAGTCAAACTAATTGGCAGTCTGCAATCAAGCAATTAGCCACAGGATGAAGGAAAATGGAAACAGAGACCTAACATTATATATGCATCATTACTTGAATATGTACTTTGTTTGTGTGAGTGAAACTGCTATCAGAGTACCAAGATAGTTTCAACACACAACTAACTGAAATTCATCTTGGGAGTAAAGGGCTGAACCCTTCATTTGTATTCTGCAGACACACAGGTCATCCAAGTAGGGTAAAACTACTATTTTTTTCTTTAAAAAATGTATTCCTACTGCAGACTTAATACCTAGAAAACAAGTACTAAAGAAGGGAACTGAGGGAGGTCCTGACCTCATTCACACAGTAAAATGCAAACTAACTATTGACTTCAATTACATTCTTCTGTTTTTCTTCAGAGTTTAGAATTTAATTCAGCTCCATCATAATAACATCATGGTCATACAGAAAGAGTGTTAAATAAATTTTTCTTGGGCACATACAATATAACAAGACTGCTTTTTTTCTTTTTTTTTCTTCCTCCAAGATCATGGGAGCATCAAAAAATGTACAAAGAGTAATAGTCTTTTAAAAATGTTAAAATGTAGAGGTACCATTCAGTGTGACAGGTTAAACAATCTGAAAATGTCCTAGAATCATATCATAGAATGTTTTGGGTTGAAAGGGACCTTAAAGATCACTCAGGTCCAGCAACCCTGCCACAGGCAGGGACATCTTCCACTAGATTACTAAAACCACCATCCAGCCTGACCTTGAACACCTCCAAGGATGGAGACTTCACAACTTCTCTGGACAACGTGTTCCAGTGCCTCACCAACTTCATAGTAAAGAATTTCTCCCTTATATCTGTAAATCCAGAAAAGAAAACCTGAAAGTAGCTTACAGCTGAGAGTAGGAGGACTGGGGCTTGTCTCAGGTGACTAAACACTAGATCATGAGCAAGAATTCCCTACTGTCTCAATGCTGAGTTAGAAAGTGTCATAGGTTCAGCCAGATGGGCCTGGGTTTGGGTTTTGGAGTTCAGACTAGGCCTGACAGTTGTCAGGTG
>JAWWLZ010000001.1:35483910-35494785 GCA_035041345.1 Poliocrania exsul
TCCCCTTTCTCCTTTTTCTCAGCCGGGGTTAACTCTGTCTTTGGGCAGTTGGCGTTTTGCCAGCTCAACCCAAGACAGATAGCCTATTTCTCTCTTGATTCTTCTCCTCAATGTGAACCTTCAGAGGTTCACCTTAAAAAGAAGATGTAGTATGAGCCATATACTGCCTCTTTAATAAATATATGTGGCTAGGTTTGTGTTACTGAGCTCTGGGCTATGATACACAATAAGTTTCCTGCTGCTTCTCTTCTTTCTCTCCCACATTAAGTCAAAATTAAGTACTCTTTTTGACCTTTATCAACAGCTCTTGATTTCTCAAGTATATTCAGTGTATCCTTCAAAGGTATCTTCCATCTGTCTCTTTCAGAATCCTTTGGGATCTTAATACCATGAGTATTCTAGAAGTCTTTTTAATTAACTCTCTAAAAGGTATAGTAAATAGTAAATAGAGCTTTACTAGTTTAGGTGAGCAAGAAATAGAACAATAAATACCATGAAATGTAAGTTGATGAGGTTTTGCACCACCTCATGGGGGCAAGTGATATTATGACCTTGTCATCAGCAGGAATATAAGCCGGATCTTTAGGTATTATTCCACACCTAGTTTGGAATTGCCCTCAAGGGGCCACTGCATTCTGAAATCAAACTGGTGTAATCCTGAAATAGATGTTCTCATGAAGTGGCTTTATGCATTTCTGAATTATTTACTTTTATTTCAAAGCAGAAAGCCTACAGGGGTTACAGAGAGCCAACTTGGTTGCTTTCCGCTGTATATCATTAATATCCTCACTGCATTTTTCTGTTCACTTTTCCCCCTTGAATTTAATTTTGTGTATTTTACAGTGTTTCTGGCGAAGATGGGGAAAGCTGGTAGAATGTCGGCACAGCCTTGCTGCCAAGCACAGGCAGTCATTTCTTCTACAGCTTGTCCCATGGATTAAATTTATCTAGAACAGGACAATTCAGAGGGAACACCACATTGGGGGATCTGATGGAGATGTAGAGTAATTCTCTAAAAAGAAAATTAGTTTAAAAGTACTGAACTTTTTATGCATAAATAACACTCAAAACGGAAAGAGTTCTTTGCAAGTTTATGACTTCATATTAAATTATGTCTCCCTTGGTTGCTGTTTGTACTTAGGACATGAAAGGACATTTAGGTTTCCTACAAGGAAACCAGAGAAGGACTCTTCATCAGGAACTGTAGTGAGAGGGAAAAGAAGTAATGGGTTCAAAGTGAAAGAGGGGAAATTTAGGTTAGCTATAAGGAAGAAATTCCTTACTGTGAGGGTTGTGAGGCATTGGAAAAGGTTGCCCAGAGAAGCCATGGATACCCTATCCCTGGCAGTGTTCAAGGCCAGCCAGATGGGGCTTTGAGCAACCCGGTCTAGTGGAAAGTGTCCCTGCCCATGGCAGGGGGTTGGAACTGGGTGATCTTTAAGATTCCTTCCAACCCCAACCATTCTATGATTCTATGATTCTACAACCATGCCTGACTGAAAGTTGAAAGGCTTTGCCAAAAAATCCTATGAGAAAATAACAGAAAGATCAGACAGGTAACATTTTAATGAAACTGAATTAACATCACTATAATTCTAAGGTACCTGCTGTTTAAGCCCTCTGGTTTTGTCATTAATCATCCAAGAAAGATATCAGTTCTGTCACCTCACTGGCTTTTCAATAGCAGCTCAAAGTCTCTGATTCTTCAATCTCAGAGAGCTGTAGACTTGTAAAGGAAACAACTTTAAAACATATCTAATTTTTCTCCAATAGAAGATTTTAGTTGCACCAAAGGCATTTGTTAATCAGAACTTTCAACCCATTGGGATGATGATGAATTGCCATTGCTGGCAAAATTCTTTATTCAAGAGGTATTCTCTAGTCCCTCCACACAACTATGGGTTTTGTAACAGTGAGTTGCACCTTTCAAGGTTTATGCTTCTCCTAAATTATCTCTGCAATGTGTGTAACACCAACACATGTTACTAAGTCAGTCCAGTCTACCAGTTAGATCCCTCTCCATTATGTCTAATTGCGTTTATTAAAAAGGCAAATATACCATTTCCTTTGTGCCTTTGAAAACATTTTATTACACCCTGAACACAGATATGCCATATGTGACATTGCACACATTAAAGGTTCCAAGCAGCAGAATAACTTGTTCTACGTTTCCCTATTTAGCTTTTTAAATATTTGTTTGGATGTTTGTTTCTGCAGTGAGTAGGATTTAAATTGATATAAAAGCAATAATGAAGCTATAAAGTGCTCTCCTGTGTAGAGTTCATACTGCATTTAATTGGCACAATGGAGCAGTTTATGGCAAGTATTCTTGGATGTGTGATAGTTTATTGTTATTGTGCTGCAGATGTTTCTAGGTAACCTTTAAGAGGAGTGGGAAATACAGAAATTTCAGATAGCTGCCTGTGCTTTATGAGCATATTTTATAGAAATCTATAGAGATGAAAATGACATTATTGCACAAGAACAGACCACAATTAATATGTCTCAGTGGGTGTCCAATAAACCCCACAGTTTTGGTGCAG
Organism: Poliocrania exsul; assembly: GCA_035041345.1. Lineage (NCBI taxonomy): Eukaryota > Metazoa > Chordata > Aves > Passeriformes > Thamnophilidae > Poliocrania > Poliocrania exsul. The sequence continues at coordinate 35,486,454 of JAWWLZ010000001.1, forward strand.
CTTAATGTGAAAATCAAGTTTGACTTTTGCAGGCACAGAGACCTATAGAAAATCAGCAGGGGCAAAAACATACAGGAAAAAATTACAGCCAAGGTTGAAAGAAGCAATAGTGGAGATAATTGAGACAGGGTAAGGAATACATTATTTGTAATGCTATTCTAAAGTATAAAGCAGCTATATATACTTAGCTATGTACACATATATAATGTCGATATGTTCTGAATACTTTCTAAATGCAATGCCCTTGATGATAATCACAACTGTTTAAAACCAGCACTGGAATCAAATGAATGAAAATTTTGCAACACACTATTTTTCACTTCTGTTGTGTTGTGGTTAGAACTGTTAGTAGCACCAGTTTAACCTGTCTGAAGTCTCTAGAAGTTACTAAACTTCAAGTGATCAACAATGGCTATCAGCAGAGGAGACCCACAAATAGAATTGTCTGAGTGTCTCAGAAGAGCTGTAAAACTCTTCAGGTTTTGTGGGGCTATTTCCTTATGCTTTTTTGTCCTATGGTGTTACATTTCCTTGCTAGCCCACTTTGCCATATCATTTACCAATACAGATTTCAGGATAGCTCACTGGCCCAAGGGGCAGTAGTTTGAACTCAGGCCCATGGAAATTTGGTACAAAGGACCATAATCTCGGAGAAAAGATGTGTCTATGTTCTCCCAGAAAAAACAAATAAACAACAAACCCTAAAACCAAACAAATGAAATCCCAAATAAACAGGCAAAAACCACCTAAACCCTCAAACACTGCCCCCCTTCTGACCTCCAATAAGATAGAAGGCATAAGGGATATTAACAACTAAAATGCCACAAATGTGTAGTGAGTTAAGCAGCAGTACAGTCTGGGCAGAGAATAGATCAAAACTAGCCCTGTGGAGAAAAAGTTGGAGGTGTTTGTGGACAGAAAGCTTAATATAACTCAGCAATGTGTGCTTGCAGCCCACAAAGCCAATCACATCCTGGTCTGCATCAAAACAAGGGTGACCAGCAGGTCAAGAGAAGTGATTCTGTCCTTCTGTTCTGCTCTCGTGAGACCCCACCTGGATTTTTGCATCCAGCTCTAGGGTCCACAACACAGGAAGAACATGGCCCTGTTGGAGTGAGACCAGAAGAGGGTCAGAAAGATGATTAGAGGGCTGCAGCACCTCTCCTATGAAGACAAGCTGAAAGATTTGGGGTTTTTCAGCCTGAAGAAGAGAAGGATTCAAGGACACCTTCTAACACCTTCTAGTACCTAAAGGAGGCTTACAAAAGAGCTGGAGAGGAACATTTCACAAGGCATGTAGCGATAGAACAAGAAGGAATGGCCTTAAACTAAGGATGGTAAGTTTAAATTAGATCTTACGGAGAAATTCTTTACTGTGAGGGTGGTAAGCCACTGCAACAGGTTGCCCAGAGAAGTTGTGGACTCCTCATCCCTGGAGGTGTTCAAGGCCAGATTGAATGGGGCTTTGAGTAACCTGGTGTAGTGGAAGGTACCTTGCCCATGACAAGGTGATTGGATCCAGATGATCTCTAAGGTCCCTTCCAAGCCAAAGCATTCCATGATTCTGCAAGTCAGATACCTAAACACAGATATCTAGGGACCTATTACTTATCATTGGAGTTGTCTTCTTGGAGAAAATAGTTCAGTTAAAATAGAAGGGATTTGAGAGTGAGTCTCTCACATTCTTTGTGTACTTCTACATGAGTAGGAGGGGGGGGTGGGTAATATATGCATCTGTCCCAGTATTTCCTTGAATTTTATTACAAGTGTCACAAAAATCATTGCTATGAGAAAACCAAGGCAATGCATTAAGGATTTCTAAAATATTTTGTCTATTTTATTCCAGCTGTAACTTCCCAGTATATTTAATACAGATTTAAGATATTCTTTGATTTGATTGTCCACACACTCTAAGATATTTAATATATGAGGCAAGAAATTGCTTTATTATGGTGAATTTGCAGAAAATTATCATCGTAGTTACATACACCCTCCACTTGGGGGAGTTTTCCCGTAGAAATGAAGCCCACAACAGGTTTCAGTTTGGATACATTTCCATCTGGACTCGAGAATCCTGGCAATAAAAGTGCATTTAACTTTAACTGCTTTAACAGCTGTCATCTTATGTGATATTGCCTAAATCAAAGGCATTTTTCATGGCATCTAACAGTGACAGCCATCCTTAATTGTTTTCATTGAATGTTTGAATGAAGATGAGATATGTTTTCTGCATAATGAGAGAGACCATTTCTTTTAAAATCCTGTCTCCCTGCAATGATGTCTATGTTTCAGTTCATAATTTCCTTCTGGAAAGTTGAGTGAAATCTGCTGCTGGAATTGGTCACAAAGTATGTCAACATCTCTGCAGAATAATTCAGGAGATGATTCCTGAATGTATCTTAAATGGTCTTAGGGGAAGTAGTGAATATGAAATCAGATTCTTCCCCAAGGTGCACAACGAAAGACAAGGAGGAATTGTCAGCCTTGAAGATTTTCAAAATTTGACTAGTCAATACCCTGAGAATCCTCCTTTAAATTTGAACTAAGGTCTTTGAGGAGGCAGGTGGACTAAATGGGGCACAGAGGTAATTTCTAACCTAAATTATTCCAAGTAGGAATCCAAACCCTGACACAATAAAAGTGTTTGGTTTGATCATCATTGAGCTAATTATTTTCTTGTTTCCTTCAGAACTTCATAGGCATGCAGTCTGAGACCTCTGTGCATACTTGGAGCAATATCACACAACTGCCATACAGATTTTTAGCAAACAACCCTGTTCTACTCATTTTTCATAGTTATGATAAAAACATAACTTTATTCATAATATTCTGCTCCTTTTTTGCAATAGTGTCAAAACTGAAAGACTGTAAAAGGTTTTATATATATAGATTGCAATCACAAATTTGAATATGCAACTTGATTAGAAAAGGGATTGAATAGGGTTAGGCAGTAGAAATTGAATTTTCTTTGATAGCAACTGTAGACATCCATTCCCTCAATACTGAGGTTTATGACTGAACCTCTTTCCTGCATTATTTTGGTTCTGCATGAGCACACAGTAACCAGGTAGAGCAACTCAGTGCTAAACATCATGGTTTCACATTCCTCCTTTTGTTTAAAAAGTTGAAGCATGCTTTATTTCTGTCACTTGAACACTTGCAGTAGCTACCCTGTAGTAGCTGCTGGGTAAACAATGATGAGCTGTTACACGTCTGGCTCGCTTACATAGTGCAACAATTAATGCTGTATTTTTCCTGGTGCCTGTTTGAGTTTTATCTTTTGTTAGAGGTAAACTTATCCTCTAGTGATGAAGGGGTTTTTCCCCCTAAGGTCTACAGTACTGACACTGATTTTTCCCCCCCTAAGTACTCCAACACTTAAATCGTTTAATGGACATTCATTTCCATGGGCAAAACCAAGGCATTTTTAAATAGAAATTTGTCTACCCTTTTTTCCCCTCTTCTCTTGTAAATTTTCACATCCCATATTTAGTATATTCATTGAATACACTCCATGTATTCTATTTAGAGCAGCATTTCAGTCTGTCTGGCCAAGGACTGTGACTTAGAGGTAGGATCCCTGGGTTGGATTGACATTAATTAGATGTGACAGCCACCCAACACTCAGGTTCATCACAGATCCTGCAAGTGTCAGGAGCATAGCACATTACAGCTAGAGCTTCTGTCCTTGACAGCAGAGCAGTGAATAGCAATCTAATATGCCTGAAGAGGAGTTTGCAATATTCATTGCTTAAAATTGATGGGAGAAGTACTATCTCATTAAGAGTGGGATTCTTTAATTGTTCCTTGCATTTTTAATGTGATAAGTAAGACTCTAGCCCACATTTCAGCAAAAACAGAGTATGATAATGTGGGAGTGATAAATGTCTGCCTCTGAGAGTCTGTCGTACATCCAGCTATGCAGTACAGGCAACTCAGACAGATGTTAAAAACGCCTCTGCAGGAATCCAGATAAAAACGCCTCAGCAGGAACTGCAAGCACACAGTCCATTTAAGGCCCAGTAGGCCTGATTCAATGAAGTATTTTCACATATAATGTCTAGGGATGTCTCTAGATTAAGTGTGGGCTCTGGGTCTTCATAAAATCACTGAGGTGTGGCTTTCAAACTAAACTCATTTAAGGGCACTGAGAACTAGGTTTGGAGAGAATGAGAGGAAGAAAAGAGTGTCAAAGAGTATAAAGCCTGGAATCTTGATTTAGAAGAGTACTCAAATTTAAACACAAGCCCAAAGCACTTTTCAGTACAGGATGTGTGGGATGAATCCATGCATTACAAAGTATGGCATAATGCTTAGTAGAGTGTGACATTAATAAAAGAACGTGGCTACTTAGCACTTGAAACAAGTGTTCTAATCTTTTAATTCCAGCATTACTAATGGTCTCAAGCTTGGTAGGTTGGAATGGTTTCTTGCACTTCAGACTGCTTTGTTATCCTAACCAAAGCTAAGGAAATTAAAACAAAAATGGTACAGGAAAGACAGCAGCACACCTTCTATTAACCTTGGCCAAAACATCTAATCCATCTAATCTTATGTTGATCATCCTGGTAAAAATAAATATACACAAAGAAACATGACCAAGTGGAAGACAGCACACAAGGTGCAAATTGACCAGTGCAGAACTACTGAGCATTTGTTTTGCCATGAAGTGATGTGTGATTAGGCAAATAGATCCACACTGTGAAAGAAGACTAGACACACATCTTCCCATGGGACAGGGAGTGGAGAATTTGGTTTCTTCTGGGTTAAAATCAGGTTGGATATAAAATATTAGAGATGAAGCCCCTTGTCAAGACTCTGCTGTCTCTTCTGGTAGCAGTGACTGTATCATAAGGTGTATCTGCTGATCTAGACAATGATCCTTTTCCTCAGGAAACTTGTCTCCAAACTTTGTTTCTTTCCTGAAGGTTTCTTGTCTCCCAAAAGTCAAATGTAATATGCCTGCAGGAAGGCCCCTGGATCAGTGGTCCAAGTAGTGGTTTCAATCCAGATCCGTTGAGGTGGTAGAAGCTCCAAGTTTTGAGGGAAGCGCTGAAAATCAGAGCTATATAAGCCCAGGTTCAGGTGGGAATGCCTTCGGTACCTCCCCTGTGGCAGGAAGCTTTACACTGGATGATGTAATACTGTGAGTCACAGGATTCTTTGGGAGTCTTTGACAACTTATAAAATGTTGTATCTGTCTCTTACATCAGCACTGCTGCGTCCGTTATGGCCCACTGTGTCTCATCAAGGAGAGATGAATATCTTCAGGCTAGATGTGAATATTCCAGGGAGTTATCACAGCTGAGTCCTCTGTGTAATGAAAAAGAAACTCTACCCCACCTCATAGGATTTGCCTCTTTCCATATCTTGTTTAACACCCAGCTTGTAGCCTGAGGTGTCAGATGTGCATGTCTTCAGCCCCTGGCTTGGGTGGCCACTCTGCACATTGTCAGCAAAGCACTCTGCTGACTGAGCTCTCAGCATGAATAATTCAGTCCCTGGGTGGTCACTGCAGGTGGTCAAATGTTTGAGTCATTAATTCCCAGTAGTTCAGTCTCATTAAAGAAGGCAAAGCACCAAAAAGCCAAAAAGGCATATTTGGAGAAAAGAATATGTGGATACTAGAATTTTTGTGCTCCCCAGGGCAATTGTGATCATGAAAATGTTTCACTGGTTAAAACCTGTGGTGAATGTAGGTGAGTTTCACACTGCTGTGTGTCCTAGAAAAATATCTCTTGGATGCCAAAATATCCCTTCTCAGGAGGAAAACTAGAAAGATATTTCTATAAGATTTCACCCTAAACAGTCTTGCACATGTTCTTCTGGCATGTAAGGAGATTTCTCTTTCAACTCAGCCATCTGCTGTTTGTTGACCAGCGAGGTTGTGGATTCCCAGTCCCTGGAGGTGTTCAAGGCCAGGTTGGATGGGGCTCTGAGTAACCTGGTCTAGTGAAAGTTTCCCTGCTCCTGGTAGAGGGTTTGGAACTAGATGATCTTTAACGTCCCTTCCAACCCAAATTGTTCTATGATTCTGTGATTCTGTGACGTAGGGGTAGCGACACAGAGTGAGCTGTGTGGGTGGATTGAACCCAATGGGCAGACAATGAGGCAGCAGCACCCTTTCTAGTTTAATGAGGGCAGAAAGAAAAACTTCATGGATTTATCAATATGTTTTTTAAAAAGTCCCACAATTCTTCTTGCTGCTAAGACACAGTGGGAGTAAAAATCAGTATTTTAATGTAGCTTGGTAGATCACTTACCATGTCAGTGTTTCTTTTTTGTATGTTTTATACAGAGATGTTTTTCTTTCAGCATGCCTTTATCTTAGTAAGAAAACGACTATATTTCACAACAATAGGTTAGATTGTTCACTTTCCTAAGTGCACAAGTATTTCCTGAAATGCATTTTATAATCTTCTGATTCACTGCACACAACACACATGCATACAAGATATTTCATTATCAGAAAATACCCTGATCTAACATTTTAGTACTATTATTTATGATTCTGGTGGGAGGAATAATAAAACCAAATAATTTAAGAGAACTATCCACAATACCCACAATTTTTTTTTCTATCAAGAAGGCTCAAAAAATATTTTATCTAACATAATGAATTATTCATTTTCTTTCAAATGCCCCTTAAGAGTAGCTCCATTATGAGTCCTGCAATACGCTGAGTGATAAGTATCAAAGACACTAATAATTGAAATAAAATCCAACAATAAATTATTTGTGTAAACTTGCTACTGTCACACTTGTGTGGCCTCATGCTTCAAGTGCAGTCAGTAATTATACCACAAATCTGTTGAAAGAAGACTTCTAACTTTTGATTAACATCTTTTAAGGCTACCTTCATTGTTTCAAGTCAAGTAATAAGAGGCCCACCTAAGCAGGCTGTTCATTCCCATACTGAGTAACACTGTTGTGTTTGGGCAAGAGCAACCCTTGAGCCTGTGAAGAATTATCAGATTTGTGAGCTTTGAAATTCTGTTGCAGATAAATTCTTACAATCATCCTAAAGAAATTAGTGCTCTTGCCCTTTCTTTCTGATTCATTGAACATCTGACTGGTAGAGTAAGGTGATAGAAGGGTAGATTACACTAGTTATAATCCAGTTCTTTCTAGATCCTTAGAAGGGCAGGCAGAACTCTGAGCACTGGAGAAGCAACAAAGCAGGAAGATGCTAAACCTGACTGTTATGGGTTTAGCTAGGCCTAAATTTAGGCTTTAGCTTTCAGAGTGAGCCTCGACTCAGAGTAGCTGACTCGAGCTGGGTCATGCCAGCTGGTAACTGATTTCTAATGGCCAATGGTATTCCATTCAGATGTCATCTCAAGTATGAAAGTGAGTGTAGGAGGTGCCTGACAAGTTCCTTCATGGCTGTGGTCCTGGTAGGATGCACTGTGCCATCCCGTGGGGGACGGGAGGGCTAGGCCCAGCACTGGCTTACCACCATGTTATCTTAGGGAAGTATAATGTTTATTATTAGTTTTCTTTCTGCTTGGGTTTGTTTCTAGGGAGGTTGAGCTTTTTTGGGAGGTGTCTTTTTGGGCTGCTCTATGGATCTGGAGTGATGGGATCTGTTTTCAGTGGGAAGTAGAGGATTGTTGTTATATCTGACTTTTGTAGGTATGTTTTATTGTAGTTTTCTTTTAATTTTCTCTTTTCTGTATAAATATATAAACCTGTTTTTAAGTTTTCCATTTTTTCCCTTTTCTCGGTGGGGTGAAGGGAACTCGTACTCTGTGTTTGAGTAGCTGGCATTTTGCCAGCTCAGGCAAACACACTGACCTAAGAAGTTATAGGTTTTAGGGGAAAGAAAGGGTCTCTTCTGTGCGGCATGAAGGGAGAGGGAGAAGGGTTTCCCTGCTATCCCCTTGGTTCCATGGGGGCAGAGAAGGGAGGGAGAGACAAAAAGCTCCAGGCAGTTGCAGGGCAGAGAATCCCTTTATTCAAAAAGGGTGCTGGTATTAACAGACCTTTGGGGGCAGTCCCCTGGTCTGGCTGGATTGGGTGAAAACTCAGGGAGAGGCAGGGCTAAGGTCCCTTGACCAATAGAACTAGGACAGGGGCAGGGCTGGCTGGGTTCTGGCCCTGCCCCCGCCCAGCTATGAGGCACAGCGGACTCCGACAGGGTTTCCTACCCTGCAGTCGCAGGGGCAGTGAGGGGAGGGGGGCCTGGGGCCTCCGACCGGGAGCTCCGAGTTACCGGGCGAGCCCTGCTTGGGCCAGGGAAAGGCAATCCAGCTTAATGTCTGGGTCCTTAAGAGAACAAAAGGAACACAAAGAAGGCCGGTAGGGTGTGACACAACAGAACCAGAAACTG
>JAWWLZ010000001.1:35494885-35506125 GCA_035041345.1 Poliocrania exsul
CTTCAACTGCCAGTCTGAGTCGTCCAAGGTATTTGGCCAGTCCTGGTTCTGGACTTTGATTTCAGCATCTTCCTACAAGAAGTGGTCTTGAAATGGAAGCTGAATGTCGGTGGATTAATGCGCCACCGATACAGTGATGGGGTTCTTCAGCTCCAAGTGGAAGTGATATCAGGCTCTGGAAAGAGCAGCTCTTTTAAGGAAACCCCTCAAAGCCGTCCCAGCGCCGAGCTCACAAAAGAAGACAACCACACAGGATGAGAGGCAACGAGGAGAAGCAAGTTTATTGAAGGTCCCTGGCCTTATATAGGGAGCAGTGGAACTTTCTGGAACTTGGGAGGAGAAAGGGGAGGAGATAGGGCGGGGCGACACATCCCATTGGTCCATATGCAAATAGAGGGGAGGAGCAGGGAAAGGACCAATGGGGAACAGGGATTAGAACATAACCAAATATGGAACTGTGGTGCATTGCACCAAACTGGGGCCAATCAGGAATGGCTTGGCGGGAAAATGCCCTAAGGGTTTGTGGGAAGAAGAAACTTGGACAGGATGACTAAGGGAAAATACATAGGGTAGACATGATGACTGTATAACATTTAAACAGGGGAAACATCAATATAGGGTGTAAAACTATTAGAGTCCTTGTAAATTCCTCGCAGGGCTTCCATATTTGGGGTGCCGGGGTCTTGGACTTCAGTGTCCTCATCAAGCTATCTTTTGTAGTATTTCTGCCATTGTATGAACTGCTGGTCTACCCCGACAGCTGAACGCAGTGAGGTTCACTATTGTGCTAACTTGACTACATTTCTATCAGATGCATCAAGCATATGGATCATTGCACATCTACTCAGTGTATAACTCATGCACCTGAGATGATATTTATTCATGTAGTGTGTGAACAGCATATAATTTCTGAACTAATTATGAGATTAAGTGGTGCTGAGATTTTGTGTGGGAAAGGCTGCTTCTCAGCTGGGATTTCCATATGGACTTTATCTTGGAAGGCCACATAAAACAGGCAGCTACAGTGCAGACCTATGCATGTGCTGAAAGGCTATCTGGCAGAGAAGACCAGCCTAGTTAGGCAGAGAGCTTTTGCAGGAATTCAGGGAGGGTTAATCACCTTTGGGAAAAGGGGCAGGCAACTCATGAAGTGTTTAAGAATGTTGTTAGGTCCTGCAGAAAGGAATCAGATAGGCAAAAGCACAATTTGAACTTAATCTGGCTGCTTCAGGAAAGGAAAACATAGTGAGTTTTGGTAAATAGATCAATAAGAAAAGGAGAAGCAAACAAAACCTCCAGTCCTTATTGGATGTGAATGGAACACAGTTACCAAAGACAGGAAAAAAGCTGAGGTACTTAACACCTTCTTTGGCTCAGTTTTCAAAAATAAGACAGGTTGTCCTCAGAACAACTAGCCTTTCAGCTGGTAGACAAGGATGGGGAGCTGAATAGCCCCTCTGTAATCCAAGCAGTGACCTGCTGAGCCATATAGATCCTCACAAATCTATGGGACCAGATGGGATGCATCCTAGGGTGATGAGGGAGCTGGCAGAAGATCTCACCAAGCCACTCTCCATCATTTATTAACAGTCCTGGATCACTGGGGAGGTCCCAGATGGCTGGAAGTTGTCCAAGGTGATGCCCATCCATAAGAAGGGCCAGAAGGAGGATCCAGGAAACTACAGGCCTGTCAGCCTGACTTTGGGGCCTGGCAGGATTATGGAGCACATCATCCTGAGTGCGATCACACAGCCCCTACAAGATGGCTGTAGAATCAGACCTAGCCAGCACAGATTTAGGAGGGGCAGGTCCTGCCTGAGCAACCTGATCACTTTCTATGACCAGGTGACCTGCCTGGTGGATGAGGTGAAGGCTGTGGATGTAGTCTACCTGGACTACAGCAAAGCCTTTGACACCATCTCCCATGCCATACTGCTGGAAAAGCTGGCAGCCCACGGCTTGAACAGGGGCACTCTCTGTTGGGTTAAGAGCTGACTGGATGGCCGGGTCCAAAGAGTGCTGGTGAGCCATGCTGCATCCAGCTGGTGGCCGGTCACCAGTGGTGTTCCCCAGGGGTCAGTGTTGGGCCCAGTCCTGTTTAATATTTTTATTGATGATCTGGATGAGAGGGTTGAGAGTACCATTAGCAAATTTGCAGATGACACCAAGTCAGGGGAGAGTGTCAATCTGCTGGAAGGCAGGAGGGCACTGCAGAGGGACCTGGACAGGCTGGAGAGATGTACCAAATCCAACAGTATGGGGCTGAACAAGGCAAGGTGTTGGGTCTTGCAATTTGACCACATCAATGCCATGAAGCACTATAGGCTGAGGACAGAGTGTTTGGAAAGCAGTCAGGCAGAAAGGGTTTTGGGGGTTCTGACTGACAGGAGGCTGAACGAGCCAGCAGTGTGCCCTCATGGCCAAGAAGGCCAATGGCATCCTGGCCTGTATCAGGAATAGTGTGGCCAGCAGGACCAAGGAAGTAATTCTTCTTTTGTATTTGGCACTGGTGAGGCTGCACCTCCAGTACTGGGCCCCTCAGCTTAGGAAAGACACTGAGATGCTGACAAGTATACAAAGAAGGGCAGTGAGTCTGCTGAAGGGTCTGGAGCACAAGGCCTGTGAGGAGCAGCTAAGGGAACTGGAGTTGTTCAGCCTGGAGAAGAGGAGGCTCAGGGGAGACGTTATGACTCTCTACAATTACCTGAAAGGAGGTTGTAACCAGATGGGGATTGGTCTCTTCTCCCAGGCAACCAGCAGTAGGACAAGAGAACACAGCCTTAAGCTGCACTAGGGGAGGTTTAGGTTAGATAGTAGGAAGAAGTTCCTTACAGAAAGAGTGATTGAGCATTGGAATGGGCTGCCCAGGGAGGTAGTTGAGTCAAAATCCCTGGAGATATTTAATAAGAGACTGGATGTGGCACTTAGTGCCCTGGTCTAGTAGACAAGGTGATATTAGTTCATAGGTTGGACTTGATGATCTCAGAGTCTTTTCCAACACAGTGGATTATGTGGTCCTGTGATCTAAAAGGCAATCAAACTACAACAACATATAAATTGTCACAAAGTTATGACAGGAAAATGTTCATGTCCCTCACAGAATGTACTATTAACAAGAAAGTCCAGCCAAAAAAAGTCTGAATTGCCTCACATGTTCATGTGAAGAATTTTCTCTCATTTCCACTTTACAGAATAAGATGAGGCAATACAATTTTCTAGGGTAAGGTGAAAGCTGAGCAAATTTTATTCATCTTGATAAATATTCCATGTCATTTTCAACACACAGAAAAAAAGGAATAATGGTGATATTTTTCAAGCTTGCAAGCTGTTGTTGCATACTTAAAAATAAGAAAAATTACATTTCACATTATTTGACAGCTACTGTGTTAATTTCATTTGCCTGTACTAAAATGAATGTTCTTTGTGCATGAAATATTCATATAATATGGTTCTAACCTGGTGGAAAAAAGGCTAAGTTGCTAGAAATTAGGAGATTGATTTCTAAAGAAAAGAAATGGGTTTTGGTGGCTAAGATTTTAGCTGGACTGATTGTTCAAAGGAGCTTAACATGTGGACATAATTTGCTAAAGGATTTCCCAGAGGGCTAATGTGGTAAAAGAAGTCAGATGTGTTACATGATTAATACAGCTGCTTTATCATCATAATTCAAGTGGCCATCAATTAGATCATTGTAATGTGGTCAAACACAAACTGTCAAAACTATACAGACCACAAAGGGGACAACCATTGAAACAAAGAGGGAGAAAAATAAGGGGGAACAAAGACAAACCTTATATCATTTTGTGTGCTGATAGAACGTATTCTTATGATAGATTGACTAGCTGAAATGTCATAAGTGAGTTATGACAAGATTAACAGGCTTATAGTCATTTAGAAGTGACACCTTCTACCAAATGACCTGAAGGGGATCATTTGTTGCAGCATATTGGCTAAAATTGTATTGGCTAAAATTGGCTAAAATCTCAGCTGGAAAGGAAAAATCCATCCTCATGTATTTCTGTCTTTGACAAGATAAAATATGGAAAGGTAAGATATAGCAAAGAAAAAAAAAACAATTGACTATTAAAAAAGACAACCACACATAAACTGATGTCTCACTTCATCTTGTGAAAGGGTATCAAAGATGATGCAAGCAAAACAGTTTCAAATACCAAAAGTAACTAAGGATATATGGACAAGAAAAGAGAAATCTAAACTCATCTTACTCATAGTTATAGTTCCTGGGGAAAGCTAAGATATTATCTCAAAATAACTAAATTTTCCTTACAGAAGTTACTGTTAACATAGGATTATAGGGAGTTTTTTGTTATCTATTTTTTTTACATTTATGGTGTACTCCTTATATTTTAAAAGATTTTTGCAATTAAACTTTTCTAGGTTTCAGTTTTATTTGTTGTAGGCAGACTTATTAGAACATGTGATAATGCATCTCACCCAAATTTTTGACTAGACATCAGTCAAATATTTATGCTTGTTATTTGTGCTTCTGCCACATTCAATGCCAAATCACATCCAAAGATTTTTCCTAAGACAAATACCTAAACAAGTGAGATCTCTTGGGATGTCTTTCTTGCTCTCCACAGTCCACAGGGAGAAAAGGACACAAGCTTAGATTAGATGTCGACACCTTTGGAAACAGTAGTTGGCTGAGACAAGTCCAACTGTGACGAAGGGAAAAAGGAGATGGAAACTGAGTCATTTTTCATGTCAGAGTCAGGTTTATTTGGCAAGATTTTCCCTTGCAAATCATGATGCAGACCATGGTGAGGCACCTGTGCCCCTACAGCCTATGGACATCCCCGGTGGAAAAGAGACCCACCTGCAGCCTGTGGACAAATCCATACAGCTGGATGGGCCCTGAAGGAAGGTATGACCCCATGGAGAATTTGAACTGCAGCAGGACCTGACAGGAACCTTAGCCTGGGGAGAGAAGCCCACACAGGAACAGGTTTTCTGGCAGGACCTGTGGCGCCATGGAGAAACAGTGTGTTCCTGAAGGACTGAACCTTGTGGAAGGACCGAACCTTGTGGAAAGGACGCATGCCAGAGAAGTTTTTGGGAAGGACTCATATTGAAGTTCATGAAGACTGAGTGGGAACCTGCTGGAGCAGGGGAAGAGAGGGGAGTTGAGAGGGGCAGACATGAAGTGCTATGAACTGACTACAAACCCCATTTCTCATCTCTCTGCCCTTCTTGAGGGGAGGAAGTAAAAAATTTGAAACTGAAGTTGAGCCTGGGAAGAAGAGAGAGGTGAAGGGAAACTGTTTTAAGATTTGTTCTTATTTCTCACTATTCTACTTTGTTAATAACTAGCAATAAATTAAATTAATTTCCCCATGTCAAGTCTGTTTTGCTTGTAATGGTAACTTCTGGGTGATGTTCCTGTCCTTATCTTGACCAGTGAGCTTTTCCATCATATTATCTCCCCCATCCTGTCCTGTTGAGGAGGGGAGTAATAGAGTGGCTGGTGGGCACCTGGCAATCAGCCAGTGTCAATCCTCCACAACACGCTATGCAAAGGAATAAAAAAGCATTTTACATCATGCTAAGAATTAAAATCTAATAATCAGGATGTCAAACTGTATAGCTCCAAGTGATTACTGGAGAACAATTTTCCTAATGCACAGTATGGTATTATTTCTGCAGAACAAGGGCCAAAAACATTTTTGACCAATTACCTTGAATTCCTATTGGAGGTTTGTAATCCCTCAAAATAATTTCAGCTCTCTTCATTCCAATCATTGCATGACATAAAAAGATCTGTCCTGACTCAGATCAGGTCCAGTGCCCTATTCTCACTAATCATCAAAAGCAACAAAGTGAGAATAAGAAAAGTGCAAGCTCTTGATATTGCCTCAGCTCCCAGCTATTCTTAGCTCAAGAATGTTTGAAACTGCTTGTGATTCTTCAGTAGATTCCAGTTCTAATTTGTCTTGTCTCTGAATGTACATACAGTCTTCTCTGGCTCTTACACAGTCTTGCTGTCCTGAGATTCTTGCTGTGTTAGGGAAATATCTGAGAAAAGCCAACAAAATTATGTAAGAAAAAATTATTGTTGTTGCCATTGTTACAAGCAAATTAGAAGATCTCTTATTAATGTCTGCAATCTTAGACAGCCTAATGACTCAATTGATTACAAAGATTTCTGTGGCTGCCAGACCACCTCTGGTTTTAGTGAAGATTTCTGTGAGGCCAGTCATTCACTGATGCCTTATATGTCACTCCAAAAAATGTGCAACAAGAAAAGGTGAGAAAAAGGGATTCAGCTGTTGTGTTGAAGTGTGGCCCCAGGGAGACTGAGATTTAAATACCTTACTGCGTATTCTTAAGGAATTGGTTCATGTGCTGAATGATGGGTACACTTCAGTGGCTCAGCAGCTGAATCTTCGTGTTTTTATCTTCCTCACCAAGAAAAGAAAGATACACTTGAGGCTTAATCTGAGAGGATGGTTTTTGTTAATCTTCAGCCTATTAGGGAATTGCTTTTGTATAACAGTCACCAAGAAATAGGAAAGCAACTGTATATCACCATTTCCCTAGTATGCTGAGATTGTTAGATCCCAGGAGACTACAATGTGCTGTCCTTCCACACATTTTATAAAGGTGTTTTAATCAATGAGTTATAATGTAAAACACAACCTTCCATTGATGCATCATATATTTGCTTTCCATTTCCTGGATCTGTCCTATTTTTCTGACTTTAGAAATCTGTGTAGGGGGACTGCAGTAATGCCATTTGTGAAAAGACACCAGAAGCTGCCCCCTTGTCTCACAGACACAGTTCCAGATGGCTCCAAAATGGACACACAACTGGCCAAAAATGAGCCCGTCAGTGATGTTGGTGATGTCTCTGTGATAATATATTTAGGGAAAGGTATAAAATGATGCACAAAAGCTGGAAGAGAGGAGTAAAAACCTGTGAGAATAACTGCCCTGCAGACACTGAAGTCAGTGCAGGAGGGAAAGAACGTGCCCCAGGTGGCAGAGCAGAGATTCCCCTGCAGCCCATGGTGCAGTCCATGGTCATGCAGGCTGTCCCCCTTGTAGACCAAGTAGGTCTACCTGTAGCCCCTGTAGAATCCCATGCTGGGACAGGCAGATATGCTGTGAAGGAAGCTGTAGCCTGTGGAAAGCCAGGCCAGAGTCGGGTCCTGGCAGGAACCTTGGCCCATGGAGGTGAGCCCAGAGAGGTGCAAATGTTCCGGCAGGAACTTTATTTCTCTAATGAGATTTAGCAGCCCTACAACTACAGCTGCACACAAATATGTTATATTTGTACTAAGTAAGCTATATCAATAATATCATACACAAATGAGACATACTATACGTACATGCAGTATTCTTTCTATAAATACTACATTTATATTGGACTGCATTTTGTACCAAAGACAATGTTTTCAGAAACAACAGTTGGATTTGGACAGTTGCTGAAAGCTGAGAATTAGCACAAGTTAGTGACAATGTTTTTGCTGAGCCTTGTTAAGTTCCAGTTTCTGTGGGAATTTTCACTGCCTTTCATAGAAAAAGGTTATTCCAGGTCTTATTTTGATGAGAAAAGCTGGGAGAAAATAAATGTATGAAGTCCACAGTATTCAAAAATCAGAAAAGAAGGTTTTATTTTGTTTTTAAAAGAAACTTCTGATTCTGAAAACAACATGCTTGTATTTGGGAATATTTTTCCTCATGACTTTTCAATATTCAATAAACATTGTTGTCGACTTTGTATTTTCTGTATCTCCTTTGTATAACAGTGATACACCCATCAATAGCTCAGTGGGCACTGCAGGGCTCCCATAGTTCCAGAACTGAATCTATTTTTATTTGAATTCTTTGATGTAGATACTTCAGTGTATCTATTCTAGGGACAATGAGACCTAGTTTAAATTTCTGCTTGTAAGTGCCATTTGCAATCCTGATTTTCCCTCTGATAAATATCATCCACCTGCGGTAATTTGGTATTGCTGATGCAGCTTTATTCAAAGTGTCACAAGAAGAGTTACAATACCTTCTTTTTTCCCCATGAATTTGAAATATTGTCTTTCTTTCCTGTTAAAATTGAAATACTCTTGCTATTTCCCATGTCCCATGTTTTTTCTTTAATCATCTCAACACATTGCTCTACCATGTTTTTGCTGACAGCCTCATCCATTTGACATATGTACTTGTTCTGACTTCCAATTATTTACTTAATAAGAGTAGTCTTTTATGAATCTCCACTGCAAGAATATCTCTTAATTTTATTAACACCCAAGAGATATTTCTCAATTAATTTCTCCCTTTCTGCATTTTTAATTTTTTTCTCCTTAATTTCTTTATTAGGTGGTAGATTACATCACAAATGCATTTATTTTCAGATTAGAGGACCGATATGCATCCAGATGTATTTATAGCTTTTATATCTCTTAAATCAAACCTGGCTTTACAGAAATGCAAATGAAGCTGTTTAATTTCTCTTCACAAAATTTACCTGTGATGCATCAACAACAGAGGCACTATAGAAAACCTACAGAGGATATTTCATAGATTTCATAGAACTTGAACCTCTAAATCTTAAGCTTAATTCTTAACTGTGCTTCCACGACAATCCCCACATCACCAAGCCATGGAATTCTTGACCTGAGGTATAAGGCTCATAAAATCTGTGATGAAGCTCGTTCACCCTTCATCAAGCAGTTCAAGATTTATTAAGGAAAGGGAAACCCATGGCCATGTGCCTTTATACCATGTTGGTTATTGCAGCAAGCCAGCAATGGGAGACATATAAGTTCTGTGCTTTTTTTTTCTCTTTAAAATAACCCCATGGATGTAATAATTTAACCCCAACCAGGAACTAAGCACCACATAGCCACTCTGTCACTCCCCATCCCAGCAGAATGGGGGCAAAGGGAATTAGAGAGGTGAAAGTGTAAAAACTTGTGTGTTGAGATAAGAACAGTTCAATAATAACAGCAATAACAGTAATGATATCTGTAGTAATAATATAAAAAAATAATTCCAATAATCTGTAATGAAAAGGAAACTAAAAACCAGAGAGACATAGATGCTAAGAAAGACAAGTCATGCAAATGAAAACAATTGCTCACCATCAATGGACCCATGTCCTATCAGTCCCCATGCAGTGGCCTCCTTCGTCAATCTTTCCCTTGGTTTATCACTGGGCATGACACCATTCAGTCTGGAATATCCCTTGGCTCAGCTGGGATCAGCTGTCCTAGTTGAGTCTCCTCTCAAGTCCATGTGTACCTCCAGCCTCCTTTCTCATGGGGTGGGATGAGGAACAGAAAAGGTCTTGACTCTGTACAAACACTGCTCAGGCATAACAAGACCATCCTTGTACTATTGGCACTGTTTCCAGCACAAATTCAAAACATGTCATTACAAGAGCCAGTATGGAAAAAAATTAACACTACCCCTGCCAATATCAGCACAATGGACTGAAATGCATGAAGGGTGTCAAGCAGGGAAAGCAATTCAAGTCTTTGCCCTCTTTCCAAGTGAGTGCTTTTGCTTCCAGATTAGCTAATCCTTTGAGTAGTGCAGTCTAAAACAGGTCCCACAATGTTTGATTCTAGCAAGGTAATAGTTCTATTGCTTGCTCCGCCTCAAGGCAACATGAGATGGGGCTTTGAACCCCTAGAAAGAAAAGGTTGAACATTTTAACCAGTGGGTTATCAAATGGAAAAGTGGGTGGCAGTAGCACTTTGAAGTTGTTGTTTAAAAATTCATAATGACGAGGTGTGTGTGGGAGGAATACTGAGAATTAATTGACTACTAATCTGCTCAGTCTTGTCAGCACAGGCACATTCATGAGCATGCCAGGAGGCAGAGCTGAGGCACTGCAGAGCTGGATGTCTTGGAGCTGGCAGCTGCCTCAGTGTTTTTAGGACTGAAATGATGGATATTGAACTATGTCTTCTACCTTTGTGTTTACATCCCATTTCAGATCTGACTTACTTTAGAGTTCAGTCACTGATGGGTAAGACTGCATCTGAAGTCATATGGGCCTATGCTATCAAAGCACAGCTGAGACTTCTCAGGAGTTGAAAACTGCTGACTTGCATGACATGTGGTACCCATTCGCACGTGCTGGCTTTATCAGCAGACAAGAGTAATGTCTTCTTCAACTGCACACTTGAGCTGAGGCTGTGTGGCAATGTCCTTGTTTCCACTTGCCAAAGCAGTGACTGGGGCTCACATTTCCCCTGAACAAGCACAAAAGATGAGCTCCAGCATAGAAGATATGCCACAACACCCACAGCCCCCAACTACCCCAAGACATGGTGTTTCCAGCAATGCTGTTCTGCACTCCCACACCACACTGAAGCTTATGAAGATGGAGGGTGACTCAGACAAACAATGCATGTGAACTTATTGAGATAGAAACTCTAAAATTATGGCCATTTATATGTACATATTCAGTTAAATAAATAAATACTGCAGTAACAGGCATATAAAAAAGGTAGAGAAGTAGATCTAGTGAACATGATAAACATTCATCTAATTTTATTATACTAGTCATAGAGTCTGTGATATTTCCAGTCACTATCTATATCTTTTCAAATGTTCAGGTTATAAGCCTCTTTGGGAAAGAGTATTTCACTTTGCTCTGTTATAGTCTAATATCTGTACTTGGATAGAGCTGGGGACAGGAGGAAGAAGTATAGTTCTTGGCCTTGAAGACCTTAGGACATCAAAGGCTTCTGCTGTAATGTCTGATTATTAACATTGACAACAATGAGACCTATAAAAAGGGTCCCTATGAAAAGAGCCCTACTTCTGCCAATTTTCTCTATTTGTATCATTTTCATCGATCTCAGGCCCCCCCTCTCATCAATTTCCCTGAAGGCTTTCTGCTGGCTGTCCTGGTTCAGCCAGGACATTAACTTATGCAGTAACGGGGGTGGGGTTCTGGCCAGGACCCAGCGGTTATTTGATACCATCTCATGTCATGCGGGTAGGGGAAAGGGACTCTCTCTTCCTGGGAGAAAGGGGCTCCTTCCAGTCAAGAAAATGTGGCAGAATGATCTGATATTGTTTATTGTGGGGGGGTTTCCATGTAAGTAGTTTCTTTGTCTTACATCTTTTGTTATTAATATTGTTGTTGTTAACGTTCATTTTCTTTTCGCATTGCTATTTCCAGTAAATTGTTCCTATCTCAATCTGTGATCTTTACCTTTTGTGCCTCCAATTCTCCTCTCCAGCCTGCAAGAGGATGGGGG
>JAWWLZ010000001.1:35511465-35523399 GCA_035041345.1 Poliocrania exsul
TTTTTTTTTTGAGTGTTTTGTGTTGATCCTTCATGTTGGCACCTCTCTTGCTCATCAGTATATGGTCTGAGGTGCTGGGATATCCAGAGAGGTGTATATGGAGAACTAGAATGGAAATGAATTTTAATTACAGTTTGCAGCACCTTTTTCTATTTGAAAGACAACAGAGACGTTTGTTACTTATTTCAAACAGGAGGGGAAAATGTTTAATTTTGAAATGGCCATGTAATTAAGATGTCTGGTCCCTAATGACCAGCACAGAGGACATAGCACAGAATGTATGAAAAAAAAAAACAAAAACAAGGAAATCCAACGTGTTAGGAACTGACACAGTATAATTAAAATTTACACTTGTTCCTGAAAGGGTATTGGTACAAACTAAGCTCATTAATTCTAAATTAAAGCCTTTATTCTGACCTGCCTACAACAACCTCTTCTAAAAAGGCTCTGGTTGCTAGATAACCAGGTGGCATTCACACATTTCTTGTTACAGAAAGAGACTTGACAGATTTTTATCACTTTAGAACAAATAAAAGCGAACAATGGAATTATGCAACCTCCTAAGGAGGCTTGATTCTTTGTGATGATATTCTAATTCTTATGGTGTAAATATGTATGACTTTAGAATTTATATCTTGTATAGTCTTTAGTATAGAAATTTGCCAAATGTGACTATATCTTGTATAGTCTTTAGACTAGAAATGTGCCCATCTACTAGACATGGAAAATTTGTCTAAAAACAGTCACTGCAGTGAAACAACACAGCAGAAACAAGGGGAAAGATTAACAGTCCACATTTTAAAGCAGGTTTATACAACAAGTGAAGGAAAAACCCCACCTCTGTTTGTCATTTAATTGTTTTATTTACCTGGAGTTGTTTTAATTACTGTTCTACTAGATCTTTAGCCATAGCTCTCAAAGACTTGGAATTTACCATTATACCTAGTGAATATTGTTAGAAGCCACCAAAGAGAAGTGATATGAAGCTAAGAAAAATACATTAGGAACTGCTATGTTTGTTGCAAGTTGAGCACAAAACAATTTTTGGAAGAAATGTCAACTTCCTCTGCTTCACCTGAGACACACAGATTTGGAAGTAAACTATGGGGTTCAAATAATGAAAAATTAGCCCTTTAGAAGTTGTCTGAATACCTAGTTGCTTTGTGTTCCCCAAAGAGTCGACTCAAGGTATGAATTGTGTTACCCTTAATAAGGAATCCATACAACTTAAGTAATGCTTTAAATTTGAAATAGCTGACCTGGCACTAGTTCTGAATTATAGCTTTGTTGCTGAGATTATTAAACTAGTACAATAACATCTGTGCAGCCACAGTTTTCGTTTGGAATACATCTACAGCTAGTCTGATCATCCCATGCAGTCACATGTTGCTTTATAACCTTGACTAGGCTAACTGAGCTGGAATAATTGAAGCTAATTGTTGTAGCACAGGCAAGACCTGGATAGATTTAGAACACTTGGGCATTACAGCGCCATGTATTTATGCTAGAGGGCACTCACATTTTGTTCTGAGCAGTAATAGAGCTTGGCATTTGTATAACATGTATCTTCAAAGCATGGTGCCAACAGTAACTTTCAGGGAGTGCTGTGAGGTAGGTGTGTACATTGATCCCTAATTTACACTTGAGGAAACTGAGGCAGAAAGGTTAAGGTATTTGACACAGATCACATCAGGAGTTAAGGGATGTTTAACACAGGTATTAAAGGATAACTCAGTGATCAAGACAACTTGAAAATTACTCTCCTTGATAAAAGTCTGCTCATTATATATATGTATCTTTACCTCTGTGTCTGTCCAGATTATTTCTGAATGTGAATTTTTATTTTTTAAAACTGAGACCTTACTTTCTAATTCCAAAATTCTGTGGCAAAAATTGAAGGCTTTGGGAAGAGCACATAAAGAGCTATAACTCTCCCTGGCTTCTCTGGATTGCTTATGTAGTAACAGATCATTTAGTGATAGAGTCACAAAATCAGAGAATCATTTGGGTTGAAAAAGAACTTTAAGATCATCAAGTCCAAAAATAAACTTAACACTGCCAAGTACTAGGATGAACTTTAGAGGCACATGAACCTCATAGGTCTCACAGGATAAGGTCTGCTTGAGGAATTTTTTTCCTTTTTGATTTTTCCTATGCAACAGGTATTTACTAGACTTTGAGAATTTCACTCCATTTCCAACTAAATATTCACTGAAGTAGTGAAGTGACATCTGCAAACAAAAGACATAATGAGATTCAGTCTCCCCTCCATGGTGTTACCCATGTCTAAAGAGAGACATGGGTCTCAGAGACAGCACCTGCAACTGATAGTTCACAGTTTAGAAGTGAAAAGCTTGAATAAGAACGGAAAGTGCAAGTGATTTGTCTATGGCAAGATACTGGCAAAGTTTGTCTTGAAGGGGCTTGCAGCCAGATGCCAAGACTTCATGTCTAGACAGACTTGTTTGAATGACTCCACCAACCTGCACATTTTGTGAGATGCTGAAAATCAACCATTTAATTTCCACAGTACAGCTCAAAAAATTTTTCACATCTTCCAGAAGTATTTCTTAAGACTGTTTCATTTTGTTTCCTGTGATACTTCATACAATCATGGTTTTTAGAAGAATGTTTTCAGAAAGCAAATAACCTTCTATTCAACACAGATGGATTCTTGAAAAGTTCTGCTGTTATGCTACAGTGTGGATAGTGAATTTTCCCATTATCATCGACATAATGGAGGGATGCATGCAAGGACTTAGAGAATATACACCATTTAAACACTCCGGGATGAAGGATGGAGAGGCAGGGGCAAAATGATTGTGGGCTTTTTAGAGAAAATGTTGGCTTTATAGAATAGATAATTTTTCTGAAAACCCTGAGCTGCTTCACCTATGAGACTGTGCCCCTGACTACCTGTTTTGTCAGCCCTCACCCTTGACTTGTTCCATTTTGCTTCATTTAAAATAATGCTATCAACTACGAGAATGTAACTCCTCAGAAAGAGGGAGCTGATACTACATCAGGATTCAGTCTCACAAGCTCAGATCTTCTGGAGAACTGAATGACATGAAACATTGCTTCACATTCAGTCCTGCCACTTCATCCAGGAGACTGCAATTGCAATGGGAAGATTTCACTGAGAGTGTTCTTGTTTCCTCTTTCTGAATAGTTAAATTTCCATTGTTGTTATAATCTTCCTCATGTGAAACAAGATCATTCAAGCTTGAGGGGTGACAAAACAATGTAATGATGATGTTTGCCTGGTCAAGGTATTGAGAAGACAAGCTGGAAAACAAATGGACAATGAGCATATTGCTGAAGTCACAGCACAAATACAAGCTTTCAGAAACCATATAGCAAAGAAATAAGTTTTGATATCACTGGTGGTGCTACCCAAATGCCAAAACACAGCCATCCCCATGAGTCTTATCTGACCAATAGTCAAAGAGAATTTTGAATAGTTACTATCAATGAACAGCTCATAATAAATGTTAGCTAAAAAAAAAAAGGTAAAATTTAAATATATTTTTGAGAAAATGGCAATCTGCTTAGGGACAATCTGGGCAGGCCGGGTACATCCAATAAAGTATAAATTGTGAATCATAGTTTTTTCAGCTTTTGTAATAGTTTGGAAGTCTCTTAGGATTTAAAGCAAGCTGAACAACTGACAATCTTGGAGGAATTCAAGTGTGGTTTTATAATATCTGGTTCAACAGACTGAACTGGATCACTCTCACTAGCAATTATGTGTTTCACCAAGCATCTGGAAGCTTCATTGATGTTTATATTTTCCTGCAAGTGAAAGAGAAAGAGAGGTTCATTAGTCAATATTAATTAAACCATGCTGCACATTTCCTGTGCATAATTAAACTTTTTTCTAAGCAATATCAAGTTTACTTTCCTTAAACAGCTTTCAAAAACTGACTATATTAAATATTGCTTACTGGAGTTTTGAAGTTAGTTAAGTTTTATATATATTATAATTTATATCTCCTTTAAATTGTACAGAGAGCTGACTTTAAATTACCTCAATCTCTTGGTGATTTGATTGCTTCAATAAATTAAAAGAACAAATGCCACAGGGATGTTGAAAACAGATATGTGAAGTAAAGCTCCAGAGTCCATATTTCACTGCTTGAAAATGGTTATTCTAATTTCAGATTAATTACCTATCAGCAATTACAGCAATCAGTAGCACTTAATTTTAAAGTCTTTTACACAGTTTCAAGAAGATTTCTCTATACAATGCTCATAATGAAACCTGTGATGAACTAGATTCATTGAATAAATGATACAATTTCAAGTTATTCACAAAACAGTAAAAAAAGTTCTCTACCATTTGGAGTCCGCTCTTGTTCCTTTTTGAGGATGACTTATCACCAATGCCCAGCTTCTGAAGACATATATCACCATTGGTTTCCTTTGTAGGAAAGAAACCCTCACTCAAAGGGTTTAAAAGCAAAGCTACCACACATCTTTTCCTACATGTGCATCAACAGCATTTAACTTGCAGCAACCTTCACTCTGTAGAATAAGTAAAGTTTAACAGCCTGACCAGTGAGACACAGCTCAGCACAGCATAGAAAATATGCAGTAATACTGAGAAAGGGTTTTTTTTTTAATTACAGCCACCAGTATGTTTAATGAAAAGTCATGCTTACTGGCATCAAAACCATACTTCTATTCTAACTATTGCCATTGATAACTTGATTTATATAACAGGAGATAGAAACTTCACTGTAGCGTCAATCTTCCCGGAAATTGTATCACACATCCACATACATACATATAGAAATGAATATGAATACATATGTATAAAATTGTCTATATGCACGCACTACTCAATAAGGGTAGTACTTGATTTGCAACCTAAGATTAACCAGGTTTTCAAGCTGAATCATCGAAGCATAGAATCATAGTATAGTTTAGGTTGGAAGGGACTTTTAAAAGCCATGTAAGTCCCAATTCTCAAGCACGTCCAGGTTCCTCTGGATGGCAATCTGGAGCCTGTTGTCACTGAGGCCATAAACTAGCTATAAAAGAAAGAAACGTGTATGTGTTTCATTAGAGAAGGTACATTTATGTGAAGATCAAAGGCTAAAGGAATGGATTCTGTGAGGCTGACTTTGACTAATCCCTTTGGAATCAATGGCAAAGCTCCACAAACTCCAATGACCATCCCTTTGCACTACAGTAAGGAGCTGAAATTTGTGGATCTAGATGAAAACGTTAATTAGTGCCAAGATTTCACAGATTTCTTCAAATACATAAGTGAACTTAAATATTTTATTTGTAAAGGATATCAGTTGGCTGTAAAACCTCAAATCTTTAGACATGTACATAGTAACCCTTAGAAAGTAATACAGAGCTGGGAATCAGCTCTGTACTGAGATGTCAAAATGCTGCTGTATCACATGGCTCTCTCAGACCAGACAAGAAAATTCCTCAAGCATGCACCAAAAAACTTTTTCAGATGACTGTGAAATTTTACTGGAAAAAATAGACAATGAAAAATATCTCTCAGTACTGCTTAGAAAGCTGAAGCAAAAACAAGATTGTTAAATGCACAAAACCAGAAACGTAAAAATCTTTTGCATTATGTTTGCCTTTATTAATGGACTGATGAGCATCTCATTTACCCATGTGTTATTTCTGTCTTGGAATAGCAGCATGGGTTATAGCATAGAAATTATTCAGTAATTTCTTAGGGACTATCTGAGATTCTGCCTAAATAGATTAATATTCAGATGTATTAACAGAACCCTTCTTTGTCCCAGGCTATCATTTTACAGGATTGGGAAAAAGGGAAGGAACCAAGACCACAAAAGCAAAAAATGGATATAGGTGGACAGTCCTAATCCCCACTGGTGGTGGATGGAAGTGCATGCGCCAGATATGAGCCTAAAAATTCAGAAGGAAAAAATGGTAGTTTACTTCAGTCAGTACTCAAACCAAAAAAGAAATTGGTTTGTTAACCTCTTTTTAAACCTCTTCTTTGGAGAAGAATGTCCAAATTGATCATGCAAGTATTGTTTTGACACAAACTGTGAAAAGAAATAGTTTTGGGAATATGGAATTTCAGTTTCTCTTTTTCTGCTCTTCTCTCTCCTTTTGCTGTTTCCCTGGTAGGTGTCTGCCCAGGTCTATGGAATACCTGTGAAGTGGACTTAACTACAGAGAGAGATCATCACCAGCTCTGGCCATTCCACCTGAAAAGGCGTCCTCTTTTGATCCATGTCACCCTTCCTCTCTGCCAGAACACCATCCTTTCAAATGTTTTAGCTGAAGTTTATGTGACTGAGCTCTTACTTCTTCAAGCAAACTGGGTTGGTTTGTGAGGATTCACTATTTAAAGCATTTGGACCCATGCAATCAAAATTCTGCCTTTTGTTCTGTATGAGAGGAAAGGAATAAAAAGTCCTGTCCTGAGCATAGAGAGTGAAATTTCTCATCCTGAACATTTATATGAACTGTTTAAGCTCTGTGGATGAAAATTTCTGCTGGGGTACAAGGGTAGGAAGAGGAAGGGTGATGTCGGCAGATGGCACAGCCAGTTTTGAGTTTGTGTTTAGCTCCAGACTTCTTCTGTGGTTCAGATGACAACTGGTACATGATATGGATGAGAAGTGACATGATAAATCACCTGCTGCAAGGAGCCTGTGCTCATGCCTGCAAAGCAAATTCTGCTCTCCCAGCTCTATGACTTGACTGCTTCCTTTCTGATGCTGCTATTGCCTTTTGTTACAATCCTAATTCTATGGTGTCTAGGTTTGCAGATCAGACTTTGCTGTATTCTGGTCTGACTAATGGAATATTGATTTCTGCACTTCTCCTCCTATAGTGTGTTTTGCAAAAGAAAAATCAATACGCTGCTATGCAGTGAAGCAGCTGTAGGCAGTGGAAGGTGATCTGCTATACAAACACTAACATCTATAGCCCCGGTGATTTTAGAGAGCATGGGGTGTTGAAAGGCAATCAAGGGGAGGAAAGAGAAAAACGAGAAGGTGAAAACCCTCTCAACAAATACAAAGAAATGAACAATCAGAGAGTAAGATTGGATAGAGAGGAATAATTATAGACACCTTACTGATAGTGTTGAAACATGAAAACAGTCTCAATTATGCCTAAAAAATAAAATTATTTTTTAAAAAAGAAAGAAAATATAGGTGTGACGGTAGAGTGAAATGATGTCTTTCAGTGAGTCTTATGTTGAAATGCCTTAACTGTCATCTCCCCTATGGCTTTTGTTCTACAAAAGAATACTACAGAAATTGTGATGATTGCTGAAGTTCAGACTTTTCTTTGCCAAGGCTCATAGGAGAGTTTTTACTGCAAGACCAAAAAGAAAGGATCTTGCCCATATTATGGATGTCTGTGTGGCTATCAGTCCTCTCTTCCTGCTTTTACTCTACTTCTCACATTGACATCAAAATTCAGTATGCTAGCCTTTATAAAACCCTTTCTGGGGCATCTCCCCTTGCCCTGTCCCCTGAGGTGCCTCACTCATTTCTATGTGCCTCACGAAGTCCTATCATCTGAAAGATACTATTACAGTCAGTGATGCAAGAGCTGAGTTGTGAATCCAGCCCTAAGTGACTTAGCCTGCACCAACCTGACTATGCCACAGAGCAAAGACCTGAACTCAGCTCCTGTGATGACCTCCGACTGTTTGAGCTGATCTTTCTCTTGACCTCATCAAGAAGCAATGCAAAAGTGAAAATCAGCACACGCTACTCTTTGTTCTAAATAAAGAATAAAATTATCAAATAAAAGAAAAGGCAAAGAAAATAACTCTGAGCAATCTCTGAAAGCCAGAAAGGAACACTGGAAGACACAAATGAAATTACAGTTTGCTTTGTAGATTGACCTCATGCAAACCTATTTTTTCAAAGGGCAGTTTCATAGAAAGGATAGCAACTCAGGACTGGGAAAGAGAGTCGCGTTATTTCAAACCTTTGAGCCTATTGTTACGGGAAATGTCATAATCTTGTAAGCAATAATCAACTGAAGGGAAAATAATACATTATCGAATGTGATGCAAAGCAGTACACAAGCTTAGCAAAATTATTAGCATTCTGGACTGCCTTCCTCCTTATCTGCCATCTCTACTGCAGATGCAGAATATTAACATTTAGGGCATTCCATTTTAATATATGAAATAAATCCCTGCAGATTAGACCAGCTCTTAGCTCTTCACAGAAGAAAAAAGGTCTTTTTTAGTTTTAAGTCTCACTTTCAGATGAAATTTTTCTTTCTTTTCCATGTAGATGTATTAGATTTGGCTGGCTGGTTGTTTTCTAGTTATAAGGCTTCTCCCTTTTTACATTGGTAGTTTCTTCTTCTGAGTGAATCTGATATTTCACAGTCTTACCTTGAAAGTCAGGGTGAAGAACAATGTGCCTGCAGGTATAGCTACTTAACCTAGGCACCTGGGGAGGTCTGAAACAGCACCACTTAGAGACATGACCTTAAACTACCACTAGAGTTGAAGAAAATTGACTTCCCATAAGTAAACATTTACAAATTGTGAAATATTCAGGCATTAGACAGGAGCCTAGTGAGAAGCACATAGCTTCCACACTTTATTTTCATAATGCAGTTAAATCTGGGAGCAGACTTTCAAGATGCTTTAACCGACATTCCCCTGGAGCTAGCAGTCTCGGGAAATGGCTCCACATGCTCCCTTAGCAGAGCCCCTTGGAAAACACAGAGAGCAGAGCCTTATTAAGATGGTATGCCATACTGCTGTGGTTGTGTTTCTAGGAAAATGCAACCATACAAGTTAAAAGCCATCTGGATGCATGAACATGAAATTCATAGGTGTGTGCTGCTGTGACTGCCACTCTGAGAACAAGATCATTTCTGTGATTGAGTTCTTATGGCTGGTTGAATATTCTGCAACAAAATTATTTCACTAAATGATCTTCTGATCTCAACATTTTTGTGATTCTGTGAATTTCTGGTTTTGGAACAGCACTAAATAATATATTTCTTAAAAGTGATCCAGAGAACTATAGGAAAGCTTCAATATCCATAAGATAATCTGAACTAACTCCTTTTAGTTACAGGAAGCAAACTCTGCAGAGGATTCTGCACAGAGTGACTGAACTGAAAGCATCTGCCTTAGGTGTCAGCTTCATTTTTTGCTTTACGGCAGAAGCTGAAATATTTTCCAGGACTCTGTGAAGTGAGATTTGTTAGACTGTTTTTTGAGTGAATTAAAAAGACAACATAGGGAGCCACATATCCCTAACTGGATCTGGCAGTCTCAAATGGATTGCTTTGTTTTCAGTTACCAGATCAGCAGATTAGCTGTAGAGTGTCAGCCTAATTCAATTGCATGTTCAAACCTTGGTTTTCTTTATGGAAATCAGAACTACTTATCCTGTTCCTCTGCAAGTCTACTGCATAGCTTGCTTTTTCCATATTTCATAATAATTGTCCAGTCAGGAGAACTGATGAATTTGTGATTTAAATGAGGTCTAGTAGAGCTTGGTTTGTTCACAGAGCTTACTGGTAAGACAAGCTGAATTAATGTCCTTGCTTGGTGAAAGAAAAGGCTGGATCAGAGGAGAGAGTGACTTTCTGAAGATAATGCAGCAGAGCAGTGGCAAAGAGGACTTGATTGCTAGTCCAGCATTTGGACCCTCTGGGGGCATGGAAATAGATGATCTTTAAGGTCCCTTCCAACCCCAATCCTTCTGAGTATATGAAGACACACTGTGGACTCTCTGTCAGACAAAATCTGAAGAAAGGACGTATTTCTATCCACATTTCTGAAAGAAAGAAAGATTCTATAACTTTTTCCTAGTCCAAATAGGATGTGTCCAAAAAGCCCAGAGACTCAGACTGCTCATCAGTCTCCAAGACATGATCATCAGCAGACAAGGAGCTTAACTTAGTTTGGTAAGGATCTGAAAAGTATGGCTACCAGCCTTTCTGGACAATTTGGATAAAACATGAATGTCTTTT
The DNA here is from genome assembly GCA_035041345.1 of Poliocrania exsul. Taxonomy (NCBI): domain Eukaryota; kingdom Metazoa; phylum Chordata; class Aves; order Passeriformes; family Thamnophilidae; genus Poliocrania; species Poliocrania exsul. Next base: position 35,521,441 of record JAWWLZ010000001.1, read on the forward strand.
TGTCTTATTCTGTATTACTGACAGCAGAATTACAGTAGGGAAAAGAGGAACTCAGGCATAACCACAGCACAGCCATGGTCGTAAGATATTTCAAGTTACATTTGAATTAAGTACTTTCAAGAACATTTAGTTTTGCCTGACTTGTCTGTTTTCTTGCGCAAGTTCCATTTTGATTATAAAGTGATAATAAGCCTGAAATCTCTCCTTTTCTAATCCAAATCAAAGGCTCATCTCTTTGAACTCAGAATGGTGGTGAAAGCAGTTTAAAGGCTTGGAAACATGAGTGGAGCTCTCAGCTGCCCTGGCCATGTGCTGAATAATTAAATGTGTGACAGGAAGGAGAAATTTCCTTCCTTTAAAAGAATGAATGCTTCACAGTAGTAATGGTCATGAAATGAATTAAAGAATTTACTACTGAGGGTTATTTTGTGACTATCTGGGGATATACTTTACAGATGGCAGTCAATATGAGTGAAGTAAATATGCATATATAAGAGACCAGGCTCACCACCAGATATATAGTAGTAGTGTAACATGTGACTTTACTGTGTGGGGTTGTTGCCCAATAAGGCCCCTCTTACAGGGCAAACTATCCAAACAAATTCTTCTATCTTTGTAGGGAGCAGAAGACTGGAACAGGCAGAGTATTTGCTTCAAATTAGTGTAAGAATCAAAACTAAAACAGGAGAATGCATTAGATGGCTGAAATATTTTATATTGGAGTTATTAGCTTATGAAAAATAGCACCGGGGAATAAAAGTGATGGTTTTTTGGTGTAGGTACATATATAGTATGCTACTTTCTGCAAGGCAATCAGAATGAAAAGATGTTATTTTTATAAGTAATCACCTTTGTTTTTCAAAAATGCATAAATCATATTCAGTTTACTCTGAAGGCTATAACATTTCCAAGCACGTCTCCAGAAAACCTCCAGAGATCTAATTATTCCAGGATATCAGAAAGGGAGAGTTATTACTTATTTGAACTGCTAAAACTGCTAGCTGAAATATGATGACCTCTCTGTCCATGTTATTATGCTTCCAAAGAGCTTCTATTCTCTTTAGCAAACACAGCTAGGTATTTATTTTCCCCAGACCCAACTTCAATTATTTAATATGTCTTCGGCTGAAAGAATACCAGCATGTATAACATTCAATATTTTAAATAACAGTAATAATAGCTTTTTTTTTTAGGAAAGAAAGCACAGGTTTTAGTATAGAACTTAGACCAACTGGGGAAATTATTCTGATCTAACTTAACCTAAAAGATATGACTCTGCCATTTATTGGAATTACTCTTCTTGGCACAATTTTAAAGTCAGGAGCCTCCAATTCTGGGTGGAAATCAGATGTGGGGACTGCAAAATAACAGATTCTAGCCTCTGATCTACAGCAGCAGAGAACAATTGGTAACAGCCATGTGTCCTCAACTCCCACTGCTCCCTTTACAGTGGCTTTTGAACACAAGTCTTGTCATAGATGCATTTCTTGCTGTTCCTACATGATTGCACTGGCAATCTAAGGACTGTTAGGGTTTCTGAGTTTAATAAAGTAAGAAGAATCTAAATATTTCCCATGTTTAGAATCAGTCCAAATCTTAACTCTATGTGGCTTAGAGAAACTCTGCAAACCTTTCCTCTATTGTGACTTTTAAAAAATTTATATATCCTTTATATGTTCTTTATACTTCCATAGTTCTGCCCCAAACTGACTCCATCGTCACAGTAAAACCTCTCTGTGACCTTTGCAGTTGTTTGTACATTCACTTTCTGTCATGACCTGCATGGGCCCTTGGCACAATAAATGTGGTTGTCTTTTCTAAGAGGTGGACAGGTGTTTGCTGGGGACTGATGTACAGAAGTCATGGTACAGATTGCTTTCTCATAGGCCGAAGCGCAGTGACCACCTTCATGTCTTTGCTAATCCAAACCTGGAATAACGAAACTATGGCCCTGTATCC
>JAWWLZ010000001.1:35523499-35557892 GCA_035041345.1 Poliocrania exsul
ATAGGCCGAAGCGCAGTGACCACCTTCATGTCTTTGCTAATCCAAACCTGGAATAACGAAACTATGGCCCTGTATCCATTAAACAATGATTCATCCTGTTCCATCACATTGCCTTTGAAAGTATTTTAGATGCAGGAATTTTAAAATGATTTGTTATTAATTTTTTTCCCACATTATTTTTGTGGTGGTTTTTCCCTTAAGCCTCAGTTTTCAGTGAACAGTCCTTGTCACCAGGAAATGAAGACACATGTACACGTCAGAAGTGAAGAAAAAGTAATTCTGAGGAAAATAGCCATACACAGTGCTACACATCACTGGTGAAATGGACCTCAAATACTCACAACCAGACATTTCATGTTATTTGTGGCCTGAAAGATGGTTATACACGTAATAGAATATTGGAAAGGGCCAGAATACGTAATCCTTACAACAATAATAATCCCCCAACTCTCAACACCTTCTTATGGCAGCTGCCACTCTAAATGGTTCATTCTCTGGGTTTATTTTGGGGGTATTTTGTTGTTTTGTGTTGATTTTTGGTGTTCGTTTGTTTGTTTGGGTTTTTTTCCCCCTGGAATAGTAAGCCTTCTGCTGTAACTATCATGATGAAGTTGATGAGCCAGGAGATCTTGGCTTCTTTTTTAAACTAGAACTGGACACTGTCCATTGTAAAATGTAGTTTATCCTAGAGAAGAACACTGGATTCTCTTGGCCTTACACATCACAAATCAGCAGATGAACTACAGACCTGAATTCAAACCAGGTGCTGCACATGAAGAAATGGGAAGTACCCTGTTTGTGGAACAAGATAATTTGCACACTGACCTAAACCAATTCCTCCCTAGAAATGTTTGTTTAAAGAAACAATGGCTAAATTTGAGGCCCATTCTAAGAGAGCAAAGACACTAAACACAAAAACATAGAATCATAGAATCGTAGAATCATAGAATGGTTTAGGTTGGAAGAGACCTATAAAGGTCTAGCCCAATGCCCTTACCAGGGCTAGAGCATCCTCATCTAAACCAGGTTGCTCATAGCCCCATCCAATCTGGCCTTGAATATTTCCAGGGATGGAGCATTCACGGCCGCTCTGAGCTACTTCTTCCAGTGCTTCACTACTCATATTAGAAAAAAATTCTTCCTTATTTCTAGTCTAAATAGACTCTCTTTTTTTAAAAAAACCATTACCTCTTGTCCTATTACAGCAGGTCCTGCTAAAAGGCTTGTCTCCATCTTTCTTATAAGCCCCTTTTAAGTATTGGAAAGCTGCAATCTCAGCCCAGAGTATGTGCAATGTTTGAGGCAGTGTAGGACAAGCTGCTATTCACCTGCTGTTACCTCTGCTGATTACAACTGAAACATCTTTTACATAATGCTTAAAGAAAGTGTCAAGACCAGAAAAATAAAATACAAATATACACTCTAAAGATTCTTAAATAACTTACATGAAATGCTTAAAAGTAATTAAAAGATCAAATGTAGCATTTTGGCATTCAGTCTACCAGCAATTTAGGTCAAACCAGAACCAAACTGCTTACATTTCAAACATCCAAAAGTTCTTCAGAGTTGTTAATGATGACACCAACTTTCTTAATAGGAGAATATAATCAATACAGTATCCACTGAATTGTTGTATTCAAACCAATATTTCACATGCCAGCTCTCCAAATCTTTCATGCACTGAGATTATTTGAGAAATCTCAAATTGATATACTGTACCACTGTATCTTGGGCCTTTATAATCTGAAAGTCCCAGTGTCGTTTCTGATTTTTATTTCAGTTTTCCAGACATTCAGGAAGTCTGTACTGAGGCAAAGAATTGAACTCAGTGCAGCTTATTCAGCACTTGGACCACTGATATTTTCTTTCTCCCCAGACACATCACCTTTTTGAAAAGGCTTTTGAAAATGAGAGCTTATAACAGTAAACACTGTTATAATACACTGATGATAATAGACTGACTTTATTTCTGCAATCAAAGACAATAAAGCTATTGTCTCAAATCAGCATTTCTCAGGCAAAGGGGTTATATAACTATTTAGAGATAACATTCAATGTTAAAAAATGTAAAAAACATCCTTTATTATTCATAAGAGGTAGCTTTGATGCCTTGTCTAAGGTCATCTTCATCCGCAGGCTATTACGCAGTGAGCTGTTGCCCTGTTACATACTTTATTGTTGGCCTATCACATTAGAGCAGCTGTATTTCAGAATGTTGCATGTAATCTGCTTTGCAATAAAGGCCTAAAACAAATAGAAATGTGTAAATTTCCAAGTTCACCTTTAATTAATTTCACTAAAAGAGGAGTTTTGTAAGGTACACATTTAGACCAAATGAACTATTTTAGGAACTGATTTCTCTGTACTTAGAAACATTTAAAAAGAAATGAAACATTACCTTGGCTGATGTTTCAAACCAGCCCACGAACCCATTCTCTTTGCAGAACTGATCCATCTTGATGCCGTTGTTCATAAGAACATCTATTCCCTGGTCGCATTTGTTTGCTAATAGGACTGTTGGCACAGGTTTGCCATTTGGAAGAACCAACTTAGAGTCCAAATCCTCTTTCCATTTTGTCACTGCTTCAAACGTTGCAGGTCTTGTAACATCAAAGACAATAAATGCCCCCATGGCCTCTCTGTAATATACCCTGGTCATGTTTCCAAATCTTTCCTGTCCTGTGATGAAGAAAGTAGGAGGGGAGAAAAAACCACCACCTTGTAAAAATCAATGCTTCCAATCTAGATCAGTATTTCACATAGCAGGTCTTCTATAAGAACATTACTGAAGGCAGGACTTCATTTCCTAAGTTTCTGGGAAACTACTCCTTGTCTATATAATTTTAAGTACTATGCTGAACTGATTTACATGAAAATGCAGGAAGAGTATTGCATGAAAAAGGAATTATCAAGCAAACACACAAGGAAATTTAATAAATTTGTGACAAGCTTCTGTGTATGGGGTCTTATTAGGCTGCCAGATTTCTTGGTTTGTGGACAGTGTCAAGGGTTTTGGTGTACATTATGGAACTTTAAACAATAGTCACAAAAAATCTAGATACCAGATCAGAAGTTCCTTGAAACTAGGGTATTTTGTGCAAAATATCTAACAGAACTGAACTGCTCATGCATGAGGAGGATCCTGCATGTTCTCATGATAGTGATAATAACCAGCAGTAACATAACTTAGCTCTGGAGCCATATCAGGCATTAGAGTTATTACAAAATTGTTTTCATTAGTAAAATAAAACATGGAGGTGAGAAGGCAAATTTAAAACCTTATAAACATGCAAAGTGTTCTAAGAAGTAGCACAGCAGTAGAATATGAAGAACTGCATTACTCCAGTGAAAAGATGTGGAAGGACACATGATAATCTGTTAAGAAGCTTTATGGTTTTATTAGCAAAATTCAAAGTGATTCTGGTAAGTTGTTAACAGTATTTTTGTGAGCTAACAATTTATTATTATATTCAAACATGGACATTTATAAACATCTATCATTGTATATGATTAAAAGTATGAAACTTAACACACTTGACACCAGGATCCAGTATGATGATCAGCTGTGGGGTTTTTAATGTATCTGCTGTTTTCATGAGAATGTTGAAAAAATAAATTGCACAGAATTTTTCTTGAAAATTAAAAATAAAATTTCCACTAATGTCTACTGCTGAGCTGTGATCCAAAGAAGAATTATAAGCTCCTGAAACATTTCACAATAGTAGTCTTTAAGCAAGATGACTCTTGTATATGCTTCCATAGCTGGGAAAAAGTGCTATGAAAAACAGAAACATGAAATGGAAATCTGTCTCTAGTCTTGCTTTCTTAATGTGAACAATTTTGAGTAAGTTAGGAAGACAAGAAGATTGGCAGTCTGCCTCTAATCATAGGAAGGTTACCTGTGAAGGTTTTATCTGATGGAAATCATGCTGTCAAATTTAAGGCTGGGGAAGGGGAAGAATGCCAATTGCTGGGCGTCTAGAGCATGCAGTTTCATTTAATGGAAATAGCATTGAACCCATTTATAGGGTCAAGACCATCAGTTTGTGATGTTTATCTTTGGGTTTAAGCACTGTGGCAGCAAGGAGACAGTCATTCACATGATACAGAAACCAAAGAGGAAGTCTGTCTTCAAATTCATGTCAGATTTTTTTTTACCTTAGACAAACACTGTATTCCATTGATAAAGCATGAGAGAAACAATGGACTAATCAGATGAGTGGCTAAGTCATGTGTTATTCAATAATCTCCTTGTTGAGCAATTTTTGTTCTCATCTGCAAGAAGGTGCCTTCATACAAAAGTTAAGGTCTGATGAGAAACATAGAAATGAGACAAGCAGTAACACATGCAATTTATTTTTGAGGGATATTTTATTTCAGTGACACTTTATACTAGTCATGCAAAGTTCTTTAGATACTGTAAGAGCAGCTAAACTTGGGCCTCACACATACTTATTGGGACACAGATCACTAAGAAAGGCGGGACATGGTGTCATAGAATATAAACTAAAATATTAATTTGTGACATAAAATCATTCATCATGAACTAAGTTTCTAGAGGAATAAAACATTCTTATGTTGTGATCTTCTGCCTAATACTGGCCTGCAAAGTTCTGACAAATTGTATGACACTGTTTCCTCCTCTTACTTCCAGCTGCTTTTGCAGATAAACAGGGTTTTCACTGCCCAGAAAAGTCACCGTGTGTTTGAAAAAGCAGATTTAAACAACAGGACTCGGATCACCAATATCCACAGTCACTTCAAAGAAAGAGAAAGAATGGAGATGATGACTGGATAAAGAGTCTAAACTCTTTTTGAAGTGGTCTTTTTCCTCAGTTAAAATTAATATAGAAATATACTTGTCAGAAAGACATTAGGCCACTTTGAATAGAAAAAGACTTGGTTTATAAACTGGAGTTTCAGTTTTATCCATTTGCATAATGACTTTACTTTTATTTAACTTATGGTAGAAAAAGTGATCTCTAGTAGTTGCATTGTGTTTGGAGAGCTAAATAATTTGTCTTAGGATGCAGAAAGACTTTTTTTCCATAGATTCTCCCTTATGTGAACAAAATCCTATACTAATAGATAAGGTTCCTTTAGAAAAATTACTCATAGTAATAGGCATTGTTTGATGTATTAAAGGTGTCAGAATCTGGCCTTACGTTTTCAGCAACACAATGGTAATAATTAGGCCAGAAAATAGATTAACTGTTAGCTATTCAGTGGTATCTTGCAGGCAGCCCTGAACATTAGAATCTGTTTTATTACAAAAGGGACTGGGGAAGATGGGTTATGCTTTTCACAGGAAGGGGTCAGAAACTTGTGAAATGCTTGTTTGATCTGGCCCATTGTATTTTACTGCACCCCTGGCAATGCCACTGGCATCTGGCAACAAACTCCACAAGTCCGATGGCCTTTGCCCACTGAGATGGTGCTTTATGTTGGGATTTATCAGCCTTAATTTGGGTTCAAAACAGTAACTGGGAATATCTAAGATTAGGGTGCCTTTGTAGTCAAGGACTAAGAAGAGATGTCGAATTGTTAAACCAGATGATTCCTACTCCACTTTGAAGTGAGCCCAGTGAGACTAAGGTGACAAAGCAATAAGATTTCTGTTAAAGGAAAGGACTCTCTGTCTGAAGAGCAGCTGCCCACACATTTATCCTAATCTCAGAAGCACCTCTGCAGCAGGGAAAGATATCAGTTCATGGGCTTAAAGCAATCAATAGCTGAATTTTCATAGTTTATAAAAATGCACTCCACATAACTTTGTACAGAAATCTACAATATCCACTAATCACTATCATATCTGATGAAGGTGTAAAAACTAATGGTAAAGTGCTAAAACCTCAGATAATTTCTACTATCTTGCCCACAGCATCTGAAAGCGGGGCAAGTTGAATTTGATTAAAACTGCCTAATGCCAAGTTTTACAATGGGTTTTACTTCTTGCCACTGTCCCTCATTCTGAGAAACAAATGCTTTTGGGAACCACCATGCTTTACTGAGAGCCTCTAGCTAAAACTGAGAAGCTGGAAATTGTAAAGATTTAAACATTTTTTTACCTTTCACTTCACTTTCAGAATATTCACACTTTAATTCAAATCATTGTCTTTATGGACTGAAAGTTAAGCAAGCCTTCAGGTGATGTTCACCACTCCAGAATGTGGAAAAACTGGCTGTTGGCAAGATCTCGCCCATGGATCCCATCACAAATCTATACTGAAATAAAAACCCTCACAGCGAGGGACTTATTTATGTTTGCAGAGCAGCAATTTCAAGGTAACTTAGCCTTGAAATCACCATGACTATCTTATTTATGCATATGTACTGCAACGCTTAGCAGCCACTAAAAGCATGCTGTGCCTGGCATTAGTGAGCAGTCTGCTTACTCCTTCTGCAGCATAACAGTCCTAAAAACTTTACAACGGCAGAGACTCTTGCCTGTATCTGTGCAAAGACTGTTGTTTCCAAGGGTGAAAGTGGCAGGGAAAGGAATCAAAACTGTTCTTTCCACACTGGTTTTGTCTCCAAAGCATTGGTCCAACTCCTTATGAGATAAGAACCAGCCTTCTAAAAGCAAATCAACATATTTTTGGTAGCAATGAAAAATCCAGCCCACACATACGCAGCAGGAGTGATAAGGGAGGTGCTGAGCCAGCTGTGGAAAAGGAGCAGGGAAGGCTCTTAAGTGCTGGTCTGCTCCCCACTGCACTCAGAGCTGCTCCCTGCAGTAAATCTGAAGCTAAGGCTGGTCTTCAGAGAGATCTCCAGGCTATGTGGGCACAAAACATAGACAATGGAATGTAGAGCAAGCCTTGCAGATGCATCCAGATCTGCAGTCTGCAACAGTTGCCTTCTTCACATGCAGTGTGCCAGCCTGCATCTGCAGGCCTGCACCCAGAGCAGCCTTGTCTAAAACATAATTAAAGGTTTCTTTTAAAGCTTTCCTTCTAACAATCCATTAAGAATTTAAAAGATACAAAGAGTCAGCAGAAAAGATAAGGAAACAAAGACAGAAAATGACTGAGGAGCTAGGTTGAAAGTTGTATGACACACCAGTAGAGGTGATGGCACACTTCAACAGAACTCAAAAACTATCAATTTGGGACATTCAGTGAAATAAAATGGAATTGTTGTGAAGAAATTAAAGACAAAGAGAATTTTATCATGTATATCTCCTCTCACACACAATAGTAGAAATTCAGTCACTTCAAACTTTGGCACTTCACTGAATCAGACATAAATAAATAGATTTTAATGACAGTGTATTGTTACTGACATCATAACATCAAACCCCATGAAGTTTAGTCCAATTATTCCTGCCTATTACCCATAGCTTTGGGAACATATTATGAGTCAAACACCCTGTCTTAATGTAACAATGTGTGATGCAGAGACTACTTTATCCCTGAATTAATTTTTCTAATGCTTATTTGTCTTTGTTCAGCATTTCTCTCTCAGCTAAATAAACGTAGTTTCTGCATTTAACAATTAGATCTTATTTAAGTTTTGTTTAGCAAATTAAAAAAAAATAGAAAAATATGTTACTGATACATTAACTACATTTAACTATGAAATTCGATGGTACCAGATGTACCAAATTTGCTTTTTCTTCATGTGTATAATAAGGGTAAACCAGGGTAAATTGCTTACTCTTACTACAGCTGGAATAAGTCACTCCTTCAATGAAGTCACCATGTATATAAATCCTGCTAATAACATATATAAGCTTGACACTGGTTTTACTCAAAACATTTTGGAGAAAATTATTTCTAAATTATTAAACAATTTACTACCCACTGATCCACAGAGTGAAGTGCAAGGAACAGGACACATATGCTTGCTGCTAAGTTCACTGACAGTATAATGGAGGAGGGAAGAGGAAATAAGAACTAAAATGATACCTGATATCTCTGTATACATACATATATAAATACATATCCACATAGATATACTGATATGAAATATTGATACATTTGCAGCATTTGCTTCAATTCAAGATGTCCTGAATGCTAAGCCAACATCTTTCAGCTTGGTCAGAGACCAAAAATTTATTTCTTTATACACAAAGCTAAATACGATGTAATAACAGAGATTCTACCAAAGGAGAGTGGATGTTCTGAGACCAGAGGTTTTATTTTCCTCCCTCTTTTCATTGCATATTTGTTGTTTTGCAAATGGTGATACATGACCAGCCACAGCCAGGAAAAACCCCTTCCATTCTCTCCATATTTCCAATCAATTTTACTTCTCTTTCATTTTTTTTTTCTCACCATCCAGATGCCTTATTCATGACAACTTCTATGCCTGCACCACAATGATCTGAATTCAGTGTGTTGCTTAGAGAACTTGCTTTCTGTGTACAGCCAGCAACAGCTAAAGCTTCTTACACAAAAGTCATTAAAACCGAGACAGCAACTCTTTTTATTACAACCACTGTCTTGACCTTCACAGTGATGCTGTGAATTGGGCAATTCATATGAAATTTAGTACGATGCTGTAATTCTCTCTGTCATGTGTGATAACTCAGAAAGCATGCTAGTCATTCAGTACTACAACTAGGTGTAATTGCTTCTGCAGCCTGACTGAAAGCTACATCATATGATCTGCCAGCACATGATTAGTAGAGTAATAAATAGAGTAATAAATTCCATGAAACAAAGGCATGGAAAATACATTCTTTAAGGCCCTGATGCATCTAGAATTTACTATCAAATGCTTTTCTTCATGCAGAAAAGTTTTGCTGGCAGTGTATGTATTTGTTGTTATCATCAGTCACTAGTAAGCAATAAAAGAAATGTTTTCCCCGTTATTCTAACTTTTAATAAAGAAAAATGAGCATGTATGTATTTAACATCATAAAACACCAAGACTATAATGATATGTAAAAAGGTTAAGTTTATACATGTGTTGCATAAAGCAGCGTTGTTGCATAAGTTTTAGTAACTTGGTGCCAAATTCAGAGCTCAGACATGAGACAGCTAAGTGCAGAAGAAAGGCATGCCCTCCTCTGATAAGAATGTCAAGAATTTTCTCATTTCACCAGTTTTACTCGGTGCTGTTCCAGACTAGATCACTGAACCCACAACTCAGGCCACAGGCTGGCACAGTTGCCTAACAGCAGCTCACCTTTATTCCCTTTATTCTACTTAATGAAAGTAACTTCTTAATTTAACTGAGTTGTTAAATGCTGTCCTTTATGCTGTAAACTATTGTGGTTTAGCTCTCCTTGGATTGCTATGTTCATTAAATGAAAAATAATTACTTACAGCATGTGAAATATGCCATCAAGATAAACTTATTTTGTGGACTGAAACAAAAATGATTAATGTCTAGCAAGGGGCTGGCAAAAAAAAGTTACAGTTTGAATTTGAAGCCAAACAAACTCTGAAGCACAACCATGTCAGATTCTGTGTGTTTTAGTTATGTACGCAAGCGGGGATAACTGGACTTCTTTACTCTTTTTCTCCTTGCACAGAGTAAAGTATGTTGTTTTTTTCCTCGATGTTGGAATAAGGATAATGAAAGACAAGTAATTCTATTTTTAACAACCAAGATTACGGCCAAATAGTTCTGTTTTCAAAGCACATCAGAAGTTGTTTTCGTTGAGCTGAAGGAGGGAAGGTAGGAAAGAGGAAAGACAGGAAGAAGGAAAGTATTTTGATCATGTAACTTAGTGATACCTTTTCTTTATTTTTTAAACTATAAAAATAATTTTAATCATTTTACTGAATGCTTCATTTATTCCACCAAATTAAATACATGTAACAGGATGTTCTTGTTACTCTCCCTCCTGTCACAGAGATCTTTATTTTCCCGCCTGTCATAGAGATCTATTACTCTAAGGAGACAAAGTTGCAGGGAAACAACTGGGGCATTTGGAGAAAGGTGCCTGTGTCCCTGAATGTGTCCAAGGGCTTGGGAGAAAAATCAGACAGCACAGGTTTCACTCTGACACCCCTTGTTTGGGAGTCTGCTGGCTTTAGAGAAACTTCAAAATGTCAATCTGCGCTTAAGGTTTTCTCTCCTCAATCTGCTCTCCTTCATTGAATAGGCACCAGTGGTTTCCAACTTTTAAATTAGTACAAGTGAATTTAGGTCTATATTTTGTATTATCTTTGAATGGGCTATGGGGCAAAGGGTTCTCCTCTGTACTCACCTGCAATATCCCAGAGCTGAAGCCGTACCACAGTCTCAGCATCCCAGTTTAGCACCTTCAAAGCAAAGTCCACCCCAATTGTGGCCCGGTAGTGTGGGGAGAAGTTCTGGTGGACATAACGTTTGATGATGCTGGTTTTGCCCACTCCCAGGTCCCCGATCACCAGCAGCTTGTAGAGGTGCTCCTTCTGGCTGTGCTTCTGCATCTTTCCTGTGGCTTCGGCTGCTCCCTGCAAACTGATTGCATGCTCTGCCCGAGGAATCCTGCCAGCCTGAGGGGAAGAGAGGGAGTGAGGAACTGGGGAGGGAAGGAAGGAGAGCAAGGTAGGTGGAGGCTCTCTCCCTCCGTAGGGAAGCAGGATCACCAGGTCCAGCAGGCAGCCCTGCTGGGAGATGAAGGAAGGAAGGACTGAGGGAAGGAAGTCTCCCAGAAAGTTTTGTGTGTATGTGTGTAAAGGTCAGCACGAGGTGTGTCTGGGATTAGTCTGGCTGCTAAAGACTTTGCAGGAAAATTCGTGCAACAGTCCTGTCCTCTGTTTTGATCCTTGATGAAAGGACAGTATTCCTGTTGTGCAGTAGTTTCACACACATTTTTTAAATCACTGCCTTGGTGATAAAATTATTACCCTGTGCTTTTTTTCAGATGTCTTTAAGATGCCGGTCACTGCAAAAGAAGCAGAAATCTCTCTTTAGAGGTTTCCTGACTCCGTCAAAGTGCAAAAATTAAACTAGTGTGACTTTAATTTTGGATGTGAATTGGTTTTAATGTGTGAATGCAGTTACACCACTAGGAGTGTCAGTTATAGCAATAAGCAACATCTTGTTGCCATACTAGGAGGGCTGTATGAATTTAATTATAATAGATACATACTTTTTAATTTCACTACCATAATTGTGATTGTCTGTCTACACCTATAAACATGCTCTGATCTGAATGCAACACACAGTTTATGCTTTGTTTTTTCATACAACTGGACTCTAAAATGTAAAAAATCCAGGTTTATCCCATGACTCTGATAATCAGAAGTTATGAAAGCATACCAGCATTAGAGCATATGAATGCCAGTGTGTCAACAGTCTTCTGTTTGCAGAACAAGTGATCTCCAACTCTCAAACAACTGAACCCATTTGAGTAAATCATTCCACTGACATGAATGTGTCTATACTTTAAGCAAAGAACACAGAGAATTTTACCTAGGCAGCCTAGTGGAGACATCTACCTATTGCCCAGAGGTGTTTGATTCTTTTAACAGCTTTGATAGTAAACCCCCAAAATTTTAATATTGTGTGCAACTCAACAATTAATGATTTTTACATTTATTGGTGATCTTGACAAAACAAAAACACATTTTACACTCACTAAAATATTATTTGATGGAGTATTTATTTAAATGTGCATTGCAATGGCATTAGAATTTTGTCATCTATCCAAAAGCTGGATTTTAGTACACAAAGAATTCAGAACACTCATATTATGCAATCTTTTATAATCAGTCTTTAAACTTTAAAGTTTGTGTGTGTGTGTATATATATATACACACGTACGTGTAAAGACACAAAATGGAAATAGGCAATTTAAGGGGAAAAATGTCATATTTTCCTTGAAACTTTTTATTTTTCAATATTGTTTTTGTTCAATAAGATAAATTGTCTTTCCAAAAACAAGCTGTTATTTGTATCCTGCTTGGAGAGAAAATTTTAAAGGGCTTAGCCTTGTTTGTTATGAACATCATAAACCCCCACAATTTAAGAAGCAAACTAGTTCAATCAATTAGTATTTTTGCACAATTTAGCCTCATTATTAGTGTATGGTCTGTGAATTCTTGCCTTCATGTCACCACTGTTTCCTGAGAGGATCCAATACTCAAGCACTGCTAAGCACTCACCATTCCTCTTTAAAGCTGAAGATTTCCCGTTTTAGAGCTTAAACAAAGAACGGGCTGAGAGTTTAGCAATTTACGAAATTACAATATTAGTGTTTTGGATAAGGTTTAAATTGTATCTGATCTTTTATCCTTTTTTGATGATGGCCAATGCCCAGAGAAGAGTGTGTGGGAAGTCACTGAAAGCAGGTATAAGGTAACTGGGGGTCTTAGGGTATTAGTAAATGTAGTTAGAGATTGGCCTACACCCAGAATCATGAGGCTTTACCTCTCTTCCGAAGTTTTTGTTAGCATTAGCTATAATAGCTCTGGATAATCGTGTTACTTGTTTAAGTCTCCAATTCTTCTTTGAACATGCCAAAATTCTTGGCCCCAGCAGCATCCTGGTACAATGAGCTCCTCATAGGCTTAATCAAGGTCACCCTGGGTTGGCAGTAGGGCTACCAGTGAGATGTTCAGTGAGGTGTACAGATGTGTGGTGAGCATGTAGGAGAGTTCATTGCAGTTACACGGGTGATTTGCTGAGCTAAGGTGAAGTATGGACTGAAGCACCTTGCTGAGGGAAAGCTGTACCCAGATCTCCTAACTCCACAGTGAGCTGGCTCTTATAGACACTGTCTGTAGAAATGCTCCTAAAGTGGGAGGAGGCCCTCAGACCTGCCTTCGTCCACCTTTTTGGAGCTATGTGCCTGTACTGGTTCATCTTCCTTGTCATCTGAAGGCACTGGGACAGGAAAGTGTGGATGTATTACTCCTCTGCAGCACTGTCGTGGGAGAAGGCAAATAATTTGGGCTGATTAGGACCTAAGCAATCACTGCAGGACTTGTTTGATGATGCCAGCTGAGCCCTTCATGAACTCTACCAGGTTACTGCAACTCAGTGATCTGCATGCAGAGGTATCCAGGGAAGCACTCACAGCCTGGAGCCGACGCAATGAAATCTGTCTTAGCTGAGACCATGCTTAAGGACAGCTAGTATAAACCATAGCACCTTGCATTTGCCACCCACAAGTAGGTAGTTAGCAGGGCTCAGCTGACACTGATTAACTTGTTAGGCTGGAGAACCAGATGCTGCCTCTGAACCCTTATTGAACTCTTCAGGTCCTTCAGCAATGTCCAGGCAACAAGAACATGTAAACATGCCACCAATTTGGTTGATATTTCTGTTTTTATATTTTGGTTGTCTGTGTTATTTCCAGTAGACATACACTTTAAACCTTATTATACCATTATAAAAAATAATTGAAATTCCATGTGCCATTATGTGTTTGTGTGCTGTTTTACTTTTTTATTTCCTCCTTATTCACTATGCTACTTGGCACAGTAGTGTCAACCAATGCTTTTCTACCTCCATTTTAATACCTATACTAATATGAGTAGAGTCTATTAACACTCCATTTTAATAGTCAGGAACTGATACAAATTCTACATATCTTAATTGTAAATAATAACATTAAAAATTACATCAAATTAAGGCATCACAGACTCTGTTGATCTCTGCATAAAAATGAAACTCATTCTACAGTGCTAATTTTTGGGAATTCCACACTATTTCGCTGTCATTTGTAGACATCTTTTTCTCCAAGAGAAATAATAAAATTGAAGATGCAATTACATTGACAAGAATCAAGGACAGCATAATTGTATCCTGGATTTTATTACCCCTCTTTGTGCGGCATATAGCACAGAAAAGAATATCAACCCTAAGCACTAGAGTTGTTGTCAACACACCTTTTATAAATGACAATGTTGTCTGAGATACTGAAATTACAAGGCAATAGTTTTTGTCAGAGGAAACACATTCAGATTACTAGAAATATATGTACTCAAAAGATTGCCATCTAATTATCTAGGGTTTTCACACCACAGCTATTATTGTTATACCTGGTAGATCTGGATGTTTTCAAGGAATTGGGCTACATCATGATATTGTTCCTACTTAATATGATTTAAATGACACGCTAATCCGGAGACATGTTAATACACATATGTGTGCATGTATGCATATATATCTACATCTATACACAAACCAATATGATATAATAAAAGATTATTTATGTCTTATTTTTAAAAAAATACATTGACATTCTACACAGAGTTTTTTGCCAGATTTCTGTATTAATCTTGGGGTATGGAATAAATACTAAGTTGTTAGCTACACAGAAGACTGCTCATCTTTTATTAATATATTGTCTTCCTAATTTCAGTCTTAGCATATTCAATTACTTCATTATGGGAATGGTCAATCATGACAAGAATAATGTCTCACAAAGAAAGAGATTGTTTTAACAAAATGGTGCATTTTCTCCAATTTTATTTTTAAACCAGAAACACTTAATTAATTTGGATTTTCTCTTCTTCCATTCCAGCGATTTTAGCTATTAAGACATTCTGTTAAAATTACTATTGAGTTCTCAAACATACCCATAGTGGAATGGTTATCGATTTAACAAACATAGCTAGAGCTCTCCTTTGATTAAATTATGATCTTCATAACTTATAATTAACTCAGCAGAAAATACACTTTATCAGGAAAAATCCCTCAAGGAATATCTAAATAAATGTTTATGCAACCAATAGAAGTACCAAGCAGCTTTTATAGTCAGATGGTATGTTCCTGCTCTGAAGTTATTTATAACCCCTGCACTCAATTATTCTCACTCTTTCAAGGTGCAGTCTACACCCTGGCTGAAATCACTCTATGAACATAAAAATATGGATTTAATGCTATGCCTCTTGGGAATTATGTTGCAGCTGTTCTATAAAGCAAAGTCTGGATGGCAGGAATAGCCCATGGCAGTGTCTGTTTTATCTCAGGAACTATACTTCTTGAAAACATCTAAAACCTTACACTTATAGTCCTATTAATAGAACCATAGAAACACAGAATCATAGCATGGTTTGGGTTGGAAGGGTACCTTAAAGATCACATAGTTTCAACCTTCCTGCCCTGAGCAGGGACACCTTCCACTAGACTAGGCTGCTTAGGGCCCCATCTAACCTGACCTTGAACAGTTCCAGGGATGGGGCATCCACAGCTTCCTTGGGCAATCTGTTCCAGTGGCTCACCAATCCCACAGTAAAGAATTTTTTCCTAATATCTAATCTAAACCTACTTACTTTCAGTTTGTATCTATTTTCTGTTTGAGTCCTGTCATTACATCCTCTTGTTAATAGTCTTGACCCATCTTTCATGTAAGTTCCCTTCAGGTACTGTCAGCCACAATTTTGTCACCCCAAAGCCTTCTCTTTTCCAGGCTTAACAATCCCAGTTCTCTCAGTCATTCCTAATAGGAGAGGTGCTCCATCTTTCTGACCAACTTTGTGGCCCTCCTCTGGATTTTTACTCCAACAGGTCAATGTCTTTCTGTCTTTTTGAATTTCTGACTTGAAGAATGCAGTAACTGTCTCAAAACACTGTCAGAGAAGGAAGTTCCCATAAATAAGCCACTACACAGGAACTTAAGATAAGTGCAGATGGCAACAACAGAAAGATACCAGGCATAATAAAGCAGATCTGGATACCCTATCTGAACAAACATTTCCCACCACGCCAAACTGTGAGACATTGAAGGAAGGTGTGAACTCCAGGGCTAAATGGAGGTGAAGGTTTAGAATTAGCACACCAGATAAAACTTCAATGTGCAGGCAGTGGGAAAGAAAAAAACTGTTTACACCTATGCCAGCTCAAGTTGCAGGAATGGCATCTACGCCCTGTGGATACCCAGGACTTGGCCTGTATAAAAGTGGTACCTCCAGAAGAATGCTCTGGGACACCCCCAACACTGAGAAGACAAGAAGAAGAGGACCAACAGGATGCTGTCAGAATCCACATGGTGGTGATGTCTTTATCTTACTTAAACTGTCTCTCTCTTACTCTCTTTCATACCCACCTGTCTCTTCCTATTTCTTTCTATGTCTCTACCTCACATTTACTGTTAAATAAAATCCATACTATTGACTTTGACATATGATGTCATTTGCACCTTAATTCAGGCAGAGGCATCTCTTAATAATTGGATCCTAACACCTTCCTGTGTTGAGGACCCCAGAGCTGGGTGCAGCACTCCAGATGGAGACTCACCATAGCAGAGGTGCAGAATCACCTCCCTTGACCTGGTGGCCACCCTGCTTTTGATGCAGCCCAGGACACGTTTGGCTTTCTGGGCTGCAAGAGCACATTGCTGGCTCATGTCCAGCCTTTGATCCACGAACACCAAGTCCTTCTCAGCAAGAGTGCTCTCAATCTGTGTATCCCCCAGCCTGTGTTGATACCAGGGGTTCCCCCAACCCAGGTGCAGCACTTTTCACTAGGTCTTCTTAAACTGTATGAGATTCCCATGTGCCCACTTCTCAAGTGTGTCTAGGTCCCTTGGGAGGTCATCCTGTCCCTCAGGTGTGTTAACAGTGTTAAAAAGGCAGGAGTTACTGGTTGAGAATGCAATTTTGCCCCTTATGGTAATGTCTCTGTTTCTAGGGTTAGAGATCTCACAAGGCCAGAGAAAAAGAGAGAACACAGGAAAAGAAATTCCAAATGTTAACAGCCCATGGGTGCCTGAATCATTGTATTAAAAGAGTGAAAGTTTGTAAGTCTCTCACAATTAGAAACTCTTAGTGTAATAAAGGGACACAGCCTGGCTACTTACTGCACATTCCAACATAACTTCCATATCCATCAGCCCTGTGTGACAACAGTCATTTCTCAGATGCAAACACGTTTTTATTCCATCAGACTCAAAAATTAATAATATTTTGATGTGATTCCCTCTCTCAAGGATGGAGGTTTTTTAGATCTATAGGTCCACATAGACTAATAAAATCCAAGTTAAGGTCTATCCTTTTGAGCCTGCAGTAAAATCTTAGATGGGTTGCAGTGCATTTTACACCAAGTGTGTTTGAGCAGTCACCTGGGAATACATGAACACAGTGCAACTCAAAAAGCAATAAGGGGAAGGACCAGAATGTCTGCCAAGGGTAAAATCTAATAACAGGGGGTCAGTAATACTCTGGAAACAGTAAAATGGCTAGTCCCTGAGGCCAGACAGCAGTGAAAGTATCATACAGCACAGATTTATTCTGCCAGTTCCAAAAGAACACAGATTGAATAAGGAAAGTGTAAGAGCACTCATTGAGATTGCAGATGGAAGTGTCACATCCATTGCAGGAACAGTATTATGGAGCCTGGACCACACTGACATTGCAGCAATTTTAACCCTCTTCAGGTACTGAAAAGTATTTGTGTGATGAGAATCAAACAGTTACAGTGCTACACACAGGCACATCTAGGTCAAGATAGAATGTTACGGATAATCAGTAATCTGTATTAAGCCCCTCCAAGAGGGTCCATATAAAACTCTCACAGCAGCAGCTTAGAGACTAGTCTACCCTCTCCTCCACAGAGAAAATCATCTTTAAGAAGAGGGCTGAATCACAACGATGAAACTTTTGTCCTATTCATGTAGATTTAAGTTTGATTCTTGGAGACTATCAATCTTTAAAGGTGCTCACCTAGAAGCACCCACTTCACATGCAGGAATATTTGTAAGAGTAGATCCTAAATTAATAAGCATTGGCTTAAATAATTTCCCTTGAAACAGCAAATTTAAGCCATGGAACAAAACAAAAGATGCCACCTTTACCTGATAAAATTTCATCAGCAGTACATAAGTTTTATTCACTATAATTTAAAATATCACAGAACCACTGAGGTAGGAAAGTACTTCTGAAGATCACCGAGTCCAACACCCTCCTCACCTACCTGAACTGTCTCAGCTCTCTTGGCCTCTCCTTGGTGCTCCAAAGTCTAAATCATCTTTGTGCTCCTTTGCTGACTCAGTTTTCCCTATCTCTGGTATTGGGGAGCCCAATAGTCGACATAGCCCTCCAGCTGTATCTCATCAGTGCTAATTAGAGATGAAATATTGCCTCAACTTGCTGGGGATGCTCTGCCTAACACAACTGGGGAGAATGTTTGCCTTCTTTGCTACCAGGCTCAGGTTCAATTTCCACTGTGACCCCAGGCTCTTTTCTGCAAAGGTCTTTTCAGCTGGCTGGCCCCAATGTGCACTGATTCTTGGGGTTATGCCTCTCCAGCTACAGGATTTGACACTTTCTCTTGTGAAACTTTGTGAAAGTCATCTCTGCTCAGTTCTTCCACCTCTCAAAGTCCGTCTGAATGGCAGCCCACACAGTTGGTGTGCAATCACTTTTTATCATCTGCAAACTTACTGAGGGTGCAACCTCTCCCCTTGTCTAGGTTATTATGAAGATGTTGTATAGTATTGATCACTGGGCTACCCCTCTAGTCACTGGTCTCCAGCTAGGCTTTGTACTGCTGATCCCAAACCTTTAAGCCTGATAACTAAGATAGTTTTCAACATACCTCACTCCTGATTCATTTAGTCCATACTTCATCAGTTTGTGTAGGAACTTATGGGAGACAGTGTCAAAAGCCTTGCACATCATCCACTAATCTCCCTTTATCCACACCCAGTCATTTCATCACAGGTGGCTATCCATTGGTCAGCTATGATTTCCCTTTCACATATCTATGCTCACTAGTCCAAATCACCTTCTTGTCCTTCCTATGTTTTGAAATTACTTCCAGGAGGATTTGTTCCATTACTTTTTCTGGCATCAAGGTCATGCTTACCAGACTGTAGTTCTTGAATTCCCCTTCTTTCCCTTGAAGATAGCAGTGAGATTCACTTCAGTCCTCAGGAAACTCTCCTGCTCACCATGATTTCCCAGAGATAATTCAGAGTTTCACAATGACATCAGCCAGCTCCCTTGGCATTTATAGGGACATCGCTGTAAGCTCAGAGAGGGAGTTTATATTCACCCCCAGTCACATGTCCCTACTTCCATCTGATGTACATTCTTATTTTATATTGGTTTAGTCAGGAGGTCCTTGTTCATCCATGCAGCCTCCTGCTGCCTTTGCTTTATTTCCTACATGTGGAAACGGAACATTCTTGAGCTTAGAGCAGGTGATTCTTGAAAATCAATCAACTCTCCTTGATTGTTCTTCTGTCTAGGGCCTCCCAGAGGATTTTCTCAAGCAGATCCCTGAACAGGCTGAAGCCTGCTCTCCTGAAATCAAGGCTTTGTAACCCTGAGTTTTGCCTTTTCCCCTCTTATCAATATCCTGAACTCCATTCTCTCATGGATGGCAGCCAAAGCTGTCCCCAGTTTTCACATCCCTGTGCAGTTCTGCCTTGTTTGTAAGTATGTGTACAAGCACAGCATCTTCCCTCATCAGCCTCTCACTCGTGTACCAGGATGTTTTCATCAATGCACTCCAGAAACCTCGCAAGCTGCTTGTCCCTTGCTTTGCTGTCCCTGGAGCAGATGATCAGGATGATTGAAGTTCCCCACAAAAACCTGAATCTTCTTCCATATATGTGGAGATGGTCTTAATATGTAAGAATATTTCTAATACCAGTGAAAAAAAAGATATTCAGGAGTAAAATCAGTTTAAGGAGCAGGTCCAACTAAGCTATTCTGGTCACTGTGGGTGAGGAGCCTTACTGTAGTTGCCTTTTATATAAGTTGAAGATACACCCACCACCTTGCAGCACAGGTTCACATTCCTTTTCTCTTGCTCATAACAACTTTTCAAGCTTTCACCCTCTCTCAGTATCCTTCATGCAGACTCCTTGTGATACCAAGAAAAGGCCTATTCTTGCTTTCCTCTGAGGGCTGACTGTACCTGATATCTTGTGGCCTTTTGATCAGTTCCCCCTTATCCTCCAGGTTCTCCTTTTGTTTCTTCTTCCAGAGTTGTCCCCTTGCCCACCATCCTCACTCATAGTCCAGGGAAGGAGAAACACAAATCACCTTCCCCAAGCAACCACTTGACCCCAAAAGAACAGACAAGGGGCCACATTTTTTTCCTGATGGCAGGAGAGAATTTTTTGAAAAGGAAGTAAGACATAAAAAAAGTGGTTATAAAGACAGTGCTGGGCTTGGGTTCCTTCCACCTTTTATTACCTGTTATTCAGCCTGCTATCAGGGTAGCACTTCAGGGCTCAATGAAAAAGGCTTCTGCATGCTCTACGCTGCTCTGACCCTGGATGGTGGCCAGGCCTGGTCCTGGAAGCCTTATCTCAACAGGCAAGACAAACAAAAAATAGAGATAAGAAGGATAAGTAACACTGCGTGGATCTCAGTCCATCTGGAGAAGGATTTCCAGATTGTGATGTTTGTCAATGCTCCGAACTGTAAAAAAAGAGAGAAAAAAGTCATTCTGCCTGTGTATATATACATACACACAATATATTTCTTCCATATATGTAAAAGGAATGTCAGTGCATGTTACCAAGCAGCTGAAAATTTGCATTTTTCTCAAATCTTCCTTTTTTGTAGCTTTTCATGAACACATTGCAAACAAGAAAAAATCCCAATGTAAATCAGAAATATCAGGACTGTTTAGCTTTTTTTCCCCCGTTTTTCGATCACTTGTGTCTTGGTTTTAGCACCATTCAAGTGAACAAAAAATCTCTACCCATTCTGGAAGACATTTTAGCAGTGAGACAGATGCCCTTTCAATTGGGAACCAGTCTCCCAGCAATGATTTTTTTTTTACCTGATCCATAACCCAAGTAAGAGGGCCATCACCTGTCCTGGCAGAGCCAGCATTTCTTTTCTTCATGGAAGTGGCATTGCAGACAAGGGTGTAAACAAATTAGAAGGTAAGCAAGAGCTTTGCCATACATGATTGTGCATGGGTTTAAAACACCACTCAACACTGAGGAAAGGAACTGTACTTGGAGACCTGTAGTTGAACTCTTAAGCCAGAGATTTTATAGTAATTAACATTACTTCTCTCTAGCAGCAGCACAGCAAAATTCAATGCAACACCTATAGGAAGAGAAAGTAATTCTATTTTAAAACATACAGCAACAGTCTGACACCCACCTTCTTAAAAGTTCTCTGCTCTATGTTAAAATATCCTGCTTACCTATACCCACATATATCCCAGTGCTTTGGCCAGGTTTTCTTGCAACAATGGAAAAGAAAAGAGATGCCAACTACCCAGACCCATTATTTCCTCATCCCTAGGTTAACCTTCAGGTGCTGGTTTTGGAAGAGTCTTGTGCTGCTTCATGTTTGAAAATGGTTGTGATCTTGGCTTTCAATTCCGTTCCACTTCCATGAAGCATTAGGATTTGATTATTAAAGTATCTAGTCTTTTTACTTGGAAGCTGCTGAAAAGGATTTGTCCATTTCTTTTTACCATCACTGCTTATTTTCATAGGTCAGTGATCTGTCCTTTTATCTTTTTATTTATTTCTAGTTTTGATCAATGACTCTATATCCAAGTGGAGGCTGGTGATGAGTGATATCCCTCAAGGCTCTGTCTTGGGACTGCTGTTCTTCAGTGTCTTCATCAGTGACATAGACAGTGGGATCAAGTGCACCTTCAGCGAGTATGCACATAACACGAAGTTGAGCAGTGCAGTTGAAACAACAGAAGCAAGGGATGCCATCCAGAGGGACCTGGACAAACTTTAGTAATGGGCCCACAAGAACCTCATGAAGTTCAACAAATCAAAGTGGAAGGTGCTGCATCTGGGTCAGGGTGATCAAAGACACGAGAACAGACTGGAAGAACAACTCATTGAGAGCAGTCCTGTGGAGAAGGACTTGAGGATTCTCATGTGTGATAAGCTGGATAAAACATACTTACAGCCCAGAAAGCCATCTGTATCCTGAGCTACATCAAAAGCAATCTGGCCAACAAGTCGAGGCAGGGGATTCTCCCTCTCTACTCTGCTCTTATGTGACCCCATATGGAGCATTGTGTCCAGGTCTGGAGTCCTAAACACAAGAAAGATATGGATCTGTTTAAGTGAGCCCCGAGGAGGCCACAAAGGGGCCACATCAGGGGCCTGGAGCACCTCTGCTGTGAAGACAGTCTGAGAGAGATGGGGTCACTCAATCTGGAGAAGAGAAAGCTTTGGGAAAATCTTATCGCAGCCTTCCAATACTAAAGCAGGGTTTACTACAAAAGAGGAAGAGTGACTTTTTACATGGGTAGACAGTGATAGGACAAGGGGGGACAGTTGATGAGATACCAGAAAGAAATTTTTTACTGTGAAGGTGGTGAGGCACTGAAACAGATTGCCCAGAGAAGTAGTGGATGCCACATCAATGGAAGTGTCCAAGGCCAGGTTGGATGGGGTCCTGAGAAACCTATTCTAGTCAGTGGCATACATGCTTATGAGGCAGGGAGTTGGATCTTTAAGGTACGCTTCCAACTCAAACCACTGAATGATTTTTTTTTCCTTTAGGTTGTCTGCTCTTTTAGGATGTCCCTTGCTTTAGGTTACCCTTTGTTACCTGTTCTGGGTGTCCCAATGTACTTCATGCAAATATGCTGGGAACTTAATAGGCTGTCAACCCAGGTGCCAGCAGCACTTGTCTTTCCTGTAGCTCATCTCCTGCTCTTCTTCATCTTCCATACCCTGATGGTCCCATTCATTTTCCATTTGGAGATTTTAATGCTGCTATTACAAACCTCTATAATCCTAAAGGATAAGATAGAGCTTGAGTTCTGGTTTGCCAGCCCCTTTAATTAAAAATGTTGCAGCTTAAAAATCAGCTGCCACTAATCAGAAAGATGCAAGTACCCTATTTCTTTATTTCCACAAGGAACTAGACATAGAAAATAGAAACGTTCTGTGAAAAGAAGCTTTGCATTGCCTATATTTTATCATCCCATTGCTGGGGTTTATGCATTTGATTTGGCCTTTCAGTCCATTTCTTGTAATTGATTTTTCCCCTCCCACAACTAGATGCAGTTTCCTTAAGTTATTTTCCTGCTGAAATTTAAACCTGGGCATATGCTCCCAAGGTTAATAGAGGTCTTCAGAAAAGGAGGGAGAAATGTGAGTGACAAAACTCACAGCCTCAGCAGTCTTATTAATTTATGAGATTTAGAAGGAAATCTTCATGCAAAGCATAGTAGGACTGCAGACTTAGTCACCCGAATGTCAAGCTTTTGGAGTATTCCTGTTTATGCAGAAACACCCTCAGGTGAGAAGGTCCCAGAATAGGATCAAGATTTTAATTGGGCTCAAGATGTTCTTGAACTGTGATGCAGAAATAGGTCTGGGAGCAAGAAGTGGCACAGAGAGACCAATAGTGGAGTAGTGAGTCAAAAGTCAGGAGAGAGTTGGTTTGGGTATTCCCAGTTCCAGGTGAAATAATGGACTCCTGGAGGTCATGGCTGGTTTCAGGATGATTTG
Organism: Poliocrania exsul; assembly: GCA_035041345.1. NCBI lineage: Eukaryota > Metazoa > Chordata > Aves > Passeriformes > Thamnophilidae > Poliocrania > Poliocrania exsul. The sequence goes on from JAWWLZ010000001.1 coordinate 35,546,799, forward strand.
TCTTCAGAGATACTCAGTTTCCTTCAGTCATCAATGTTAATGAGAAGAAAAGCCTTAGACAATCCCATGTACTGTCCAAACCAAAAATTCTATTTATTGTGGCTGTACACTAAACAGAAAAATAGAAAAGGCCATGATTTTATATTACTGGTACAAGTGTTAAATAAGAGAGCAATAGAAAAAGTAATTAAATGAAATTTTAAAAAAATTCACATGCTGTACGTTTTATATTTCCTTTGTTAAACACAGTCACGAGGATTCTGTACGTTACTTAATGTTTTTTAAAAAAATTCCTATCTTACATGAGGGCATCAGGGTTGAAAGTGCTGGACATCAAAGAACGTACTAAGTTCTTCAGGATTCTGAAATCCTCCTAGGGCAAAGACATTCCTTTCAATATCTTTAGTGATTATGACCATACTTCAACTGTCATATTGCCAGTCATATCAGTCCTTCTACAGAGTCCTTAAAAATATTCTCTATTTAATGGGCTAAGTCAGAGGTCTCAAGAATCACTTCAAGCATAAACATCCATATATATATATAAATATAATATATGTTGTAAAGTGCAAATAGCAAAATATGCTTGGAGAAGAGCGAGTTAAACTTTCAGCCCAGTGAAATGTTACCATGAGAGAGTTTAATTTAGCTCGTGCATCTCATGCGAAACAGCATCTGCGGATCAAGCCAGCTGATCCAGATGAAACAATTAGGAATAATTAGCAGAAGTTCATGTCAGTGCCTTTCCTATTACAGATATAGAAAAATTCTGCATTTGCACATGCCTGTTTCTCCCCAGCCTGTACAAAAAGGCTTTAACCTCTCCTCTTCCTGCCCTACCTGCCATTCAGAGGGAACTGATAAAAATTGATGCTCTGTTAATATCCTGCACCTGATCACCTCCTAAAGTTGTAGTTATTAATAACTGTTTAGCTGCCATTAAATGCTTCTTATTTTTTCTGAAACAAACGTAAATGCTCACACACTGCTCCAGCCTACAGCACGTCCAGAAGCCATAGCAACCAGCAGAGAAATATCAGTCTGCCTGAGCTGCACTCCCCAACACCTTCTGCTCAGCTCATAGGATGCTCTGGCTCTCAGTCAAACAAGGTGTGAGACATTTCAATTAAATGTCATTGTTCAGAAGGAGGCATCAAGTATATTGCATTATTTCATGCTGTAGCCAAAGTTCCCACCTTTTCTTTGGTTATAGGATATAGAAAGGAGTTTGTTTTCTTTAAAATATGCTTAGGATTACCCACAAAATTTCAATTCAAGGTTCGATTGAGATCAACTTTTTTTAAAGGATTACGCCTAAACGTGTAACAGACTGCAGTGGAGTAAACCAGAGTTAGCCATGAAATGGTCTGGGTACAAGTGTTGGCACCCACAGGCTCTCAGACCTCACTAATACACTTTATTTTACAATAAAATGCTATTTTGCTCTCATGGTGCTCTCATGGTGCAAAAGAGAGCATTAGCAGGGCTGTGATGTGAGACACAGTGAGGACTCCTCACTCAGGCCACCTGCTCGGGCCACCTGCCACCTGAGCCCCCACAGCTGTCCCCCCACTCCTGCAATGCCCTGGAATTCCCATGGTCACAGGCAGATCTGTGCACAGACTCCTCCCAAAACCTCCCTCCTCACCTGCTGCTGCATCACATCCCTGAGAGCCTCCTGGTGTTACACCATGCTCTTCACCACATTCTGGAGGCCAAACCATTTCCTATGTTATTTCAACACAAAATGACAGTTCCAGTGACATCAGGCAGCTCTGTCCCTGCAGATTGTCTAAAGCAGAGTAAATTAAGTCCCATCCATTGAGGTGAAAGTAAAATCAGCGGTGGCTTTGATGTTTTAATGGGATATTTAACACATGCCAGAAATGGCTTTTCTGCAGAAATTAATGATTTGATGGAGGAAAAAAAAACATGCTATGAATGAAAAACTGAAAGCTGAAAAACCTGGTAAAATATGCTTTTTTGTAGACTGAAACAACAACAACAAAAAAATCCTTCCTTACTCCATCTTCCTTTTTGTCTTCTAAAATAAATAAAACCCTCCCACAGTATTTGCCCCTTTTAAAATACAAAAATTGAGGAAAACATCCTTTTCAAAATTTGTCATTTAACATCATTGCAAGCATTCTATTAGCAATATCTAATGCCTTGTTTAAATCACACCTTGATTAAAGTATTTAAGAAACATAGCTTAATATTTTCAGAGGTCATAGGAAGTCTGGCGTCAGCAGAACCTTTAAAAGTGGCCCAATGTTCTAATCTGCATTTTACAAATGAATTTTAAGCCTCCAGCAATGAGCAGTAAAGCAACAGATAAAGTGTAGGTCATTAAAAAACCCCCACAAAACAAAAAAACTCTCCCAGCTGTCAAATATAATATTATCCTGAGCTTCCCATTTTAGTAAACTTCATTGGTGCACACCAGTTTTTCTTGTCTTCCCAAGACCCCTGGACTAGCACAACCCTAAAATTACTCAGTCCTAATTTCCTAAATTTGAACAAATCTAGAAAAAAATCTATGGTGTTGCTTTACAAGAATTTTATGCTGCAAGGCTAGTCTGACAACTTTGGAAGTTAGACATCACCTTGTGTTTCAAGTTGTCAGGTCACAGAGCAGGAAGGAGTTATGATGATCCAGACACAGCTTCTTCATAAGTCAATTGCAGAATTCCCTGAGCAATTCTGGAGTCAGGGGCAGTGCTCAAACTGGTAAATTATTCCACTCCATTGATGGAGACCTCATCACAGTTCTTGATAAAGGATTCATTACGCTCATTTTTAAACATCTGTAGCTTATTTATCCTCTGTATGTATTAATTTTCAAATCACCAAACTTTTAGTATCTCTTGTTTGCTAGGCTGAAAATCAGCTGTGTTTTCCCTGTAAGTATTTATCACCCATGACATTATCTATTAACCTTCCATGATAAGTTAAATATATTGGGCCCCTACTTGTTCACTGTAAGATATATTTGCAAATCCTGCAATTATTCTCCTGAACAATGGCATGTTTCCCATTTTTAAGCTATGTCAGCTAACACATCATTTATAGGTAGAAGCCATAAAAACAAACTATAGCCTCTTAAAAAAATAGTGAAGTTTCAGAAAACCACATCTCCTTTTTGGGGGCAGTAGTTAATTTCCAGTCTTCTGTACTCCTAAGCGAACCATAGTTCCACTGCCCAACTTCTGAGAAGCTGGAAGGGTACCAGTGGGTGAAGTGTGTCACAGCCTGCACCATCACAGTGGAGTGCAGTACCTCCTCACTTCTAAGGTTTACCAGCTCCTGCAATTGCATCCCTTTTGCCCTGCGGGAAGGAAATGCTCTGGCTGGTCTTCGACCAGTGGCCTCTGAATGTACTTTCTGTACTTAGTCCACAATCCAAAATAAAAGTTGAGAATCTGAGTATGTCATTTGGCCACATACCACTCCATCAGGCTGACTGACATTCCTCTGAGCAATTCTGGAATACAGAAAACATACCGCAGTCAGCCAGAGGCAAAAAAGTACATCTGATGACAGTCACCAGGGGCAGTGACAGTGACAGACCACTCTGAGAACTCTCCCATCTTCACAGTAGCGCTGGTGTAGCTGCCACACATAAACAGTGACACATACAGAGGTGGGAATTGCTAAGAAAATAACACACAATATTATTCAAAACACATGTAGCTAACATGATGTAAGGCAGGGTGAATAGCAAATGCTTTTACATTTGTAGTGCCATAGGTGTCAGGAACAGTTTTATGATAATGAGTTAATTTCCTAATGGGTGAGAGATAGTAAAAAGAAACACCTAGTTTTTATATCCTTATTCTCAAGCTATTCTCATGTGCTGCAGCTATTAAAGAAATCCAAGGAGCTATCACACTCATACAAAGCCGTAACTTCATGAAATACATGCTTGTTAAGAACTGACACTTCAAAATGCCCAGGATATTCAAAATGCATTATCTGTGTAGTGAAACCACAGCAACCCACAGGTGGCAGGACAAACCTGGAGGTCACCTACACAAAGACAACCATCTTCTAAGGGATTTAGTCCTCAATGGGACTCTCAGTTTTCCAGTAACACCAAATAATCCAAGTGGGAAAGAACAAGTGCCTGCTCTTCCCCCTGCCCCCTAATTCCCTCAGCTAAAACAATCCAATGCACAATATGAACTATTTCAGAAGTCCTTGTTCTAATTCTGGAAAAACTTAAGTTCTAGATTTCCAATATTGACTTGCTATTTGGCAGGGGGCTGAAGAAAAGAAAGCTCAGCCAATGAAGCTATCCTTCCCTTGCCCCTCAAATTGAGCAAGCTAGAGTCCAGAAGTTCTTGTGAAATTCCGCTACTGAAGGGAGTTTCCCTTGTAAGTTAAATGGCCTATTTTGATTACAGACAATTTTTCCATTTTCCCGTATTTTATAAATTTCCCTACACCTGAAAAAAACACTCATAAGACTGTATTTTGCATAGAAATACTTTGGTCACATTTTAACAGGTTACTAAAGAAAACATCTTCTGCTCATGAAACAGGCACTCACGTCTGCCACTCTTCCTTACTCAGGTGGAGAATAGCTAAGACCAGTGCTGTGTTAACAAAGTACTGTGTTGCAGCTCAAAAATGTTTAATTCCAAGGGCTGCAATTCCCTCCCTCAACTCTGTTTTTCTACCTTGTGTATTTGAAACAAATAGGCCAAAAGATTAACAGAAAGGTCTTAAATAGGATTACTGGGGAATTAGCAAATATACTCAACGAATTGTCTCATATCCACAGCCAGGACTACTGGCCTCCTGAACAACTTGCCCAGTGCTGTTGTGATTCTCTCAGCTTCAGCTGTAAGACTAGTAGTTCCCTCTTATCCTCCTTTCCCGATAGGAAGCTCAAAACTTACAGAGACAGGTCACCAAAGAAGCAACTTCTTCCACAAGTACAAACTCCCATAGGAGTGCAGTGATTTTTATTGAACTCTGAAATTATCAATTGCAAAGCACAGCAATAAAATCCAGAACTGGAACATTTAGTAACAGCCTGAAATGTAGAATTGATTTTTATTGTCATAAGGGTTTGCCACGCAGTTTGCACAGGACACTTAAAGCTTTAAAATTTCCTTTTAATCAGTGTAATTGCCCATTCCCTCCCCAATACACACTTAGCTTCTAAACTGCAGTGACTCCTGATTTCTGAGAAGTAAGGCACTACAGTGTCCTTTCAAAGTAGTTACAGATTACCATAGCAGACACTTCCCTCTGAGATCTGAAGGTCAAGATTGTCCACAGAAAAAGATGCAACTTGTAACTGAAGATGTATATCCAGTGACAAATAACTAATCACCACTGCTATCAAAATAGCCATTCTAGGTCATCTACCTTTAGACTCAAGAGGAAGCCTTCAGTGCATGGAGCAGAATTAAAAGTGTTTATCCTCTTACATAGGAAAACTGCTGTATTTTGGAAAAATTCATTAAAGCTGCCCTGTTCAAGCTAGGGGCCAGATTTTAACCAGTCTTCAACAATTGGTGTGTTCTTATGGCTCAGGAAAAGGCAGTGGATGAAGACCTCTACCTTTATAATTTTGGAATAGGAGTTGCAGCCACTGCAATGCTTTCAATTGCACATTCATCAGTGCCACGGCGGATTCTGAAGTAACCATCTTCTCCCCATGAGGTGCCCCAGCTGTTCTTCACAATCCAGAATTTCTCACCACTTTCTGGGTCTGTACCATAGCCCACCAGCAAGACAGCATGATTGGTCAATTCGAAAGGATTTAAGTCATCCTGCAGCCCAGTGTGATGGTAGATCCCCTCTTTATAAAGCATGAAATCATTATAAACCTCAAAAGCAACAGCCATTGGCCCATGCTGAACAAGCTCAAGTTTCATCAGGGCTTCATTGCAGCCTCCATAGAAACCACCAACATAATGGTACTCTGAAGTGTAGTAGTGATAACAGCTGCGCTTGAAAAGGCATGGAGAATCTTGGGCTGTATAAGGGAAGCAGTCCTCTTCCACCACACCAAAGTCTTGGACATACTTTCCAGCAATGAGATATGGGAAGCCACCATCACAACCTAAACAAAAAAAAATATGTGCTTACTCTCTTGGAGAGTTATTTGAGGGGAGAAGCCTCTCCTATTTTATCTTTTGCAACACTTTTAGATACAGTATTGAACACACACTGCAGAGACCCAGACAATCCTAATATTCTGGTTAGCTAGAGTGAGCTTTCTGGAACACACAAGGCAAAATTCCCATTTGTGGGAACTATACTGGGAACACTAATACACCGATCCCTTTCTCATCCAACTGCTCCTGACAATCCCCATCAGGAAGAGCAAGTAGTTACATGCAGTACAAAGACCTGCCTATTAAGCATACAGTTCTCTAAAGCTGGAGTCATCACTTTTGCTCATCTTCCCCTCCCTCCACACCTGCTGCTGGGAGAATATTTAGTTCCATTCTTTCTAGGTATGCATTGCAATTTAGCTACATTTTGAGCCTACTCCTTACATATTCCCCATATCACGGGTAGATCTACTAAAATCCAGTAACACTCTCAGGATGAGGCCACCTACTCCTAGTTCAATACCATCACTACAATGAGGTGGACTGATAACTGCAATTTTTTTCCCTGCAATCTTTAAAAAAACCCCACTATAAAGTATAGCCTGCCAAATACTCTATGAGAAAACTAAATTATCTGTGATGGGGAAGGCATGGAAGTTTTTAACATATAGTCTCTTTCTGCAGTAATATCATTACTTGAAAATTATCTTTGTATATACCAGCACACTTACCCTGGGAATACCGGCTGCAAGACACAACCTGCTGGGGACTAAAAATTGGTTTCTGAGTATTATTTGTGAGGATCCGTATTCTGGCTTCCAGCATGGCCATGGAGGAAAATGCGTAACAGCTGCCACAGGTTTCTAAGAAGGGGAGAAAAAAGGAACCACAGAGAGAAGACAGCAACATAAACAAGGCTAGTCACCTACAATCAGGTACAACTAATTCCTAGAGTACACTGAGTCAAAACCTACCAGATGTGATTAGAAGTTGAACAGTGATGGAGTAAAAACTTTAAATCTACATTTACCTTTTAAGTACACAATTCAAAAACCACTTCTAACTTCTAAGGGAATACTGAACTTATTTGAGAATAAGAGAAAATATTCAAGAATAATAAAGAATATATTGCTCTTCAGTGTTTTTCAGTAGTACCATTTAAGAGCTATCCTATTGTGCTATTCCTTCAGAATGAACCTACAGGGATAGCATTAGCAGGGCTGAGAAGGCTCGATCTACTGCCTCAGACTATAACCCTTTATGGAGCACACATGCTAAGGGGCAATGAATTATTTGAAGTGAATACAGACAATGTTGTTCTTATTTCAATCTACCAATGGACTTAGTCCTGTATTTCCAGTTGAAAAAATATTCCAACTCTCCAGCTACCCCTAAAATAACTGACTTTTGAAAGACTAGTGGTATAAATAGCAAGTTTGATACAGTGGATTCATCCCAGTTCCCCCTGCTTCCCAAGGGCATGTAATTGCATGCTGGCTTTTCAGAGGCACCTTAATTTCCCTTTAGTTTCCTGGCAGAGAGTTAAGACTCCTTACTTTTGCATCAAAATTTAGTATTGTGTCTAGCTTTAGACCTCTTCACTCCCTAGAACCATCCTTTCACATATTAAAAACCTTTGGAAGTGGAATGACAAGCATCCCAAGGAAGAGCAATTACTTGGATGAGGTCCTATTTTATCTACTGATTGTCACCAAAGTGCATGATTTCCTTTTGTTTCCTGACAGTGGGAAAGCCAAATATTGCAGAGCTATGAAAATGAGGAAGGCTTAAGGAACAAAACAAAATACTTTCTCTTGAACTGTGTAGGTGTATAAAAGCAGAGCTATTACAAAAAGTAAGATTTAGTGAAATTGCACCTTCACTCAGTTAGATGTATCTCAGAAGAGAAGGGAAAATATCAATCTAAACATGAACACTCCTTGCCCAGCAGGGCAAAATGAAGCAGTGAAAGATGCCTCCCACTCACTGTACAGTCACAGCATCTGAGATGGGCCACACTGAACACTTTGTTGCATCTTGTGTGCAAAAATGTAAAAAAAAATTACAAATCACACAGCCATTTCAGTCTGTTGGAATACTTAGATATCTCTCCTGTTACCGCAGTGGCATTTATGAGGCCTGTAGTGTGACCTCTTTTGGACATTTCTTTTTGGTTTTTTTCGTGTTTGGTTGTGCTTTTTTTTAAAGCCTGAAAGTTAAAATTCTAATTTGTTGGAGCAGAATGCATATTCCACAGACATTTAACACACTCAGCATGGACTCGGATTACAGGAAAAGTGTAGGAAGCTTTATTATTGGAAACAACAGACTAGATGTCATTTAGAGAAACTTTGAAGCAACACACTGGAGAAAGGGTAAGTTTGGAACTAAATGTTCAATTGTATGGAAGGTGAAAGAGCCCTTGGGATATTCACAGTTCACACCAGGAGAAAGTGGCGGACTTATACCTACACAGGACTATATAATTTCCTGCTGCCATCTTCCAGTGATGCCATGTATCAGCTTACAAGCTAGAACTCCCACAAGCCTTCCCATGCTGCTTCTGGTACCAGGAGCCCAGCCAGCAGAAGAACTAAGCCATAAATGAGGGGGCAGTGATTTAAGTAATTTCCTCCCCACCATCCTAATGTTATGTTCCCTTCCCCCTAAAGTTGTAAGCAGATAACCACCAGTAAATGCAAGAAATGGTCAAGTGCAGGGAAGGGACACATTAACTGAGTCCACTCCTGGCTTCCATTATGTAACCATCTAATTCAGATCTCTCAGACCACAGTGCTATAAAAGCACTCCCTATAGAACAGACATGTACCAGTATGGTATCCTTTTAATTCTGCATTAAGGTAAATAATTCCCTATCACAAGGCAAAGGAAAAAGATTAGTTTTTACCAGCATTTTATATTTATCAGGGTTCACAATTTTCATAGGGACTAATGCCTCCTCTTGCAACTGACCATTTAAGTACCTCCTAAATTTATCAAGGTGGTAAGATTTGGAGTAAATATAAACAACTATCATGGGTTAACTCATTTAAACCCCATGATAATTTGCCATCAGCAGGAATTAGGGAAAGAGTACATCAGTTCGGTTGTATGTACAGAAAACTGTGGCTGAGATTGATTGGATAAAACTTGACAGCTGTCTTTATACAGGAATCTGCGGTAACTGGCTTTCTCTCCACCAGCTTACACTGCTGCCTGGTAAGCCAGTATCACTACCTATTTTGGCACAATGTTTTTAGCCAGGACTCCACCCAGTTTCCACAGATTATTCATAGTAAAGGTGCAATCTGTCAACTGCAAGAGACTAAACAAAACCTTCTTGCCAACAGAGTATTACGAAGTACATCAAAAGAGCACTAGAGCATTTCATTCAGAGATTTTATTTCTTTATTTTTACCTTGATTCCGAACAGGGCTGACATAATTGACACCATTCACATTTCTCCAGTCCCAGGATTCTGGCAAGCTTGAAACTTTTTTGAGTAACTCAGGTGTTAGAGGTGCAGGCTTTGGTCTAAAGAGGAGAAAACATTTTTGAGAAACATACCACACTCTAGGCAAGGCAACAATTACGTACCACTTCCGTCCTTCAGCTAGCAATTTGAAATACTCTCCACCTAAACTGAGTGGGTGTCAATCTGAAGAGATGAGTTTCAGCAGGATGCAACACCTACTCAAAACACTCCCTGAGGGAACTATATTATGAACTAACCACTGCTGAGGAATATACATTCAGTACAGATAGCTCAGTGTGCAGCTGCAGTGCCAGCTGCAGAAAGAGCTCTGGGTGGGAAAAGCCCAAAGCAAGAGGCTGTAAACTGTCAAACCTTTGCATAATAAAGGGTACAGGGACCCCTGGCCCATTCAGATAGTCAGACACTCAAGAGACAGGGTAGGAGCTCATGACTCAAGACTTTCCCTACGGGTTTCTTTTGTTCTGGGCCCTTCCCTCGGAAGCACCAGCTTGAGCTGTTACTTTGTTACTTAGTTATTGCACCAAGATTAAATTATTTTAAGGATCAGGACATCTGAGGCTGTGTTATGAGAAATCTTGAGTGAAGTCAGTATGAAAACCTGGCCTGACTGTGTGAGTGGAGGGTGTGTAGCTTTGAAGGCACCTCAGTTCCAGCTGAGGTGGTGAGTGGGACTGTTGGAGTGGCTCCCTGATGGTCAAACAGGGATGTTTCCTTAACATGCATAAACTGCTGAAGTCAAACACTTTGGTACTAATCTGAAGTGTGGAGATAACTTTCAGAGACTGTAGCAAGACAGTCCTGCAGCAGCTATTTTACACCTCTGCCACACGAGGTACGTAGAATATCTGACTGCAGAATGCACCTTGCCTTGGTAGCATGCACTGACAGCAACTACAGACTGTTTAACTGCAGACAGACACAGCTTACATCAACACAACACTAGCTGAAGTACCACTTGCCCCAGAAACTTCTCTGGAGCAAGTTTTTACTGTGACTACTGAAGAACTATCGAATGTTAATTTCTTCATTTACTGCCAAGTGAAGCTCACATATCAGAGGAAGCCAAGAGCTTCTTGCATTCAGCTTTCACATAACCTGATGCACGTCATTAGGTGCCACTCACAAATACCAGACACTGGAATCTGTTCTGACAGCAGGAGAGCGCCAACCAAATACTGTCATGGCACTGTATGTGTGCAACAGATTACTGTTACCAAGTAGGTTACTGTATTAAGATGATCTAGGTGAGTTGCGTCTACATGAGAAACCATAATTGTGCAATTCTCACACCAATCAGCAGTTTAATTGTATAGTAGGACCTTCTGTAAACACACAATTGCCACAGTTTGAAAGAGAAGTAGCATTCCTACTCATGGAAATGTATGTATGTATGTATGGCCAGATTTCGCTAATGAAGATTTGGACAGGGCTCTCCCCATGTGGGTGAGCCCTTCCAGCCTGCGCAGTGGATTTTTTAGGTGAGGCACAGCGTGCGCAGAACTGGCCCCACTGTTTAAGTCCTAA
>JAWWLZ010000001.1:35562329-35593744 GCA_035041345.1 Poliocrania exsul
ATTTTAAATGCAAACTTTCCCAAGCCTGACAACTTACATGGCTTTGCCCCTAATGCCAGAATTTAGCCAAGCCATTTTAACATTAACCCTAAAAGGCTTGATGTAGCGAAACTTCAAAGCTTGCTGTTTAGATATTTGAACCCCAGGTAAGTTTTCTGGTGCAGTATACTTTTAGTAACATCTTTCCTGGGTTGGTTGTCACATCATAATGGGAAGCACCTGGAAAAGCATCACCAGCTGATCGAGGGAGGTGTCCCGCTCTGCTCCGCACTGGGGCGGCCTCACCTTGAATATTGTGTGCAGTTTGGGGCACCACAAGGTAAGAAAGATGTTAAGCCATTAGAGAGTGTCCAAAGGAGGGCAATGAAGTTGGTGAAGGGCCTTGAGGGGAAACTGTATGAGGAATGGCTGAGGGCACTTGGTCTGTTCAGCCTGGAGGAGACTGAGGGGAGATCTCATTGCCATCTAAAACTTCCTCTTGAGGGAAAAAGGAGGGACAGGCACCAATCTCTTCTCTGTGGTGACCAGTGACAGGACCCAATGGAATGTCCTGAAGTTTTGTTAGGGGAGGTTTAGATTGGATATTAAAAAAGCTTCTTCTCCCAGAGGGTGCTGACTGCTGGAACAGGTTCCCAAGGGAAGCGGTCACAGCACCAAGCCTGAGAGTTCAAGAAGCGTTTGGCCAATCCCCCCAGGCACATGGTGTGACTCTGGGGGATGGTTTTTGAAGGGTTAAGAGTTGGATTTGGTACTTCTTGTGGGTCCCTTCCAACTCAGCATATTCTGTGATTAAATCTGCTGAATTAGAACAGGGTAGCAGAGGTGCAGATGCCCTACTGTACAACAGTACAGAAGATGACAGCAGAATAAACTATTGCATCTTGCTACCCAATATAAAATGCAAGCAAATATCAACTACAGGTGCATTTCCTTTACTCTAGGGGACATTCTGGAATTCTGAGGTTTGTGCTTTCAGATAAACACTTTAGGGAAGCAGCAGTTACACACTGCCAGTTAAGTAAGCACAACTAAGATAGGTTAAAAGTTGACTTTCAATTGATTTGCAGGATGATTAAATAGCATTATCAGCTCTAACATTTCTGCTTTAGTAACATGAAATAAATTTTTTTTCATATCCTCAAAATGCAAATGTTAACTGCTGTTACATATCTAGGCTGGTTATTTCTGAACAGAAGTCCTTGATTTTAACCAAATTTGGGAGCATTGGGAGGAGATAAAAGTATGTGACAAAGATGTCATCAAGTCAGTCTGGAAAAGATTAGTAACCTGATAGGTGGAATATCCTATAATCTATTTCCTTCTTTTTGCTGAAGTAGTTCTAATGTTTCAAAATATAAAAATGCCATACTTCTAGTTTTTGCTAAAGGACATCTCAGAACTCAGAAGTAGTAGTGCCATTTAGCTTAAGGTACAAACAGTGAGAACCTTAAAACACTGTCTCTCTCAAAGTGGTGGTCTTAGAAATAAATACCTCAAAGTTATAAAATAATTGAAACTAGTTGGCCTCAACTTTCCTTTCAGGCTCACTCCATCTTTTTATCTTATGCTGTTCTATTTCTTTTGCCATTCCTTGGGGAAAAAAAATAAAAACTTTAAAGCCTTTTATATTGCACAGCCCTAAAAAATCCTTGTATCATCCAGCAGAAGCACATGCTCAAACTTCTGCCCATAAAACAAACAAGTTACTTTGTGCTGCAAACAAACAGCAGAAAGAATGACTTGTCAGAAGCAGAATGCAAGAATGCAGTAGGATGCTGCATTTAACTTGGAAAACTTTAAGGAACAAGCCTATGTACAACTACAGTTAGAAATAAAACACTGTTAGAGCTTTTTTACTTGAGATACTAAAGCAAACTGAGATAAAAATACATTGATAAGCTCACACAATCCACTCCTTTGGTGTATACAGTCATTTCCCCCAGGCCCCAAGTGAAAGAACAAGTAACTGATAAAGGCAGTGAAGCCCTATGAAAGTTTTAGTGTGTGTCTGTTTAGTAAGGTACAGGAATAAAAAGCTCTTAAAAACTCACTGAAGCAGGCACCATCACATAGGCTGTGTCTGTATCTACACAGTACAGTAGCTCTGACAAAGCCACCACTTCAGTCAAGCCCACAGTATTCTTGTCAGTAATTAATACCTTAACGTTTTAAGCAAAAATACACTGGAAGTTCAATTAGCACCAGTGGCACTTCTGAAACACACAAAGTACTCTGTTGGTTTAACTACTGCTGTTCCTTGTGCCTAGCAACTCCTTCCTCGGTTCAGTGTCAGAATATGAGGATTACAGAATACGAGTTACAGATCACAGTACATAAATAAGGACACTTCATCTGCCCTGTCACCATGGTAAGGTTTTAGACACATAATTCAGTGCAACAGAAACAGAATTTTATGAGCAGCCTTTAAACAATAAACACTTTCTTGACATGCCCAAACCTACAGCTATGGAAGGAGATGTGCAATGCTTTCTATGTTACTGCTGTTCCAACACCACAAACTGCTCCATGAACCAAGAAATTATTCCACAATCAAGCAGTAACTCCAGAACAATGTTCAAACTGAAAAGTTATTTCAGAGTGAAACTAAGTAATTTTACCAAGTAATAAAAACAATAGCAAATTACTCCATATTAAACATATTAGCTCTGTACCTTCTTGCTATACAGTAAGAGACTACTAGCAAAGATAATTCTTCCTTTCCATGAATTCCAAAGGGACTTTGTCTTATCACTTGCCACATACTCAGCAGTGATCAAGGCTAAGCAATAGCCTAAGACACTGCTTTTAGGCCTTCCTCTTACTACATTTCCAGGGAGGAAGGCCCTTGCCAGTTAGCATTCTACTTCACCCTTTTTTACTCCAAGGGCTTCTTAATTATGACCAACACTAAGCAAATGAAGTCTGCTGTTTATGATACTTTCATGTGCAAATGGTAGGAGTATTTTAAACAAAAGGCAATGTTCTTCAAAAACTTCTGAAGCCTGCATTGAATGGAATATATTACTTGTCCCCCTAGAAACTTTAAGGTAGAAGATGATGGAAAAGGTCTTAAAAGAGAACTAGCTGCATTTGAAAGATGAAACCAAATTTTTAATTTATACCAGGACTAGACATTTTGTATTTCTATTTCATATGTAATGCAATATTTACTGGATTAAAAGTAAACAGATGTGCACAGCTAAATGTGTCACAAGGTCAAAGAGTTTGTAAGGAACCACTTCCTCCCTCCAAGTCCCCATTAGTGGTTGTGAAGTAAGAATTTTGGAGATAAGACAACATTGCATGTTGTTGCCCAATAACATCAAGTAGTTATCTGCAGCAAAAAATGCATTTACTACGTGGTGTGGTATTTCCTCATGCTTCTTAGCCATTATACATGCAACTTGGTAATCTATTGTTTTCTTTACAGCAGCAAAGCTAGTAGTAAGAGGATAACTGAATTTGGCTCTAATCCTCTCTATAATGTTTAAGGAAAGCAGTCTTTAAAGATACCTTGCTGATGGATTCCCTACTACTGAACAATGAGCCAAACAATCTTGCCATTTCTAAATACCAAAGGCAACTGCAATCCATTTGCTCACTCCGGGCTAAGATGCATTCATGACCATGAAATGCAAGTTATTGTGCATTGCTGCTGCCCAGGTGTGTATTTGACTGACCTTGTTTTGAGCAACAAGGTGAAACAGCAGCAGAGCACTCCTTTAACAAGGGGGCTTTCTTCTGTCTACTCTCTATCATCACTTGATCAGAAGTCATTAACAGGGACTGGAGATAACAGTATCACTCCAAAAGAATAATTATAGACAGCATAAAGTTTCCTTAGATATCAGAGCAGTATTCTGAAATAAAATTTAAAGAATTCTATAAATCCTTCAGCAAGGTGAACAAAAGGCTCTTTTATGCATTTGAGAATATCTATCAGGAAAGATAAAAGCAGTGGTGTTTGCTATTTCACTTGGGCTCACAGTGTGAAGGAAACAAACAGAATATTCCAGGCTACCAGGAGAGTTCTCCATGCAGGCCTACAATTGCTTTAAGTACGATCTGAAGGTAAAGCATCAGCATCAGTAATTTTTTTTCAGATAATGCCCAATGTGGAATGTTCTCTCCCTCTGCTCCTTACCCAGTCAGTGATAATTGCTTCCTTATGTAAAAAAAAAAAAAAAAAAAAAAATCCTTTATCTGGTAATCTAGGCAAACCTTAGAGCCAAAGATAATCAAGTGTCCCAAGTGACCACCCATGGCTCTCAAAACTGAAGAGAAGCCTAAGTATAGGCCATTTCAGCAGCAGCCAGTGTTGTAGAACACACCAAGTTAACTCACCTTAAAAAATGCAAACCACTTGTAGTCATTTATCACAATTTCAAAGCCTTGATTGTAAATCAAAGTGAAGAAACCATAGTTGCCCAGACTATCCTGAGCCACATCTAACTTCTGAAGAGTGACATGCACCTTTTTCTCCACAGGACCTAAAAGAAATACAAACATTATGGCACAATTATTGTATGAAGGAGATAAAAATTAAAAAGTAGTAGTACAAAGGATGTTGCAACCTTTATTCCTAGAGATGCTAAAATACTCTTGTTGAACACAGTCTACTTCAAAAAAGGCATCAAAACACTTCAGGGACCTTCACTTACCTGTCAGTGGGTCTACATGCTCATTTTCTCCATTGCTAGACAGTATTTGCACATTTAAATAGCAGCAGCACCAAACAGCTGTGACTGGGAAACACAGCTTAACTTAAACATAACTTGCTATAGAGCTACACAGGTCTCGGATTCCGTGTCACTCTCACTGCATCTGCAATGACAATGAGGCATCACCCATCCTATGCCCCTTCACACCAGTGCTCCCACTCCAGCACTCATCTCACCTCCACTGCTGCTACTGCCACTTGTCTCATCAGAAAGATGACACAGAAAAACGCAAATCATCTACTATTTTTAAAATGACACTGACATACAATCACTAAGTAGTATGTTACCATGATCCCCTCAAAGGACGCGGTGTTTCCACCTCTCCAGGTGCTGCCAGGCTGCCCCGACAGGCAGCTCTGCCATCCGGTGGCCTCCCAGGAGGTGCCCCGGTGTCACCCAGCACAGCCACGCTGTCCTGCCGGGCACAGCCACTGCCTAGGCACAACCACTGCCCGGGCACAGCCACGCTGTCCTGCCGGGCACAGCCACTGCCTGGGCACAGCCACTGCCCGGGCACAGCCACGCTGTCCTGCCGGGCACAGCCACTGCCAGGACACAGCTACTGCCCAGGAGGCCGAGCCGGGCCAGAGGACACTGTGAGGGGCAGCGCGCAGGCATCACCCCGTGGGGCGCACTCAGAGGCCTAGCCAGGTCCGAATCCAAGTGAACCGCCCCAGTCAGACCCACTTCAGGCAGGAACCGCCTCCCCGCCGGCTCCGGGCTCTCAGGGTACGGAGCCGTGGACGTCCCCCGCCCCGCAGTCCCTGCGCCCGCCCGGGCGCGGCGGGGAGGCGGCGCTGGCCGCGGCCGCCGCGCTCTCTCTCACCCGCCTGCGAGCAGTTGCCGTGGCGGCCGCCGGCGCGCCACACGCGGAGCTCCCAGGAGCCCAGCAGGTCGGCGAAGGAACAATTGGCCGGCGTGTCGGCCACCACCGCCGCGGGCAGCGCCGCCAGCAACAGCAGCACCGGGAGCAGCGCCCACCCCGCCATAGCGCTGCGCCCGCCGCAATGGGCCCAGCCGCTGCCACCGCCTCCCCGCCCCCGGGCCGGGCCCGCCCCGGGCCGGCCACGCTCGGCCAAAGGGGCTGGGCCTCCTCCTTCGCAGAGGGTGTCCTTTCTAAAGGGCGTCTTCTCCTGCAAAGGGCGTTCACCTCCGCAAAAGGCACCCTGCCCTGCAAAGGTCATCCTCCCCACCAAAAAGCTTCCCCTACCCCAAGAGTTGTCCTCTCCAAGGGGAGTTCTCCTCCTGCAAAGGCATTTGGGGAAGAGCTGGACATCTACCTCCCCACATGGCATCCTTCTTTGAGAGGGCAGCTTCCTGCCCACTCTCCCAACTACCCAGCCCTAGGCCTCGGCACTGGGAGAGGTTCCCAGCCAGGCTGGTCCCCGGTGCCACGGCAGGCGAGCGCCTTCCTGCTGAGGATGAGGAGGATGAGGCCTCTCGTTCGCCGTGGGTTTAGCGGCACAAAGTGATTCAGGGTTTCTGCAGGAGCCACACATCACAGCCAGGAAGCCACGAGGCACCAGTCCTGCTTGGGATGTAACCCCAAAAATCTGAACCACCCTTTGTACACAGCAGCAGTCAACAAAAAGCACAGAAAATCCCTGCGAAAAGTGGAAGTCCAAGTGACCTGCAAAATCTTGCTTGTCCAACAACCACACTGCGCAGGGGACAGGTGTTGTCTACGGCAGAGATGCCTCCACCGAACTGTGAGACTCCGAGTGCACGGCTGGGCGTGCAGGAAAGTCATTATTTTTCCTCTGTCTCTCCAGATGCGAAATGTGCCTGCTGTCACATCCCCAAAGACATATGTGCAATCAAGAAGTCTAATGGACTTGCTAATGAGTAAATATACCCTAATATAAAAAAAGAATTATATATAAAACAGCCCCTTTCCAGGGAACCATAAATGCATATAGTATAAAAATGTTGGCTATGAAAATGATGCACTAGCTTAACTATGGATATAAATTTGAAAAGAATTTTGTTAAACTCGTATAAATCTGCACATAGATGCTCATCACACATTTCCACAGTGCAGCTTTAAAAAACTCACAAGCTAAACTAGATTTAAACTATAAGTGTCCCAATTTATTTTTGTATTGATTTAATTCAGGAGATTAGGAATTACATCAGTAAATTTTAACTGTTTTAAGTAATATATTATTTTACCACCATCACTTTACTTTTATTCTGTCTTCTCAACCTTTTGAGGAAGGATAAATTTGATGTTTTGCTGCTGATTATTAGAGCAACCTGTTAATAGATGCTTTTACTCAGACATAAAAGCACATTGCACTTGTGTTGGAACAGTCTTTTAAGGATCCTAAAGCACTGGCTTGCTTGTAAAAGCAGAATTTCTTCCATGTTACTGACAAGAAAATAAATGCTGTCTCAATTCACTAGGAGTGTGCTGTCTAATAGTGTATGGTATTAAAAATCAGAGCTTTAAGTTGCATTTTTGCAAAGGCAGCTACATTTTGCTAGACATGCCATACAAGTGCATACACTTTGCAATTCCTGATCAAGCCTCTCTAATCAAATGTGGCTACACAGCATCATCAGCATCATCCTGTCTACTTTTTTTTGCTCTGCATTTTTGAAGAGCAACCCAAACATTTCCAAAGACCTTAGGAAAAGGTCTGTGTTACAGTTCTTCCTGTTTTATGTGCAAGAGCAGAGAAGGTCTCCATCTCATCCCATGACACTGGTTGGATGATCCTTCCTCTTTGCATTTTGCAGTGCTTGGAGCCTCAATTTTCAGTTTCAATTTGTAGCCACTGCAGGCTGTCATTGTGCAAAAACATACAGATTTCTCTCTAATTGCCTTGGAGTCACAATAGATAATTGAAAATAGAGGTGTATTTTACATAATGAGGTTGTACAATGGTCATTGAGAACAGGCAGGGGTGGTTCAGTCAGGCCTACTGAGTTCGCTCTGATTCCACTACTCGGCTGTAATTTATTTTACCTGTGTAAAATAAAGGCACTCCCTGTGCCTTCTCTCCATGTAGTAATTCTGAGCTAAATACTTACTGAAAAAAAATCTTCCTGGCTCACAAGCACTGACATACCTGGATCTGTCAGTGAAATACAGCTCTGTGTGTGAGATATATAGGACATCTTCTGTGTTTGGTGACACACTTGTCCTTTACGGTTATGCTCAGGTAAGCTTGTTACCTGCTCTGTTGAAGCTAGAACATTATCAAATAGCTTATAAGACCTCCCCAAACTGTGTTTTATCACTGTTTACAAGGCTCCTGAGACTGAGGAGAGTCAGGCAAGGAAGGAACAAGTCAGTCATGTGGTGGTTTATTGTCCCCAAGGGGAGTGGTTGATCTAGTGACCTCCTGATAACTATGGTATGCACTGGTCTCTTTTGTAAGGTAATTGAAATCGCTGTCATGGGAGGGAAAACCCCTCAAAAATAAACAGTGAAAATCCTCCAGAAGGTGAATAGCTTTCTGCTAGGTTGGTGAGCTGAATCATTTCAGCAAAGGATCCAGGGCTCCTTTCCCTCAGGGATGGGCACAGCCAGCAGGAATTACATGGGGAAAAGGCAGATTTTCCTTCAGTGACAACAGATGTGAGGATAAGCTCACCATGAGTTGAATGATTATAAACAGAATTTTGGCAAATAATTACAAATAAAACCTTTATTTTTAGCCTGTCCCAATCCTGGCACCTTTGACTTGTCAATGTTTGTTCAGGAGGAAGGGGGGTGTGACTGTGTGGTGAAGTGATGTGAGGAAATGAACTGGTTGAAAATGATTTTGGGAGCAAAAATCCCAGGGGTGGTTCTTACTCAGTCAAGTCAGTTCTCCAGTCTGGAAGCTGGCAATGACCTGGGTGGTACTCAGCCATCCACTTTAAAGGTGGGAACACAAAGATGACATCCTTGGAGTGCTTCACAAATAGCTAATTTTAGGGAAAACTGAATAAAAAAAAAAGGATCTGTGTGCACAAGAGCTACACATTTAATTCCAGCTGAATCTGTCTGACAAAAAATAATATCTCCTTACAAACCCTGCTATACTTTCGTTAGTGTATCATCGTCCCTACTGCTGATGAAGCTGTTAGCACAGTATAATGAAACTAATTAAAAAAAATAACAGTACTGCCTTTTCCTTTGTTGGTTTTGGAAAGTTGCAAGAATATGACCATTTTCATGGTCCTGTGTAGGCTCTGAGATGAACTCCTTACTGAGACAGTTGGTGCTGTTCTGCAGATGGCTTTGCAAGAGCCGTGTCCTTAATTGTGTGCTTTTAGAAAGCGAAGAGCTGTACTCAAAGACTTATTTTTCAGAGCATTAATTTATACATGATCATTATCTCACTATAAATTTTTTTTTTTTTTTTTTTTACTGAAGAGTACTTAAGCCAGTTTAGCACTATATACTTCTAGGCATAATTGAACACATCCTGTTTACTTGCAGTGAAAACTGCTTCTGTTGGGTTTTAGAAGGTGGATAGATAATATATATTCATTTGTTGCAACTATAAACTTGAGGTTTTTTAAGGTAAGACACTTACTATATGGAACAATTCAAATGGTTTCTAGCAATTATGTGAGTTAATTTTGTGAACAGAATGAGAGGATGTGTATATACAACACTTTGCCTTGGAGGTAGGGGCAAAGAAACCCTGTTCACCGCAAATGCTGTGGAAGTACCCAAATTGTGGAACGACATAGCTGGAGTCTATGTTTTCCAACAGCACACTGCAAGGTTGGAAATCATAGTGAAATGCAATTCCATAAGTCAGACATAAATATCCCCTTTCAGTTGGTTTGTCTGGCTTTTGTCCACAGACAACTTATTTTTGTCTGCCAACTTTTTCTGAAAGATGATACACAGAATACTTCTCTGCATAACCTCTGTGTGCACACAAATATAAGTCCTTTGTTCCTGGAAAAACATGCTATAATTTAAATGGTGTTGAGTTTGTTCTCCTATTTAGAAACTTAGGAAATTTGATGCAAGCTTCCTGGAAACTATTACTCTGGCTGTTGTAATGACTATTAAAATAACAAAGATAATTCCATATTGATTAAGACACTATTAAAATATCCAGATAATGTTCCAGTTAAGGTGGAGTAACAGGAAATGTCACTATAATTAAAAGCAACATGAATATCCTATTATCTTCAAAACTGCCAGGAGCTCTATAACTTTTAGTATGGAGAAGATTAACTTTAAAATCTTCTTTCTTTTAGGTATTTAAATCTAGAATATTACGGCATCAAGGAATCAAGAAGGTGTCAGTTGAATGACTTGGTCCATTTGGCATAGCCACTCAGAAGCATATGGGTGAGCTGCTGAGAGTCTGCAAACATTGCCCCATAGTACATCCAAACTGAACTGGAAGACATAAGCTGGTACTGAATGGATGGTGACCTTTTGGAGAGCTTTTCAGCCCTGTGAGTAACTGAAAATGAAGAAGATAAAAAAAAGTTAGGTGACCTTCTCAGAGTTGCCTTCACTGAAAGAAATGCCATTTCTCAGAAACATCATATCTCTTCCACCAAGAGCTTTTCTGTCTGAGTGCTTGGTACAGTAGCATCTCTTTCGCTACACTAACATCTGTGGACTTCAATTGGCCTCCATAATAGGACTAATTCTTTTGTAATGTAACAATTTTCTCCCAGGCTTCTGGCAGATTTTCTTATTCTGAGATGCAAGTCAGCAGTTTGCTAAAAATACTGGTTTGCATGAGGTTGTGCCTATTTCAAGCAAGAAGGTCATTCATCCACTGCTCTTTGAGATGTGGTTTATGTCCCAGCTCTTGAGGGGTGCTCTGCTGCCCACTGCAAAACCGAATCAGTTTTGTGGCTGTGGAGTTGTGTGCTGCCTCAATCATGGCGATGCAAAGTGTCGTTGTAGCACACACAGTCCTCTGTGCACAAAACTGTGCCCTTTCAGGGGAGCCTGAGTCACCCACAAGGCTTTTACTGGTGCTTACCCTGCCTGGGGTCCCGCAGGAATTGGTGACAAAAATATATTCAGCATGGTCAGTGGAGCACATGGACTTGGCAGGTAAAAAGGTATTTGCAGTGCACCTTAGATTGTTACTGGCTGACAGGAGCTGGGGAACTGAAGACAGCCATGTCATTCCTGTGCTTTATCAACTGCTAAAGTGCAATAAGGTAAGCTCCTATGCAAATGCTTGCTGTTCTCTGTTTATTGCTATATATTGCTGCCTGTAGGTCATGAGAAACTTTCCAGGACTATGTCAGGTATGCTTCTATTTGAGAAAGGACAAAAAAATCAAGAATATTTGCAAATTAGAAGTGATTAGTGGCCATCCTTTCTATTATTACGATCTATATCTCATCTGAAGTCCTGCCTAGTTTTAAAATGGAGCTGCAGAGGTTGAATACACATATGCAAGTGTATGGTGTGACCTCAGAGCCAAATGCTAATTAAACTTTTTGTGTACTAAAGAACTCTGTGCATATGATGACTATTCAGTATTGCTTTTCCACTGTGAGTTTTGAAAACAAATACTGGATGATTTTTCTTTTTTCTTTTATTTCTTTCCTTGTTAGTCTAAGACACCTGAGGATTATACAACTGATGTATTTTAAAGTGTGTCAAGAGCTTGTCAGTTTGTAGCACCTTTTCTGAAATGCTGTCAACCTAAAACATTCCATTTTTCAATCAAACCTGAAGCCTGGCAGGAAAAAAAAAAGTAATGTCTTCTAGAAAACTTCCTGTAATTGTCTTCCTGTTTATTACTAACTTAATTTTGTAATTATTTTTTTACATCTTTGTTACCAGGGCCACAAAAAAATGGAGTCTGTCTTGGACCCTTTCACCTTGTTTGACATATGTGATTAAAGAGCTTTTTATCTGAGACTGTTCCTTAGCTCTTTTGAGACACAGATGCAATCAGACTTCAATCCAAATTGCAGGTTTTGCAAGTGCACTTTGCTTGTCTAGATTTACAGGGGATAAAGGAGCTTATTATCAGCCCTACCATTCACTCCTTGCCTCCAGACAATTACGAAATGCAGGACACGCCGTTGCTGGCTATTAACTGCGCTGAAGGAGGTGACACCAGAGACAAAGGTGTGTGTAACCTGAAGCCAAGTGGCTGCTGGTGTAGCAGCAGATGGGCACATACTGCCTAGGTCAAAATTCAGTGTGGAAATCAAGAGGCAGCTCCTAACTTAAAAAGCTGCTGGGTTGTCTATCCAAAAGACGGGGGAAAAACTTGGAGTGCCCTTTTTTAGGAGGATTGCAGGGAGCCTGTTTGCCACAGTCCAGACTGAGCTCTCTGACCCAGAGGCACATCTCCAGGCTTACAATTCTGCAAGTAGGCATGTGTATAAAACATATGAAGAGTAAGTAACCCAATTTAGACTCCTGTTTTGAATTATCCTTTGAAAGAGGAGTTCCCATACTAAAGAATCTAAAGAACCACACTAACTTATGCTACCAGTTTTAAAATTGCCTATTATCTGAAGGATGCTAAAATAATAAAATAACACTAGGCTGTTTATTTCTTTTGTTCATTAACTGATCATTTTTTCCTTAAAGAAACCAAAGTTTCTCTTCAGGGAAAATCTTAAGTGAGTTAGTGTTGGTTTTAATAGAATAAATTGAGTATCAGAAGCTGCTGCCTCTGCTTTCAATCTATTAAGCCACTGAGTTAGTTGTCTTGAGTCTATCTCATCTTTAAACATGAGACGTTTGCTACAAATACATTTGAGAAACTTGCAGAAAGCCATTAATTGCATATTAATTAATTTTTCTTACAAAAAAAGGAAATGGTCCCATAATTTCTAAATGTATTTTCTAAAAAAAATCAACAAAAATTTATGTCCAAGATGATTAAAAGGAATTTGCACCTATTTTGAGATGCCTTAATACATCCCAATGCTCTGAAATTGTGCCACAGAAGTCTTTGCAACATCAGCACACACAAAATTTTTGACAATCACAGTACACAAGGTTTTGGACATCATCCATATGAATAGGAGTACTTAGACTTCTATAAATGCAAAATTACAAGAATGAGTTGATTTGTGATGCTCTGAATTGGCACACCTGCATTGCATGGTGTGAGTTACTGACAGGAGTCAAAGGTGATTTGCCCTGAATTCATCATAAATGCAAAATACAGCACACAAGCATAAAATGCCTGTCTGTTAAAATCATCAGTGTTAATTAGTCAGGGAAGGAGGAGGCAACAATGGAGCAGAGGAACTCCAGGGTTCCAAATTTGAGCCTCTTTTCCAAATCATGTCAAGTGTGAGCCATTTCATGAGGTGGAAATGGTTCTGTGTCAAAAGCAGGGGGATGTACCATGAACCTTCATTTATCTGTAGTGCAGAATATATGTGTTAAATCAGTACAAAACAGATGTACCCATACTGAAATAGACCCCTTATTTTTTTCATTCATCTTAAAAAAAAATATTATGGATTTTACATATAATTTTCTGCCAGCAGTTGACGTTACTTGTCACAGCATGATCTAAGCCTTAAAAATTATAAAGCTGCCATCTCTCTTTTTTATCCCTCTCCTGCCTTGTATTTTTTATTTTCTGTTTTGTTTGAGGTTTTTTGTTTTGATTTGGTTTTGGGTTTTTCATCTTGCTGCTCTGGTTTTACCATTCTCATTTCTGCTTTGATTCTCCTTGGATTGTTCCCTCTTGCAAGCAATTTTTGCTTTATTGGAAGCAGTATCAGACCTATTACAGAACTGCAGGGCTTGCTTGCATTATCCTTAGGATTGCTTCACACCACTTTGGGTAAGAAGCTGAGGGATAGTTTCTCACTATGTCTTTGTTCTCCCCATCTATTATCTCTAGTTATTGTCTTGTCTAGAGCATGGATAATCACAGGGGAGCAAAGCACAAAGGTTTGGAGTTGTCACTTTTATTTTGGTTTTGCACAAGACCTACCCCAATGGAGTCCGACAACTCCTAGGTACTGTTGCACTATAAACAATACATTATTTTATGTATTTGATTCATTGTATAACATGTAAGTTTGCAAATTCCAAAACAGGAAAAAAAGGCTTCTGTAAGAGTGAAAACTCATGTCTTCTCCAGTTTTTAGCCCTGAAGATCTGCTTGCTTTTATAGTGATAATGTTCCTGCACTGATCCACATTCAACAGAGACTTTGCAAGGCATCCCATAGTGGAAACCCCTCTGGAGACATGTGCAGTGATGATCCCAAAGAGAGTTTATATTTATTTACACCAGCTCAATTTTGTAAAACAGCAGTGTTGAGATGGGAGAAGAGAAATGAGGTCTGAAGGACCGAGCCACACCCCGGTACATTTTCTTTGCATATGACCTCCCTTTTGACATGTCTATAAAGAGATTCATGAAGCTGCAATCAGGACCAGGGTCTGGCCCATCTGTTTAAGAGACAGTAATAAATCGACCTTTTCACTCTGCCTCACAGTACATGGATGCTTTGCATGAGAAGTTAAAAAAGCAGAGTACCTTAATGTATTCCTGAAGTATTTCCTATCATAGAAACCTGTGAAAAGCACTGGAGGGGGTATCTTACAGGTTTGCATCAACTATGACTTGATTCATAGTTATCCAAAATGAAGATGACTTCACTATGGTAATTCCAAGGCCACAACTGATTTTAGCACACATGAGTACAGTGGTGGACCTCTGTTTAATGAGACATAATAATTTTTGTTTTGATGAAATCAAGCCTTGCTTAAATGATGTGAACCTTATTTCTGGTTTTACAATGTATACATTAAAATGCGCCTCAAGTTTCCTGGTCACCAAACTAGTAAGGAATCAGACATTCTCCCCAGTTAGTCCATAATTTTGCTGAAAAACTCTGCTCAGAGAACATGAAAAAAAACATTATGTTGTGTGCTGAATGCCTCTGGAAAGGGCACTTTCAGATTTTGATGTTATTTGGAATACTTTGGAATAAAGGTAACACTCCTCAGATCAAGAGGGAAAACCTCTCGTCCCCTCTGACTTGCTAAGTACTTCTTAGCATCTGCTCAAGGTAGTATCCACACCTATTTAAGGAGGTACGAGCAGTGCAGTTCTTCACATAACAGCAACAATACTCAGTGTGCCAGAGCTCTGGGACATGTAACCTCAAGGGTCACTTTCTGGAACTCCTTCTGCTGGGCAGCAGCCACAAACCAGCACGCAGGACACATGGGCTGGCCCAGGCACAGGGCTTGCAATCACATTGCTCAGGTCTGAAGCAGCTGGTGGTGCCCTTTTGCCTCTGCTCCTGTGATCTTACTGCAGTTATTTAATCTTGCTTTTAAACCAGATGTCTGCCATTATCAGTGCAGCACAAATACAGCAATGTGGCAATCTTTTCTCAACAGGGTAGAAAAGCTGAATATCCTCATATCCTCAGAAGATGGACAAGCTACCTGATGGTCCTATTCAAGGCAATGTCTAGAAGTTGATATCCAACCAATGTAATTTCTCTCTTAAAGTGATGTAATGTGTGATAGGGTGTATTTAAGAATTGATCTTTGAAGCTTTATTGTAGTTTTCCTCACAGGGTTTTGCACTGCTTCGATGCAACAGTTTATGGAGAGGATAATTTTAAAGGACAGTCAAGCTTTGCTCAGAAACCATGTGCATACAAGAAAGTGCTTGCTAAACACCTCAGAGCAATACTTGCATTCTCATTTGTGCAAGGATGCGTTTGTGCCCTTTGCAGCTGTGGCCCAAAGTCTTAGGTATGCGTGGGAGCAATGAGTCTTTCTCTACAAAAACAGAAAAATGCAAGGAGAGGTTTTTCTTCTACTAACTTCTGCTGAATTTACTGGTTCGGAGGTTGTGATGGCTTGAACTAAGATGGCTTCTCTTTGTTCTCCCTTCCTTCCCAAATATATCAGACAAAATAAATCGTAGCAGAGATTTCTCTGTTTTCTGCTTCAATAACATGATCTCCTCAACATGCCTCAGGTAGAGAGGAAAATCTCTGGCAATAGGCTCCTGCAGGAGCAGGAGATCAAGTCCATATTTGGGGAAGCTTGTCTTTCTGAGCAGTAGCATGGAGCAGGATTTGATGAACAGCACTTGGGGACTTCTCTTGCCCTGGAAAAGAAGAGGGTCAAAGTGTTTAGGATCATGAGATGATTCAAGTTGGGAAGAGCTTCACTCCCCAAAACCTGGCCAAAGCAGGATCATCTCTGGACGAGGTAAGGTTGCTCAGGGCTTTATCCAGCTGGGTCTTGAAAACCTGCAAGGACAGAGAGTGTAAAAACTCTGGACCTCTGTCCCACTGCCTGACTGTCTTCATGGTGAAAAAAACTGTTCCTAATATCCAATCTGAACATCACCTGTTATGCCCCTCTGTGAGGACCTTGGCTCTGTTTTCCTGAGGACACCACAGGAAAAGCCTTGACAAACATCTTTCTGCAGTGCT
This sequence comes from Poliocrania exsul, assembly GCA_035041345.1. Classification (NCBI taxonomy): domain Eukaryota; kingdom Metazoa; phylum Chordata; class Aves; order Passeriformes; family Thamnophilidae; genus Poliocrania; species Poliocrania exsul. Next base: position 35,578,438 of record JAWWLZ010000001.1, read on the forward strand.
GCAAGGGGCAATGAAACCATTCTACTTTAGCCCCCAGGAAATGCATGGAGCATATGATGCCTGCTTGATTTAGAACCACTGTCATCTCTTTACCCCATATCCTTGGTAAAGGAGCAGGTTGAATGCAGAAAGAGACTGTAAGAGGTCTTATGAGTTTGAAGAAGTCCTGAAATGGCCTGAAGGTATGGGAAAGCAATTAGCCCTCCTTCACTGTTGTCATCCTGTAGACAGGAAAGTCCATTGTCAGGAATGTGAAGAGCAGACACCTCAACATACACCTGAACTTCTGGCACTGCTCTCAAGCCCTTTCTGAGCAGCAAGGAGCCCAGCTGGCTCCTGAAACACAGCTGTCTGGAGGGTTTCTGGTGTTTCCTGTCGACCTGTTGGGATTATCCTGTGTGTGATGCTTTCCTTTTTGGTAGGTCTTAGGCCTTGGGGGACATTGTACGGTCCATACTGCAAGGATTTTCTGTGTGACAGTGTGCACAGCTTTGTGCAGTTGAGAATGGAAGGGTTAAAACTCCATATGAAGGGAAGAAAGAAACCCCAGCTGGGAAGTTTGTACTGAGATTAGCAGTGTTGATGATTGTGAATCTGCAGTGGTTTTGCAAACAGCCCCCAGATCTCCTTCAACTCGGAGGGGGGGGGTGGGGGGAATGGGGGGGGTGTGTGTGTGAATTTCTGCCACAAGGTTGTCTTCCCCTATTCACAAGATAGACAAAGTGCAGTCCCAGCTCTGGGATATCCAAAGGCTCTTTTAAAGCAGCAGGCAGTGAATCTGGCTGTATACTTCATTTTTACAAAAATAAATGACACTTCTGCCCAAATAAATGCCAGATCAAGTGATCTTATTCCTTTCTTGCTTAACTAAGGTAAAGGGAGCCAGGCTTCTCTTTTACAATGTGAAGTGCCTCCTCATTGCTCTTCATGCTCATTCTTGCTTTGCTACTTGTTTCTCTACCTCCTGAGTTCACAACCTCTCTCACTTAGATCCTCTTCTCTTCCAGGCAATCACCTCCTTGCCTGTGGAAGAACTGCTGAACACAGACTGCAAAGAGCCTTCTTTACTGAGTGTGCAATGAGATCAAGTCTTACTGGAAATTGGAGGTTGTTATAGGTACCAAAAAATATGGTGGGTGTCTGTGTGTGATGTATTAAAATATTAAATGGCCGGGATTGCTTTTACAGTCCTTTGATTGCTCCTTACCTAGTCAGAAGTATTTGTTAATCACTGGCATTAAAAGCTGAAATCCATGCCCTTATTTTAGGAAGATCAGAATGAAATTTTTAGCACATACTTACTGAGCAAGAGTCTGTCTAGAAAAACAAGGCATATGGCAAACTAAAGACTAGTTTTGCAATATATTAAATTTGTATTCTCCAAGATGACATTCTCTTCAGTGTTTCCCCTTTGTTTATTTGGCAGCAGCTGGTTTTGTTCTGAGTTTTCTTTTTAAGGAAGCATGAAAAAACAAAATCAGAAGACATGTACATGTGCTATCAAAACTAGATCAACTTCTTCTTTACTGGTCATCTATAGTTTTGCTGACTATTAGCTTACTATTGAGGCTTTGGGGGGGTGGGGGTGGGGGTGGGGTGGTGCATAAGTTGCCCATGCAGAGAGCTCACTATATTTGTTCAGGGTAAAGCTACAGAGTCAAGGTCTGACTGGCTCATGAGGCACAAAGTGAAGAAAAACAGGAAATTCCATGAGGGTAGAACAAGTAAGGCCAGCATTTTGGTTTTAGACATAGCCCTCAGAGAAGTTTGAAGATTGATTATTAATATCTTGACAGAATCTGGAGGCTGGAGGCAAACTGATATGCCCGTATGCCTTATTACCTAAAAAGATGTTTGGGACAAATAATAGATGGGAGAAGAAAGGAAAAAGGTATAACTTAAGGCTCTGACAGATCTCGTGGTGTTAATGTTGCTCTCTCAGCTAGCTGGCAGGACAGACATGTATGATACACGTGTCCAACTCATACACAATACAGACTTGCTAGATCATAGCCTGGCATAAGAGCTCAGGCTGAAGCTGGAGGGGCAGGGTTGGGTTACCCAGGGCAGAAGGTTTGTCACAGGCTTGTGGGAAAGTGGCTGTAGGTCCATGCTCATAAGCATGAGCCATAGTGCTCTGATAACCCAACTGCATATTAAAACTTTCAGCTCAGCAGTCTTTGGGAATAGCTTAAATCTTCTAGACAGATGTGAACCCAAGCATGTTTCCATGGATTTAATGTTCAATATAACTCTCCTTCTCAAAAGGGGGTACATATGAGAGGTTTGTTTCCCTAAAGTAGTCAGTAAAAGTGCTATGCATTTTTTCTCCCTAAAATATTGTATAATACTAAAATGTTAAAGTGATACTGAATGATACTCCATATCTGAATTCCTGAGTTTTCCAGGCATATTGCTTAGCAGCCCTTGAGAAGCACACTGATATTTATGAGAGCAGAGAATTGCCTATGTCTCTGGCTGAAGATATATTTTCCCTATCTGACCTCCCTCCTTTGCAAGGAAAGCCTGGCACATGAAACACAAAAACAGAGTGTGGAGCCAAGCACTGTTCCCAAGTCTCAGACAAAGCAGAGTAACATGGGGTTTAAAATACCATTGTCTAGTCCTGGAGAGAGCTGCTGCTGAAAGGGACTAAGCAACAATTCATCCAGTGGCACACACTTCTTTTTTTGTGTTTGTCTGGTAAGAAGCAACTATAGTTACCTGGCAGACAGGCTGGACAAAGTCTATTAGGTTAACATGAAGTTGACATTTGCAGTGTGCATGGGTGGAAGCACAAGGGCTTGGAATCACTCATTAACACAGAGCAAACAATCTTACTATACGGACTTAGCTTGGAAGCTTTTTTTTTCCCCCTTTTTACATGCAGAAAAAAATAATTCTGAAGCAATCTTAAATTTAAGAACTTCTGAACTGATTTCATGCAATCTTGCAAAATGGTTTTCTATTCTGACTGAATTTTGGCAAGATGTTTGACAGAATACAAACTTAGAAATTAAGCACACATGGAAGAATATAAGCTATTTGTAGGCCTGAACTCTTTCTAGTAGTACATAAAAGCACATCATTAACCTCCTTCCTGAATTGTTATTTCTCTTTCTACCGATTCCTCTTCTTCAGGCATGAAGATTAACAGTGGATGATTGTTTTGGTAGTGTGATTTTTATGTTTTTGGTGTTTTTTTTAATGTATTTGATAGATAAAAATAGTGTTTGTAAAGTAAAACTCCCGTAGTCTGGATGTTCCTATGCTTTTTACTCTCACCAATTCAGAAAGAATATGAAACACCAATCCACTGAAGTTTTATGTTCCTGTTGCTCAATAGCAGAAGCAGAAGATAACACAAGTTTTAGTGCAAATGGTTACGTATGAAGTTTCCTGTTGCTGTCCTTCTAATTTACTGCAATCTCATTTTGAGAAGAGTTAGAGGGCTGTGTGGTTGTATGGTCCATGGATCTTGCTGAGAAGGTCTCAGTGCCCTGTTTGCTACTGGATCTTTATCTCATGGAGCTGGAATCAGATTACAGTTTATGGATCTTGCAGACTTCTAGGGTACTAAGAACATGGTCCCAGGGTACAACTGGGAAAGGTTTTTTTCAGTTAAAATGTATTTCCTGGAATCATAAAATGCCTGAATTGGAAGGGATGTTCAAGATCATCTAGTTCCATCACCCGTGCTGTGAACAGGGACACCCTTCACTGGTTGCTCAGAGCTCTATCCAACTTCCCTGTCCAACAGGTTCCAGTGCCCCACCATGCTCACAGTAAAGAATTTCTTCCTAATATCTAGTCTAAACCTACTTGCTTTCAGTTTGAACACATTCCTCGTTGTCCCATCACTACATGCTCTTGTAAATAGCTTCTTTCCATCTTTCCTGTAAGCACTCTTCAGGTACTGGAAGGCTGCAACTAGGTCATCCTGAAGCCTTTTTTTTCCCAGGCTGAACAGCCCCAATTCTCTCAGCTTTTTCTCGTAGAAGAGGCACTTTGTCCCACTAATCATCCTGGTGGCCCTCTTGTGGACTTGTTCCAACAGGAACGATGTCCTTCCTGAGCTGGAGATGACCCTGGTTTTATTTAAAAAAAATAAAATGAACATAGTTTTTCTAAAGAATGACCTGCCAGCCAAGACCTTAGTGACAAAATATCTAGTTTTTAGACAGAATGTACAATGGTGTAGCACAGAGAGAGTCATCTGTGTTTTGAAAAACAAGTTGGAGTAGCAAACTCAGGGGATTTCATCTTCCTTTGAAGTGCTCTTGCAATTCTCGTTCACAATAGTCAGAGCTAAGCATGCCTGGCATGTGTTTAGCAGAGCACAGCTTCCATAGCAACTTCATATGTAGAAAAGTCACCTAATTTGGATGGCTGGAGGAAGTGGCTAGTGGGAGAAGAAAGTCTGACTAAGCCACAAAATCCCCATGTGACTTTGTACAACTCATATATAAGCAAGCAACTTCACCATCTGTGGAGCTGGACAGTGCTTTAACATTTTGATTCATCAAGGGGGAAACTAGAGATTTTTTGTAGGTCGTCCCAAACAGGGAAAAATGATAGGGGAATGTGATCTTTACCTGTTACTTGAGAGCCAAAATTTTCCTCAAAGATGTATGTTTATCAAAAGCATAGTGATTCAGCTGCAGCCCAATCCATTATCTACCCCTCCCAGAGACAATACCCAGCATTTATTTGGAGAGCCAAAGGACCAAACTGCATGAATTCACAGCATCTTCCCTAGCCGGCTCTGTTCAATACTGTTCATAGATTTTCCTGACCTGTTGCCTATTTGTTTTTCAAGCAGCATCCAGCTGTTTTCTGACTGTGATAGCATAAAAGATAATACAATTTATTTATTCACCAGTGCTTCATGAATATACACAAGCCTAGCTGCAAATAAAATGTTTCTTGGAACCTGACAACTGCCTTCATACATGCTGATGATCATTGTGGTGTAATAATAAAAACCAGAGAAAGGAACAAGGGGTAATCTTTAAGTAGGAAATACAGAACAGAGGTTTATTAAAGTAGCTTTGCAAAATGAGGGTTTGGTAATGAACAGGGAAAAGAGGAAAGACAACTGTAACCAGAGAGCAAATGTAATAAATAGCTTAGTGTTCCTTTTTCAGATTTGAAATATTAGATTTTGTACAAAAAAAAAAAAAGAAAAAAAAGTGGTGCATGCTTCGTACAAACCCTGCATTTATGATTAAAAGATCTAATTACATCAAATATTACTCCTCAAGTTAAATGACTTTGAAATAGGCAAAGGCAGTAAACTAGCTAGCAGGCAGATTTCAGAAAAGATCTCTGAGCTGAGACATTCAAACCACAGCTAAATGCCTTGTGACTGAATTCAGGAGGATGATTAACTCTTGACTCACTGTTCTGGGAACAGCAGTCAGCAGCCACTTCCTCTGAAACAGTGCTGATGTGCAGCTCACTGCCTTCGAGCAGAAAGTGTCTCTTACATGATTTCACAGAAATGGTGCGAGTGGTTTCTACTGTTTCTTCTACTGGTTTTGCTCATACACCCAGACTAAAGAGCTTCTTTCTTATGGTTATCATAAGACACAAAACTTTTGTAACACTGCTGGCAGCTGGTTGCATGTTTGCTCCAGGGAATTTGCTGCCTTTAATTTTGATGATCATCTGTTTGCTAGATGGGGAGATGATAGCTATACTATTTCTTTTCTTTTGCCCAGTGTATTACTAATGTGATGAATGCCAGTTTGTTTGCTTAAATGAGGTATTTAGATTTGTTGAATAAAGTCCCATAAGAAGGTTAAAAATTCACTGTAGTAGAGGACATGTGAAAGACCTTATGAAAAATGAGGGAATAACCAAACCTGAAGAAACCAAGAGCCATGACCCAAAAAGTAAGAACAGCAGGACACTATAAATCAAACTACAAAACCAAATAACAACTTTGCTTGAACTTTGTGCTCACTAGCTCAGTGAAATACCCACCAATAGGCTGATTAACACTTACTCAGATAAGCTCCTTCCTCTTAGAGCATGCATAGTAGAATCAGTGTCCACCGTATCTTTATAATTAAACTGAGATATGAGAACAAAAAGTCAATGACTGTAGCTTTATGTTGTTACATATACAGGAGATGCCAATTTTGTATTATTCAAAGCATATAAAAATGAGCACTTGGCATGCTGAAGGTGTGCTCGCCTTGTGGATTCATCATGTAGCACCCATCTTTGCAAAGACAATAAGTAAGACCAAACATCTTGATTCTGTGTGTGGTTTGGCATCTTGCACAGTGGGCAAAAGAACCCATATTTGGGAATACAGGTTTGTAAAGTACATTCCCATCCTTTGCCAGTGTAGAGGAAACCATCAGACAGGAACTCAGATCCTAGAATTCAGAGATCGTTATTGAGTATAATCAACATGTGACCAACTTGAGTGCATAAATGAAACTGTCTGTACCACTAAATTAATCATCTGTTACTAACTCATCTTTACACTATTTGAATTCATCTTTCTTTGTAGCAGATGCTTCATAGGGACAGCTATTTGGAATTGTCCAAAAGAAACCCAGGAGAGAGAGTTAACAAGCTGTGGAAACCATACAGGTCCAGTGCTTCAGCTTCCTTTTTAACACTCTTTGTTTAGCATCACAGATCGACTCTTAGGTGTTTAAGTATGGATGGGATGGATGCAGGGTTCATTAACTTGTGAGGTTCTGTCTCCCTTTATCTAGATGTAGTGTTTGTGAGTTATTCCATCAAGGACCTTTTTGTTTATCTACAAATGGTGCTAATAAATACAGGATGTTTCTACCCAACAGAGCTATAAAAGGGGAATTTCTAGGATATGTTTTTCTAATGTCCTAAATACAGTACTAGCTATTCAAAATAAGGAAATAAGAGGCCAGAGGCTCTTTAACAGCCTGTGTGGACAATGCAGAGGGAATACAACAATTGTGTTGCCAAGCCATGAACAGCATAGGTCACCCCTTAAGATATGATTTCATGGTTATTGATCCTACTACCACTGAACTAGGCATGGAAATATTTCATGAAGTCATACTTCTGCTGAGTCAACCCGAAAGCTCATTTGGATGATTTTATTTTTTTTTTTTTAATAATTTAATCTGTGGAAGACATGCAGTTAGTTCTTTGTAACACCATGATATTAGTGATGTGGTGGAAAGAAACAACTCAGAACCTACTGATATAAAATTAATCTACCAGTATTTTATGAAGAAATGTAAATGAATAGAGTTTCCTCTCTCTGAAAACTAGGGCTGTGCTGGTTATCTGATAGTTGGAGTCTTAGAGCTGTCTTCACATGACCTGCAACCACAATTCAGAGGGAGGAGGAACAGAGAAGTGACACATAGTAAAATAACAAGAGAAGTCCTAATCAGTGGTTTTAAGGTCAGGTTTTAAGTGATCTTATTGTTCTCACATGTTTCTCTTTTTACCAGTTTCCATCACATGTTTCTGTCAGTTCTAAATCTTGCTCCTAAAAAGGACAAAGTGCAGATAAAATCTAATCTTCTGATGTCAGAGAGTTTCATGACTTTGCATCAGACTCTGTCTCATTTCTGTATCTTTGACTCTCCCCAGAGGCTCAGTTAGCCCTCTTCTTTCTGCTGACTTTTAAAAATAGTTTTGCCCTCTTTCTTCATTTATCTTGAGTTCAGTGCCTAGAATTTGGTTATATTTAATGGATTCAGTTCAAGCCTTGCATATTCAGAACTAAAAAACCCAACCAACCCAACCAAAAGAAAAAGTCACTAAACATTAAACTCCATCACTCTCAAGAAATGACCAATAAAAAATTATTTACAGAGTAAACATATTCATTATGTGTTAAAAGTGTAAAACATATAATTAAAAAACAGTTGCAAAGTGTATTGACTTGTTTTTCTCAACACTACAGATACAGGTGATTCAGAGTTCATTTTAGAATGAAAAGAGTTTACAGTTCTTGCTGGATTTTTAGCTCACTCAGCCAGAATAGTATTTATCCTGTTGATAAGACTATCTCACCTAGTGTTTGTAGCAAAGGATACCAGATAAGAATAGAATGGGATACCAGATGAGAATGGTGTCAGCAGAACCTCACCCTGCACAAATCATATCTTCCTGTTCATTTTGAGATTGTGGAATTGCCAGATCAAGGAAACAACTAGTGATTGTGATCCACAGGATCCTGTGGATCCATTCCCATCTCCCTTCCAAATTTTGCCTGTCATTGCTTCAGATTCACAGCTGTGAGAGAAGGGAATAATCATCGATTTTGATGCCCTGAAGTTGTGGCTTGCAAATTAAGTTATTTACAAGTAATGTGCTTTGATCCAAAAATCTTTTGTTTAATGAGTGAAATTTTTGTCTTTTCAAATAAAGTGAGCTGGAAAGGGATGAGTATATGGACACATATGTCTGTAGGAAATACTCAGTCACAAATGCTGAATTTTTATGTCATGCTTTGCAAGGAGAAGTACAGATTTACCTTCCAGCACTGTATATTTTGCATTCATATATTGTGGCCCAGAGATAAATCTTGTTCTTGTTTGCCTAATTGTGCTAAAGATCAATGCACAGACACTACCATAAAGAAAAACCCCAGGCAACACCTTTGTGTTTATCTGTGCTGAAAGACAGGGAGAATATGAGAGTTCCTTTTGATGTTTCTTTCTCGCACAGGTTTGAACTGGACTTATTTTGCTTTTAGCCATACATCTCACCCCTGGTTTTGTTCAATTTACAGTTTGAATGTGTTGGTTTATTATCTGAGGGATCTTGCTGTGCCAAAGAAAAGAAGCCCCTTTTCTACAATGTGAAAACTGTACTATAATAATCTTTGGGAGATGAATTGTGTTTCAGGTAGAGTTCAGAGTTTGCAAATGCTTTACTGGGGAGACAGGCTGACTTGGAAGTTCATTTGGAAGCTCTTCCAAAATGCTGGTCTGGAAAGGAGAGAAAATTCTGTGACTTTTGGTGTAAGAAACTTGATTGAAAGTACTTTTTGTCTTTATACATTTTTTCCTTCATTTGGCTTCTATTTATGAATTTCTTTTGTCACTCAGAAGTACAGTTGGTAGAGTTTATCATAACAGTGGAGGGGAAAATCTCTGCATGAGGCATTTTTTGTCTAGGATGGCTAGCTCGATTAATTTCAGTGGAGTAATTTTATTCTTCAAATGCAACTCCTTTCTTTAAATCAAGTATTACAAGGGTTCCACTGTGGCAGCAGTATGAGTGCTCAAGATTTAGATGTATTATTCCTGCAAAGCAAATAATTTGAGAAAGATTTTTGGAGGATCTTTCAAACCTGAAACACTAATCAAATCTAGATCATAGAGTCATTTAACTTGAAAAACTGGAAAACAAAAAATTACCTGTAATTAATATGTGCAAGGATTAAGACAACTAATCAGTCCTGAATGCACTTAGGATTGAATTCATCGCACCCAAGGTCACCTATGTAAAACATATGTGTCAATGTAAGCCCCTTTTGGAGGACTAGTCAATGCCTCTGAAGGCACTGGTTACAGGATGGAGTCCAAGAAAATTAGGGTTGCCTATTTTAATTTATTACTGTGAAAAACTTACAGGAGTAACCTGGATTTAGCACACTTGGGTGACTTATTTATGAGTATTTAAATTTAAGTGAAATGAGTATTACACCTAATACAGTCATTCAACCTGTATGTGCCAAGGATATACAATAGTACAGTAAGCAGAAATCTGCCTCCAGAATACTCTTTGAAAAACAAAAATTGGGGAAAATTAATCTTCAAAGCTGACTCTTCTTCAATAAAAATGTCCCTGGTGAGATGGGCAGGCTTATAACTAGGTCCTGGCCTGAGGCCTAGTTAGCTGAACAGACCATGAAAAACTGCTGGATGTAACGACTAGCACTGAGTGAAGATGAAAATAGTCATGGGTAATACTGTGAAGGATGGCCAGATTTTATAGGTGTTTAAGGGGGAATTGTATGAGAAACAACCAGACTACACTGACACCTGTAGGGAAGTACTAGGGGCCTCTGGGAACAGAGGTGGCAAGATGTAGAAAACCCTTTCAGCAATGCCTGGTATGGCTGAAATGATCAAGGTAGAAGCATTAGGGATAACAAGTTTGGATACAAAGCTAGCAAAAGTGGGACCGAGAGAGAAAAGTAACATGCAGGCTTGTTTATTTGAGAGGCCATGGACCTAGAAAAAGGGAAATGAAAATGGACTGGAAAAGAACAAGCTTGATAAAATGGGGAAAAGGGAGAATGAAAGGAGCTTGTTATGTGTAAGCAAGTGGTTTATTAACAACTTGGGCCAAACTCTTTGCCCCATCTTGCAGGCTACCATATCTTGTTAAAATCTGTTTCAATTTTCTGTGTGAGCACACTTTCAGTTCTGTATTAGATGTTCACCAGCTTCACTAGCTGGTGAAAAGGACAAGGAATCTTGTTCAATTCTAAAGGAAGTGAAGATATGAGCCTAAATAAAAGGAAGAGGTTAGACAGCTAAGACCAAACCTGTAGTCAGAGCACAGCTTCTAGAGCATCCAGATTTTATATTGCAATGGGGCAGGGGGACCCAGGGAGCCTGGATCAGTTACCTTTGTTTTCTAGAGCTGAGTAGGCACTGACTCAATTTTGAGTTCTCTAAGAAATAGTTTACTACAACCTCAGTCAATTAAAAATTCAATTTTTAATTCTACCTATTCTTCAAAAGCCAACCATGCTTCTGAGGAGATCCGTTTTGTCAGGAAGGTCAGCAGTTTCTCATACTTGGGCCAATTCTGATGCAACAAATAACTTCTGTAAGTCACTGGGAGGTAGGAAATTGACTGCTCTACAAAGTAGATGAGCTCCCATGACAATAAGAGAACGACTGGATGCAGAACAAAATATTTTGAAGAATGAAAGTATCTCAGTCTGAGATGAAATGCTTTTTTAGACAAGTTCAAAAACCTATCTCATTAGACAGTGCTAATTTAATTTATTTTCTGATTTTTTGTTGTGTTCCTTCCCCCCTCCCCCCCCCCCAATATTCAGTTTTAAGTCTGACCTTGAGAGAGATAAGGAAAGCACAGAGGAAGACATGAAAGACCACAGATAAACCTTATAAGGACATGTGCTTCTATCCTAAGTCAGTTGTTTTCCAGGACAGTATCTTACCCTTTTTTGTTCTAAAAAAGCCTATTCCTAAAGCAAATGGCATCAATAGGATTACATTTCAATTATGTATTCTCCACAGGTTTATTTTATCAAATGTTATAAATATGCCTGTTTCAAAACTGCAGAAACAAACTATCATAGCATTAGTTGAAGAGACTATCATATACAGAAGCACTTGTGTTTATCACCCCTGTTTCCTAGAAGATGATGACTTACTAACTTCTGTTTTAGGACTTTTAGGGTTATTCCAGCATCACCTTTATGGTGAGAGGTGGAACTAATTTTGCACTACATTCTGTATGCACGGAGCTCATACCTTTCACAGGCTCCCTATGCCCTTGGGGTCTTTGGACAAAGAACAGGACTCGTGGGTAGTTAGTGGCTGGGAAAATTTATTTCTCAATCTTAAGGGGGTAACTCACTATGACTGAACTCTAAGCGCTGACTCTAACTCATTATTGGGTCCAACTTCTGACATATAAAATGCATTTCAATTGCAGCACAATGTGGTACGAGCACACAAGCCAGATTTACTTCCCTGTAAAATTGCTTTCAGAGACTTAAATAAAGCCTTGTAAGGATGCTCCTAATTCACATCAATGATTATAGCATCAGTATGGGACATGTGTTCAAAATGCTCCAGCTGTCTTTAACAGATATTTTTGTAGAAGCTTATGGCTAATATGCCTTCGAGCAAAACAAATATCAACAGCAATCCCTTCTATTCAACTGAATTTATAAAAGCAAGATACTCTCTTATATGTCAAGTCACGGACCATGTGGATACCAGTATATGTCAGTGGGAGAAAGAAATACAAGGCATTTTCTTCCTGGTGCTTCATAGTTCATCTACAGACAAATATTTTTAAGTTTTCTCTTCAGATCATGCTTCTATGTACCCTCAATTTGAGAAGAAAACATAGACTTGGAATAAAGTGAATTCAGGTCACCTTGAAGGGTAGGAATCTTGTCAAGAAATTAGGAAATGTGCATAAATATGAAAAACAGTGACAATTTGTGAAAATTTTATTGGGTCTATGGCAGCTCAAGGAAATGAATCACACTCTTCTGCAAGTATTCTTAAATTGCTTGATGACCTATTCAGTTTTGAAAAGTCATGGCATACAGCAAGAAGAGATCGGGAGCTGTAAAACACAAAGCGCTGTTTGATGAATGTGGGTAGGATTTTAGCTTTGGAGTAAGGTTTTCTGATCTAGGTAGCTTAACTTAAGCGTGTCTCTTTATGCACTGAATGCAGATCTGTTACTCAGTGCTTATTTAGACTTCTCAACAACCAAAATGTGAGAATTAAAAGACCATCTGCATACAAGTTCATGCTCAGTATGAGCTTTAATTTTAATGTGTCTCAGCTACCAGTTGTCTGGTAGGACTAACTCAGTTCTGTTTAATGTGTTGAATAAGTGAACACTGTAATGACTGCATACCATAAATATCTAAAATCAGTGAATCCCACCTGTGGTGTGCAGGGCTGCTGGAATCACAGCCACTTTGATAACATTCTGAAAAATTTACAATATAACGTGAAAAACATGTGGACATAACAGATGAGGAGAATGCAACACACCATTGAGATCAATGTATTACCAGTATTTCACCTAAGTTAGATGAAAAATATAGAGATGATCTTTAGCAAAATGCTTGCCACACTTCTGATAATTTACAGAGAATTGGTAGTAACACTTAATTAGACTTCTAAAGTTCATGGCAAAGTATTGAGTGTTCTGCTGTATATATTAACTTTAGAAACTAGACTGGCAATAATCACTCAGCAAATGCATCTGCTCACCATCAACATTCTTCTGTCACATTCTGATTTCTTAATTAGTTAGATCAAGTAGTAGAAGAGGCAATAGTTTTGTATTGTTTTCCCTGAGGGCTACGTAACATCCCTTGATGACCATGTCAAACTCCCATTGGTTTTTGTGATAGCCATTTCCTATCAAAGGATTTAATTTAACCCAGGGAATTTATCAGCTACAAAGTAGACCTAAGCATCTCAGAAGAGGCATTAACACCATATTTTAACTTATTCTCTTGTCATTGCACTTGATGAGTTCTTTCCAAGTCTGTCACTAAGAGAAATGTCATAAAAACAGATGTTTGGAGCTGTCACATAAGATGACTTCAAAGAACCAAAACAGTTGAGAAGCACGATGGGGCAAAATTCAGTGGTACCTAATTCAGCAAAATTCTTAGTGAGCCCAAAGACTTTTTGTGGTTACCCCAGCCCATACCCACTCCTGATCCTCTCCACCCCTATCCCTCATAATTTCTCTGTGAAGAAAACTGACTGCTTCTTCCTTCAGCCAAGAACCACCTATAGCTCAGACCCTTGAGCAGGCAGACACACCACCATTCACTTTCACTGCACCTGGCTACAGTTGCTGCAAGCTCCAAGCAAAGACAGCTGGAAAGGCTAAAGCCAAACTTCTGGTCTTGCAGGTAACCAAAAGTAGAGAGTGATTTGGATATCCTGCTAAGATCTAAGGAACACAAAGAGAAATAGGCTTCTGGGGAAGTATCAGCAAACTGCTTATACAATAGAAATGTATAGAAAATAAAGTGTTTATCAAATCAAACTGAGAGTGAGAATAATTTGGATTAAAATAATGGGTTTCTGTAAGGGATCCAGCCTTGTTGGCTTCCTGGATGGGTGAGGTCCAAAGAGCATCAAAGCCAGAACAGATCAAGAGAGCTTATGTTGTTAAAAGAATGTGAGCAAAGTACAAGAACAATTGTGTTAGTGCAACAGACATCTATGATAGATAGAGAACAAAGATACAGGTAGGAAAGCATATACAGTTCATAATGAAGAGTCATAAAAGAATTTTTTTTCATTGGATTTTTTATGACCAAGAGAAAGATGATATGGAAAAGATTTTAATAAAGCTTTTTAAGGGAAAAGGAAAGCAAAATCTGGGACAAAGCATTCAGTATAAAAAATATTTTACTATATCTAAGACTTTAGGACAAGCTAAGAAAATAGAGAGTATACAAATGATGCAGTTGTTAGTGAATAGTTAAACAGCATTGAAGAACCACACAGGCCGAATTATTCACACTTGACTGCTCAATGTCTGCAACAGCATTTAGAAGTGTGTCAAAAATAGTCAAACTTCCTCTTAGAAATTCTCAGTTGTGTCCTTCAAGGTTTTCTCACCTCAAAGCCTATAGGGTAAGTGAGGACAAAAGAGGTCTTTGTGTTTTTTCTACTCTACAAACCTCAAATCATAGAATAGTTGAGATGGATTCCACTTATATCTGTTCACCCCTGTGCACTGCATGGGAACAAAGCAACAGCAGCAAAATGTCACTTTGCAGAGCTGACTAAGAGCATGTACAGCAGAGATGCTACCAATAAAAGTGGAAGTGGCACCCTGGTGATGTTGCTTTGTTGACCAAGAGACATCAGCCTTTATCAACAGAGATGCTCTCTGAACATTTTGATCCCTATTGGGTTATTTTACTCCTGTGCTTTTTGACTGGGTTAGAGTTAATTTTTTCCATGGTAGCTGATATGGGGCTATGTTTTGGATTTGTGCTGGGAACTGTGTTGATAATACAGGAGTGCTTTAGTTACTGCTGAGCAGTGCTTAGAGTCAAGGCCTTTTGTGCTCCTCACTGCACCCCACCAGTGAGGAGGCCGGGGGTGCACAGGGGTCTGGGAGGGGACACAGCTGGGACAGCTGACCCCAACTGACCCAAGGGATATTCCAGACCATATGGCGACATGCTCAGTAGATAAAGCTGGGGGAGAAGAAGAAAGAGGGGATGTTCAGAGTGATGACATATGTCTTTCCAAGTCACTGTTACATGTGATGGAGTCCTGATTTACTAGAGTTGGCTGATTTACTAGAGTTGGCCAGCCTATGGAAAATGATGAATGAATTCCTTGTTTTGCTTTGTTTGGGTGCACAGCTTTTGCTTTCCCTATTAAACTGTATTTATCTCAATCTACAAGCTTTCTCAGTTGTATTTTCCAATTCTCCCCCCACATTCTGATGTGGTGGAAGAGTGAGCAAGAGGCTGCATGGAGCTGAGTTGCCAGCAGAAGTTAAACCACAACAGTGGTTTATTGCTGCTTCTTTATTTCTCTGTTTATAGTGATCTTGCTAGATT
>JAWWLZ010000001.1:35596062-35629809 GCA_035041345.1 Poliocrania exsul
AGGAAGGAAGGAAGGAAGGAAGGAAGGAAGGAAGGAAGGAAGGAAGGAAGGAAGGAAGGAAGGAAGGAAGGAAGGAGGGAGGGAAGGAAGGAAAAGAATCTTGCTTTCTGCACTAACCTGTATGAGGAGAGCATTTCCAACATGCCTGCCAGATCCCAAGGTTCTCTTGGCACTGAAGAAGAAAGATGCTGCATTTTATGATCTGTTTTTATATTAAGGAGCAATTTGTTTGCTGATAGAAGGTGCAGCTAGCCATAATATCAACCCATAAAAATGATAAAAGGTGATTTTTAGACTGAAGAAAATGTAGCCAAGTAAAAGGCATATACAAGACAAGCAGCCTGAAGCTGTTAGTAAAGAACCAAAGGTGGAAAGCAATAAACATTGTTACTTGGAGTTCATAAGGGGTGAAATGGAGGAGTGGTATCAAGTGCAAAACTTGTCTTAAACAAAGCTCCTTCCTTAGTATTTGGGTCACTTACTAGTTTAGTAGTGTAACTAAAAATCTAGATGTGAGAGAAGAGGGAGAAAAGCCTTGGTAAATTTGGCCAAAATTTTTACAGAATATGTGCTTCAAGGAGGAATTTCAGAGATAAAACAGAAGTTAAAACTGTACTAGCTGTCCCTAAGCTTACTCATGAGAAAAGTTCTTCAAGTTGGAGGAAAACTTGAAGGTTGCAGAGGTCACAATCCACCTATTGAATTTAACTCTGATATGATAGCAACATAACATTGGCTAGGTATGTAACACTGTTTGAAAGATAGTTTACATATACTATGAAAGAAACCAGGGCTTATAATGAGTGACTAAAGAAGTTCCACTAGATTTACCCAGGATAAAAATCACATGGCATGTTGAGTGACATAAACTTACTACTCCTCTGAAAATCTTTGAACAGGAACAACTGGGTGAGAAAGTCTTTGAATCTCATCTTGATTGCAGAGGTGATCAATGTAAATGGAGGAACACCCTCACCTAGACAAAATTCTAAGTGCTTGGATTTTTACTAGAGCATTTTTACCATGAGAAAAGAAATATCTTGTTGCTGTGAGTTGTAGATGGCATCAGGCATGCACAACAAGGAAATCATATTCCGTCTATCCTATTGAAGCAGTGAGGCACAGAACCTACCACTAATTTCAAACAGCTCAACATCACATGGGGATTTGAGCACAAGATGTCCTGGTTTGTGTACTCACAAAACCCCATGAAAATGGCATTGATAGTAAAGTGACTGATGGAATGGCAACACAGATAGCAATGAAGAAACAGTGTTGATTCATCTTTTGCATCAGAAAACACAAACAAGATCTGTGGTTGTCTGCTTCACATGATAGAGAGTCTATTGCTGCCAAGGAGAATTGTGTACTGGACATGATATCAAATAAAAACAGAAAGCAAAAGCAGCTATTGAAATACTGTGGGATGCACAGAAGATGAAGTAGAAACAATCAGGCAACAGTAGAAACAGCACTGGAGATAGTTATTTCTATCTGAAGGTAGATTTTCAATTTTCTCAAACAAACAAAATATTGACCAAGATGTAGAAGAAGACCAGGATTTCAGCAAGACTAAAACAAATGTGTTGGGGAAAAAAAAAGAGGCATATAAGCAAGATTAGCAGTGTGAATAGTACTCAGAATTAGCAGTACTCAGAATCTTAACAAAGATTAGGAATCACTGTTAAGACACATCTCTTGGATGGGATATATCTTAGTAAACCCTGGCCTTAACAAGTGTGTACACTGTTAAAAAATCACAACCAAACTGAAGAAAAATCTAGAAGAAAAACCAGAAAGTTTATAGAGAACTTGGAAGTAATTCTCATTTGCAACACCTCTGTAAACAGTTTTCTTTGCAAACAATGTTTTATAAACACGGTATTATCCAGTGTATATTATCTAGTATATCATATATGAAGTGTTGCAGATAATACTGCTTATGAAAAATCTTGACTCATCATCTATGTCCACTGTAGTTTTTCTGTGTTATCCATTTTGAGATGCCTATTCCCACCTATAATTTGTAGCTTAAAATAACAAATGACAAATTCAAAAGAGCTCATCAGCTCAATCATATACTCCAGAACTGACACTTGGCAAGTTTCTGTAGTGAAGACATGATGCATTCACCTAATACATGTTCATACTTCTTTCTTGCTTTCATCACTTTGCCAGTGAAAACATTTATTGGCACAGTGCAGCAACTTGAAAGTCTTCTGAGACAGTCAGAACCTCTGATTCTTTCTTAGCTTAAGATACAGTAATTGCTGTAGAGTTTATTTAGGCATAGATTGCATATGTAAGTGACTACTTGGAACAAATGCTAGTTTGCAGAATACATTTTAGCCAATCTGTCATCTGTTTCCACAGGAAGAAAAGATCTTGGAAAGGGACAGAGAAAGACTAGAACAATACCATCAATTTCCCCAGAGCAACTAACTACCCAGAAAAAGAAGGCAAATGCCAGGTGCAAGCAAGTATGTCTATTTTTGCAACAGACAGGGCCTTGAGTTTGGAAAAGATTTTTTTTTTTTTTTTTTTTTTTTTTTTTTTTTTTTTTTTTTTTGTCAGAGCAACAGAAATAAACAAACAGAGACAGAAGCAAAATTGAAAGTGTTTTAAGGTAAATGTAAGACCAAGAAATGAGCATGATGTTTTGGCTTTTTTGGAAATATTTCAGTTCAGGAGTTGGTTGTATTTTAAAATTATGACTGAATGGAAGGTGGTGAACAGTGCTCTCAAAGGAACAAAATGCCTGGCTCCTTGGCTTTATTTAGGCTTAGGTGGGGTTTTAAGGGAAGCCAGAAAATACTCTAAGTGTACAGAAAAACAGTCCTTGCTTTTGGAGAGCCTGGTTTCATGAGTTTTGCTCACATTTGTACACAAAATACATGAGGATTAAACCCCAGTTATCTAAGGTATCAAACCCATCTCTCAGCCTCTGGATTCATGTAGTCTGGTGGCATCCATCAGAAGGATTTTGTGAAGTATTATTAGAGCACTGCTTGGGATTGTTTTACCAAGGTCAAAGGATCAGCCAGGTAAAGGATCATACTATCTTCTGGTAAGTAGCTTGAGTTGAACACAAAGAGAATTGTTAGCAGTAAATGTTATGTTATTATCAATGTCATTGATAAAGATGAATTTATTTTTTGTTTCCACCCGGAATCAGTAAAAGTAATTGCTGTGACTTCCCACACAAAGGTGTTGACTTGTTGGAATGAGTCCAGAGGAGAGACACTAAATTGATCATGGGGATGGAACACCACTTCTGTGAAGACATGATGAGAGACTTGGGGGCTGTTCAGCCTGCAGCAGGCTCTGGGGAGACCTTGTAGCACCTTCCAGAACCTAAAATGAGCCTACAAGAAAGATTGAGAGGGACTTTTCACAATGGCATAGAGTAATAGGACAGGGCAGAATGGTCTTAAGCTGAAGAAGGGTGGTTTAGGTCAGATATTAGGAAGAAATTCTTTAGGGGATGAGGCACTGGAACAGGTTGCCCAGAGAGCTTGTGGACTCCCCATCCCTTGGGGTTTTTAAGACCCAGCTGGAGGGGGTTCTGAGCAGCCTGGTCTGGTGGAAAGTTCCCTACACATGACAAGGAGGTTGGAACTAGATTATTTTTAAGGTCCCTTCTAACTCAAATAATTTTCTAATTTGACGATTCTATTACTTTTTGTAGCACATACTGAAAACAAATCTCATTTTGGATTAAACAAGGCAGCCAGTAAGACAATCTTGTGAATAAGGTCATTGTCTACTAAATACTTTTGACATTTTTTGAAATATTTGTTAGTACTATCAAGCTTTTATTACTTAATCTTTCACCAGTCAGTCTCAAAATAGGGGCTTTAATTGGAGGATTCATTTAGCTTTGCCAATTCAAAAGCCAAACATCCTCTTTAAGCAAGTTGCCTAGGTTCTTTCTGAGGGAAACAAATTGACACTTCCATAGTATGATCCATCTCCATGCAGAGTGGTGTAATGAGGCATAGAGGACTGAAGGGACTTGCTCAGAATTAGCCAGCATTAACCATGGATCATTTCTACTAATTGAAGGGTCCAGTGAAGCATTGAGTACAGCTATTCTCAGTTCCATGGTGAGTTAGCAACTGTATATAAATCACACAGACATTGTTTAAATTTCCATCTCAAATAAACAAAGATCAATTAAATCAGACTATGGCCTAATTCTAATGTATTATAAGACTCATTCTTGCTCTGGACTATGATAAATCCTAAGATTATGAGATATTTTCTCTTTCCCAGTAGTGAACTAGAACACAATAGGTCTCAACTGCAGAATGTGAAAGGATCTTATTCTTTATTATTAAGATTTTTTCTTCCACACCAACATATAAATCAAAATCTGTAAAACAGTATTTTGAGGACTATTGGTTGATTCAACAGAGCTGAAGTTCTGATAATTGTATGAGTTGTTTTAACAGTGACATTATTTTTCCTTCAAATGAGTCCCCAGTCCCAATATCAGAAAATCTGAGAAAAATTGTATCACTTGCAGCAGTCAGAAAGTTAGACCACATGATCAGATAATGTTAAGTGGTCTTAAAATCTTGGATGCTGCATCAGGTTGCCTGTAACAGGGACAAAATAGTAAAATAATAGCCATTACACAGTTATTTTCTGAAACACATTTGCTGCTTATAAAAGAGTTTTCATCTTTCAGAATGTTTTCCAGACATCTTTCTAACATCCTGTAGGAAGGTAAATGCATGATCATCCTGTATTTGTAAATGAAGGCAAGAAGATTTAGGATTTTGAAGTTTCCCTGAATCTGGTATTTTCGTGCAGAGTATTGATCACTTACTGTTGATTTTGTCACAGAATAAGTTGGCAAGCTACGTGATGCACTGATGCTTGCATATCTGGTCCTGCCAAACCCAAGTGCTTTTGCATAACTTTAAAAAAGAAGTATCCAAAAATCCATGTTCATGAGAATCTGCCCTCTAAAGTGTCAAGTTGGAGCGCTTTCCAAACTGCTTCTTTTTCATTAATCTTCTATGGCTCCCAAGAATGTGTCACTAGTGTTCCTTGCTATTGATTATGTTTGATTTATAACTTCAGTGAAGCATATTTAACCCAGGAGAGCAAACTTCTCATCCCTATTCCTTTAATTTAAACTACATTGCTGATTCTCCTAACACCTATGAATTACTTTATGATCTCATATACGATGCAATGGATGATCAAGAATTTTCAGTCGGTTTTTCAATTACTTTCTATCTCCTCATTTGTGAGTGAGGTATTAAGTAAGCAATAGACATCTGACATGTCTCTTCACTAAATTTCCTTCTCTGAATAATTTTGATGACTGTTGTGAAAATTGTTAGTTCCTTAGTAGTTGAAATGAAGAACTGCATTCTGTTTAATTGTAGGGGAAAAAAATCAGAACCAGAAATCTGTAGTGTTTTCTTGTTTATTGGACAAAATCAACTCTGTCTGCTATACAGAAGTATTAGTTTCATGACATAAGGAAATACTTCTTAGATGAAAAGCATTAATTTTAATGAATCAGAAAAAAATATGGAAGAATTAAGCCTTCAAGATGGCTTGAACCTTGACTAGCATACATGCTTATCAAAACTAGATGAATTTCATACAATAAATGTGACAGTTGTAGGAAAAAAATGTTTTAAGCTAATATTTTATCATAATTTATAGCTACAGTTTTGAACACTAATTTTTAGAAAATTTCCTGACATGTCTCCACCTGGTGACAAATAAAATATGTATGTGAGCCAGCATGTTCTACTTGTTTCATGGATCACAAAGCTAAGAAAATCAGTATCTCTGTATCTGATGTGTCAGGAATTGTGATAGGGTGCATAGATTGCCTGGTGTTGACATACCAACTTCTGGAAATTCTGAAAAATACAAAGGCACTTAAAAAGGATTCCTTCAATTTCTCTGTTAGTTTTACTACCCATTATTATTAGAGATCTGGCACTTGCCCATGCTATTTGTCAAAAGACTATTGGTTTTTTCAGGCTTTGAAGGTGAAAGTGATAATATACATGCAAAACAGCAGATGGAGGTAGTAAGATGTGAGATACCATATTTTCATGGATAAATTTATACATTTCTGTTGTTCCAGGGAAAAGACATGACATGGAGAAATCATCAGCTGAAAATTCTTTCATTGTTCATATTGTGCAGGTTTTCTGGATTATCATCTTTAAAACTGAAAATGCAGTAGGTTAGAGAACAGTCTTGTTCTAGATACAGTGTTTGTTGCTGAGATTAGGATAGGAGCTCAGTACTGGTGTTCAGGCATCTTGTTTTGTTAAATGAAGGAGAATTTCCTTCAGATGAACCCATGGGGATTCACAAAAGGCAGAAAATATCCAAAATGCTCACAGATGAATTTTCAGGGGTACTCAGACATCATCGCTTTTGATCATAATGGGAGATAGAGTCCCACCTTATTTTAAGGATCTTATCTCCTGACTTGGGTCTGCAGTCCTTGATATCGTCACCACTGCACCTGCAGTGAGGTAAAGATACATCTCCCCTAGACACAGACCACCTAAGGCATTTTCAATACCAGATGGATTGTGGTGGTGCAAAACATGGCATGAGTCAATATCTGTTTGCTAAGGTCACAGGTAGATCCTGAGATACCTCTTGTGCTTCCAGTCCCTGGGCTGGTGGTTTAAAGCTTTCTCGGATACAGCAACACCTCAATGCTGTGAGCAGCATGGAGCCTTAGTGCTAAATGCAGACCTGCTTCACAACAGTGGATGTACTGTGTCCCTGGAGTGAGCTTCTATTTCTTCTCCTGACTTTCCTATTTAGGTTTCACAGTCTTTTTGGCCAAGCTGTCATGAAAGAAATGAAAGGCAAGCTAGTTTTCACTAGAGCTGTTAGCAAAATTGAGCTCACTTCCACCTCCTTTACCCAGCTGATGTAAATCAATAGCGTTCTGGTAAATTCAGTGGTACTTTATGCCAGTTGCTCTAGTTACAAACTCAATTCAGTATCTCCCTGAGATGCTGTGATGGATGAGAGCAAATAATATCAACAAAACATTCCATCTTGTATTTCACCAGTGGAGAAGGTTTCCTTCTCAGCAGTCCTTTTTATTTTTATTTCATTTTTAAATTTTGTTTCATTTCTTTGCCCCATTCTGTTGCATTAGCAGCTATGTGGAGAACTATGATGTCATCTGTTTTGTTAGACTGGCCTTACTAAATTTTCTTCCCATGTAAGAGAGGTAAGCTAAACAGGTTCCAGTGCCACTTGCTACTTGATCACTTCAGAGGCTTAAGTAACAATTTTAGACAAGAAGAAAAGGCTTCCTGAATGCTAAATAGCTCTGTGTGGTTTGCCACCCACCCACTCTGCTGAAATGTGGCCCATTAACTCGGTATGAATGCTGCAATTTGAAAAGGGGCAGCAGTTCATACAGCTGTCTACATCTGCCAGTAATAACATCACAGATGCAGGGGGGAAAAAAGTGGAAAACAGGATGTTTTGCAGAAGTGCTTCTAATTCACTCTGAAAAAAATACATTACCTAGCAGTGTCTTCTGAGGTGAATAATTTTGAGCATGATAGAAATGAAGGACAATGTACAAAGATTTTCCAAGTTTGATTTTTTATGATTTCAAATTGTGGACTATTTATGTGAGACTTAATAAGAGTACATAAATGAATAATGTTAGGGGGGACTTTATTGCTCTCTACAACAACCACAAAGGAGATTGTTGCCAAGGTGGGGGTCAGTCTATTCTCCCAAGTGAAAAACAGTAGGACAGGAGGAATGGTCTCAAGTTGCACCAGGAGAGGTTTAGACTGGATATTAGGAAAAAATTCGTCACTGAAAGGGGTGTCAGGGTTTGGAACAGGTTGCCCAGGGAAGTATGGAATCACCATCTCTGTAAGTGTTTAAAAAACATAAAACATGGTTTAGTGGTGGACTTGGCAATGCTGAGTTAACGGTTGGACTTGATGGTATTAGATGTCTTTTCCAACCTAAATAATTCTATGATTTTATGTATAAACATTATATCTGCTGGGATTCGACTACTTATATATGTGTTTGCATGGAGACTGGAGAGCTGACAGCAGCATTCTCGTTCCACCAAAGGGATTTTTGACATTTGAAAGTAGGACTGTGCTAGATAGAAGTAGAGTGTTGGAAACACACCAGATTATGAGGTATGAAAAGAACAAGCTTTGATTGTGGACCTTGAGGAAGGACAGTGCTGAAAGGCACATACATGAGAGACTTGTTGGAGTTTTAAAGTTAATGCATTTTCTCAGTATGATTTTCAGTTCAGAAGGTCTTGTGTAACACCCCTCTCCCTTGGTTATCACCTTTCTGCAGTGCTGTCACACCCTTCTCCTGTCTTCCCCTGTGTTCCCCAGAGGTTTTTGTTCTCCACATGAGTCATAAGCACTGCCATTGTTCCTCCCTGGGCTGGGTGAGGTCCCACTTGAGGGAGAGCCCCCTTGACCCCCCTCCCAACAATGCTGGGGCAGCCCCTGCCACTCCAAGACCAGCTGGGGCTGTGCCCGGTGGGACAGAGCTGGGGTGGCTTCATGCCCCATCGTCCCTGCACATGGCAGCCACGTGGCTTCCCTGGTCAGTGCCATATTGCTCCATCCACACAGCCAGGCCCACCCCTGTTCTAATTGGTTATCTCAGCCATCTCTCCCAAATCCCTGAGTTTCTATTGGCTGTGGTTCTCCTATTTCCCCATTGGCTAGTCTGCACCTTAATCCCTCCCTTCTGCCCAATCCTTACCCAATCCAGTCCCAGCTCTAGCACCTTCCTGCTGGAACCCCATAAAAGCCCTGGGAATTTTGCAACAAACTGTTTTTGCTTCTCACACCTGGACTGTGAAGATTATGTCTGAGTGCTCCCCAGCTCTAGAGGACAGGCAGGAACCATCCCCCTCCTCCCAATGCTGCATATTAGAACAGTACTTAAATAACTGTATTAGGAAATAAAACCCTAAGAAAGAGCTTTGCAAAAATATTTTTCCTTACAGTCTCTTTTTTTTTTTTTTTTGCAAATACTTTTACCAAGTGGCAGATGGGACAGAAAGAGTAGACAAGACAAAGCTAAGGTTCTAGATGTAAGATTTGTTGCACTGGGTGAGAAACTTTGCTGGCAGAGCTGAAGCTGAATGGAATTGTGCTGAGCAGGTAGGATGGATGAGGCGGCTTCAGACCTTTTAAGCTGTCCATTAAATCCTTCCCATAACTGAACCAGACTCAGTTTACTGCAGTGCATAAAGTGCTGTCACTGCCTTGTCTTCACTCAGACTGTGCAACTATATCAGTGTCAAAAAACATTTTGTTATCATTTATAAAACTGGAAATACAGGTAATGGAATTAGAAGTTACATACCACATATTAGTCATAGTTTTTTCCCATGTTGTGATCTCTTTTACAGTGGAACAAAATTCTCTTCCTTTTGGCAGGCTTGTTAATTTAGAACTTGGTTCCTTCTTGTCAGTTTATGTTTTGACTTTCCATGGTGTTGAATACTTAATGACAGAAAATCTTTTTTTTGTTGTTGTTTTTTTGTTTGTTTGTTTTTTTGTTTTTGTAATGAGGAAGAAAAGAATTTGGTTGTTCTGTTTCTTGGGGGACTTGTATCATATTTTAACTGACGCATAACACACTATGCACTTATTTTAACCTTGTGATACAGCTTTAAGTTCAGGGAATAATGTTTGAAAAAGTACATTTTACCACACAATTTACTCAGGAACTCTGTGTATTGATTCCAATGATGAAGAGATTTTGCAAAGAAATGTGCTAAATCCCATTATGTTTTCTATCTTTATGGCTGAGGCATATTTTTAGTGAGACAAAAGTATTAAAATTATACTAAAACAAGTAAACTGTCCTTTTAAAACCTTCACCACTTTGTCATAAGGAATCAATTTTTTGTGTCTCTCTACTCATGCAAATATATTCATTATGAAAAGTGATTCAGAGAATATGGGCACAATTAGTCACTGAAATGGCAAACTCAGTTGTTATAGGTAGTATCATGGTGGCTTTGAATATCAGAAAACTTATTATTATCTGTGAAGTCTAAATTGACAAATAACAAATGAAATAATGAAATGAATGAATAATGAAACCATGTCACACTAAGCATAATTACATTTGGCCTATTCTGTGACTTTTGGTTTGGTGTGTGGGTGGAAGGAAAAACCCAGTCTGATTTCCTGGTGCAGTTAACATGCTTAATCTGTCGGGTGCAGTGCAACGTGGGCTAGCTCATTGCAGAAATACACCATCAGAGGTACCAGTGTGCTCTGAAAGGAAGTTGTAAAGAGAAAAAGGAAAACAAAGGTTGCTGAACAATACTTTTATTGCTGTCTATTAAAAAAAATAAATAGAAAAGGCAACTTTGGAAAAACACAAAGTGCTATGAGAAAGACCAGCCCTTGTTATTTGCTGGAGGCTGCATAAAATACCATCTTGACCAGTCATGTACCAAACCCCACAGTGCAAAAAGCACCTAGCATATAGAAGAAATACATGTTTATGATTTAGCCAGTGGGTATTAGAAATTAATAATACGTTTTCAACCCAGCTAAATACCCTCCCAATAGCTGATAGCTCCATTGAAAACACTGTCATTCTGGAGAATGAAATTTAACTGTTGGACTGACAACTGCAGATTGATTTCCCAGAAGTTGTAGCAAAAACTCCTTTGGGCTGAGTTTGAATACTGATTTGGAACCCTTTTCCTCTTTCCTGTAGGACAGAAGAAAAGATAAGACTTGAAATTTGTTAAATTGAGAAAGATTTTGACCACAGAGTAGAGATGCCTTGAGAGACCACAGAAAACAGTACTCTGAGCCAGGTTAGTGTGGGATAAGACAAAAAGATTCTTTAATGTCCAGGCCTAGGGCCCACAGGAATACATATCGATGCATGCCTCTGTGTGTCTGTGTATATGTGTATGTGTGTGTGTGTGGCTGTGTGGGAGTGTGTCCCGACACTGGTTTCATGGTTTTTATAATGAACTCCATCTGATCCTCAGTTCACACATCCCTCGGTCCAGCCCCATCCCTCCCCAGGCACATCCCATCAGGAATTGCATCTGGGAGAGGGTGGGACCCTCTCTTCGTCATCCTTCTCTTCCTCATAGCACTCAGGGATACTTGGAGGTCTTCCAGTGTTCTGGCTTCAAGATCATTGGCCTATGTTTATGTCTTGTGGAGCAGGCTTTAAGATAGTATTCAGCCCTCTACCTTGAAAACAAGACTAAATAGAAATGGAATTTGAGGCATTGATATTGGGTAGGGGTTAGCATGCATAGACATTGAACTTCAGCTGCTAGAAATACTGGTACACTAAAATCTGCATTTTACTACAGTTACAAGTACTTCTAAAATCTATAAAAATTAAAAATCAAAAATCCAAAAAAACCCTGAGGCATGAGTATTCATTCCTTTAATTTTTGATTTGGTTGTTTTGAACACTTAGTGTTCCACTCTGATTTTTTCATGTTTGAAGTTTGAGTAAGCCCTGAAACAGAGAACATGACTTTATACTTGGTCTATTCTAGCGATTTTAAGATGAGTGGGAACATTTTGTGTCACTGAGGTTGATTGGTATGATATAGCCTTTGACTGTTCTAGGGAATTTATTCTCCCAGAAAACTAGCTTTGCATTAAAGTTTATCGGTGCAGAATAAACCAATGCATTAGTGAGGAAGTCCAGTTCTAGTCAGGAGATGCATTTCTGTGAACGTGAAATCTGCAGAAAATTATCCCCCTAGCAGTTACTGACCAGGAACAGTGCCCTTGCTGATGCATGTGGGCTGTAACCAGCTCCAACACAGAGAGGGTCTAGCAATAAATTTCAGGTTTACTCACTGGTTAAGTAGTTCTATGGCTGCATTCCCATTCACTTAATTATAACTGGGAATTGTTTTTCTGCATTTTTGTTTAAGTGAAAAATAACCAGTACTGACAGAACTAGTACAAAATTACCAAGGGTTGATTAAAATAATGCAAGTAAAAGGTTTAATTGGACTTCCAATGGAATTCAGGTGGACAAATTTTAAAGAAAATTCAAGCCAAGAAAACAGTGAAAATTATCAAATGTAGGATCCGGAAAAAAAAAATACTAGGTAACAAAAGATGAACATTCTCTGGCAAAATTCTGCTATAGAAACTTGTTAAGAAAAAACAAATGCATCAAGTATTACACTGCCAGTCACTCTGAACACACCCTGAGATTGTGATCTGTTATACACTCATAAGCCTCATTCACACTCATCACCAGTATTTTCAGTGAAATTATTCAGGAATGATATTGCTGTAATATCAGTCCCTTTTTTTACCTTGTTTGGTAGAACTTATGTTTCCATCCTTCAGCTGACTGCATGTTCCCTCTCAGCCAGTGTTGACACATTGCTTGTATATCCCAATCTGCTTTGAAGAGAGCTGCTATCAATGCAATATGAGATGATCGAACATCCCCTGTTGGTTATAATGTTGAGTATTTGTTATCTGCTTGGGGTAGTGAAAGGATAATGAAAAAATTAAAAATTCACTATCCCATGGTCTGTTATCAGCAGATAACTGAGGAATAATAGAATATAAGGTCATGCCTATATTTTCATGTAATCTATCTCAGCAGTGTTGGACTTTTCTATGGAATCTTATATGATTTATTTCCTGTCCTTTGGCATTCAGCTTGCTTTAAGAAATCTACTGGCAGAGTTTTGCTGTATGGTACAAGAAATGCACATCTTTGGTACTGAATTCAAGCTGTCATTGCCCAGTGAAAAAACCCACTTTGTTTCTCTGGGTATTTGCAGCGGATGTGACTTCTCTGTAGCTGTGTTCCACTATGGATTTTCATCTGTGGTTGGAGGTTTTCATTCACTGAAGACATACGTGTTGTACTGTAACTGGGCTATCGTGCTTCTTTTACTCATCTGAACAGATGCTGTTGTTGTTGGAGCAGCAGTGCAACCAAGAAACCTGCTATTTTGTAACCTAATGGAGTCATGGTTCCAAGGCTCCCAGAGCTATTTGGAAGGCAGGTGAGATAAACTGAAAGTGGCACAAGCCAAGGCACTCGGTTAAATTGCTTTGAGATGGTGAAGCCTGCTGTTTAACTGAACACTCTCTGACATGTAGTATTCATATATAGGCAGTGCTTGCCAGCCTTGTATTATCAAAGAATATGGCAAGTCTTTGTGTTTTCAACTTTGCTGCACTAACTTGATGCCAGATTTTCCTATCAGAATTATCTAACTGTCCAGCATCTTTCAGGTCATCAAATAACAAAGACTCAGAAGAGGAAATGGGATAAAATCATCTAGAAGGAAGTAATGGCATTTCACTCAGTTTGTAATTGTGCAGGATTTTGGTATGATGCTGGCATGGAAATTCAGTGACCTCAATAATATCATTATAGTATTCCTTTCCTGCTCTTCAATGCTCTCCCATCCAGAGCCAGCGGGGTACTTGTCACATTGTTTTAGCTGGAGATGGGCACTTCACCTACCATTGTGTTCTGAATTATTCCCCTTAATTTATGAACAACAAATAAACAAGCGGTATAGAGGTGTGTTTAGATAATAATGTGTATGATAGTCTTTTATCTGAGTGCTGCAGTTCACGTTCTGCTCTTCACTGCATGCAGTGCAGTTATTTCAAATTCATGCCAGTCTGTGTAAAAATATGCATTGGCTTTCTGTGGCCAGGTGGGCTACAGGAGTCGTTTTTATTAGAAGCTGTTGGAAGCTTCCCCTATGTCTTGTGGAGCATATGCCAGCCAGTTCCAGAATAGGCTTCCTGCTGCTGGCCAAGGCCAAGCCAATTAGGAATGATAGTAATGCCTCTGTTATAACATATTTAAGAATGGAAAGAAAGTTATTGCAGAGATAAAAATTGCATCAAGGGAAGAGCAGAGTGGGAACTGATGAACTACAGTGTAGACCCCAATATCAGTCCAGAAGGAGGGGAAGGAGGTACTCCTGGCACTGGAGCTGGAATTCGCATGCAGCCCATGGTGCAGACCATGGTGGAGCAGCTGTGCCCCTGCAGCCCATGGAGGATCATCGAGGTGCAGAGATCCATCTGCAGCCTGTGGAGGAGCCCACAGTGGAGCGGGTGGCGCAAAGGAGGTGTGACCATGTGGGAGGCCCATGAAGGAGCAGGGGCCTGGCAGAGAGCTGCAGCCCATGGAAAGAGGAGCCCATGCTGGAGCAGGTTTTCCCTGGTAGGACTTGCCCTGTGACAGACCCACGCTGGAGCAGCTTGTTTATGAAGGACTACACCCCATGGAGAAGTGACCCATGGAACAGCAGTTTGGGAAGAACTGTTGCTGATGGGATGAACTCATGCCAGAGAGTTTCATGAAGACTGTCTCCCATGAGAGGGACCCCACAGGGAGCAAGGGAAGGACTCCTCTCCCTGACAGTGGCAGAAAGAACAACTGACTGTAACCCCCACTCCCCATCTCCCTGCAGCACTGACGGGGAGGAGGTAGAACTTCGAAGGAAGGAGGGGTGGAAGGAAGGTGTTTTTAAGATTATTTTACTTCTATTTTGCTCTGATCTTGTCAGTAGTAACTTTAATTAATATCCCCACTTTGAGTCTGCTTTTTTTTTCTTTTTTTTCCTTTTTTTTTTTTTTTCCCATTTGTCAGGGAAGGTTAAAATATGCTGGCTGCAAACAGAATGTAGCCAGACTTGAAATAAGGCATTGATTCTTAGGGGGTAGAATGGCAGAGCACTAGAAACCAAATTGTTCAAGGATATAGAATTTTTTCTCGGATTTTTTAGCAATTCAAGATTAGATGTGACCTTACAATGGTAGGAGGCAAGTGGTTTCTTACACCATTTAAAAAATTAATTAATTCATAGTTGAACAGCTTTGTTTTGTGGTTCAAGATTACATTATTATGGTATTTCCTCTCAACCTGAAAACTGATATATGCCTCATCCATGAGATTGTGTTGGCTTTGAAAGATCAAACTATAATAGGATGGTATGTAACCATGATATTATTGATGGTAAGTTAACGCTTTAATGAACAGAGCAAGAAAAAGAGAGAAAGAAATGTTGTAATTGAAGAGTTTGTGTATAGGCACACCTAGTGTTCAGAAAAATGCACTAAGAATGTAGCTGTAAGTATTTCAGAGAAAAAAAAATCCACTTTTCAGTCATATCACAGAATTTTTTTAATACTGTTCAAAAACACCAACTCTAACATGATGTAGACAATTGAGAAACAAGCAAGTGTATTCTTCAATGCTAAAATAAATTACATTTGTACAGGTAGAAAGCAAAATCAAAGCTGATAAAAATGTTAAATTTTATGAAAAATCATTTTCCGTTCACATCAAAATAATAACTTTACATTCTCTATCTTTTAATAGTATAAGCAGCAACAACATAAAAAAGAACAAACGCTCACAGAATGTTTGAAATCAGTTCTTCATAAGTTATTAGCAAAATAAAAAAAGTAATTACAAGCACTTATAGCCCACACAAATCTTTTGGAATTGGCACCATCTCTCTAAAACATCTATATTCTATATAGATTTCTAATTACAAATACCACCAGCAGCTGCCATATAATCCTATTAGTACATGTAATATACATAGTATATTTGTTCCCATTTGGCAGATCAGAGTGACTTAATGATTATTGTTAGTTAGTACTGTCCTTACTCAGATGAGACAAAACCAGCCATAAACACCAATTAATCACTCAGATGAATTTTTTACTTACCTTTATGCTTCACTGGTCTGTATCTCATTTCCTTTTCACAGTATAAAATTGTAAGTGGCAATTGCAGAGATTTAAACAGAGGATACAATAATAACCCACTGCAAAAAAAGCGAATTGAGATAAGTGAACTGAAGTCTTTAGTAAGTGAAGTGCCCAGTGAAATGGGTAGCAGATGAATGCTTTTCTTGTTCATGAAGAGTATTGACTTCCTTTTATGAGAGTCATGAAACTGCCAGAAAAAACTGTGACCTGTTTCTTACTTTTGGACATGTTCTCTCACATCCTTAACACATATGTTAAGGTAGAGGATGATTTTCCCACTAAGATACCAGACAGAGTAGCAATGATAAAGAAGAATGGTGGGAAGGTTCTATTCACGAAGCCTAGCTTCAGGAATAAACTTAATAAAATCCATGTGCTGTTTGATTCAAAAGAAAGCGGGAAGAACATACTGTCATTATCATTCTCTGCAGAACAAATAGCCAAAAGGTAGACTTCATTGGCTTCTATCCAACTTTGATTTCTTTTACGTGGATGTTCAACTGCAGTGATTCCACGTGACCTCAACAGATTAAGAGCCAATGCCAGCAAAGGACTTCAGCACATGCAGTGTAATATATAGTTTTTTGTCTCTAGTATGTGGGTCAGAACCCTTTGATAAATGTCTAACCTTACGGTGGAGTTTGTGAGAAGAATTAGGTGCCCAAGAAAACAACACAAGGAAAGAGATGTCTGGGATTACTCTACTAGAGCCAGTTTGGAAATGCAATGTGCAGAAAATGCTAATTTTCCACTGCAATCCATTTTTTGGCACAGCTATACTTTTTTGTTTCAAAGATGGATTTCCTTTGTCTAAAATGGCTTGAGGAAAATAGAATGGGCCCCTTTTTCTGCATTCTTAGATAAGTGGGCCCAGTTTTAACTCCTTCACCTATCCAAGAAGACTCAGTCTCTCCTTTCCATGAAAGGGTCTGAGAACTCTAGATGGAAGACAAGATAGTTGCAGACACAGAGTTATGTAAGGTCACATCCTCCCCTTCTGTCCCTAAAAAACGTTTCAGGGAACTGTTTAACATTATTTTTTAGCCAATACATATCACAGACCAAAGATTGTTTCCACTTCTTTGGAGTTAAAATACTCACCTGGTCCCTGCTCTAGAAAATTTTAGTGTTTTATATTAAATGGTCATATATGATTTCTAATTATACCAAGTGTATGTTCTATCAGGTTGCAAAGTAGCTGTTCCTTTTATACTGCAAGGCTCTTGAGTTTCTGTCCTGTAAAATTACCATAGTGAGATGAACAGATGATATCTCAAAGCTGAGTCATTAGAGCACTTTCCAGCCAGGAGCAAGATTTCATCAGCTCTGGCAATGGTAGGGCCTGAATTCAGGTCTCCTTCCTTTTGCCTGATGGCTCTAACCTTAAGCATGTTTTAAAAAGAGCAGCATAACCAGACCACAGCCCTAAAACAATGGAGGATTTCTACTCCATTCTGTAGGGAGTATGATCCTGACGTCTGTGTACAGTGCATTCTGTGTACTCTGTCATGAGATACACAGGGATTTAACCAAAGAACCAGTGTTTTCTGCATTCCTGATGGGTTTTAGCATGAATTAGGTGCAAAGGTCCTTAGATGTGTGAAGATGAGGGTAGTTCTGAGCATACGCAAACACACAATGCCAGATGCCTGAGTAGGGTGGCAGTTGAATAGTAATTTTAAAGTTGAGTTTTAAATGTACTGAAATCCTAACTTTAGGCACCAAACTCCTTGTTTTTGGGTCAACCCTGACACTGGTATCCAATACACTAAAAAAGTCATGGTCACATTTTTTTAATCCTGAGCACAGTGCTCTGATTTCCCTAAGGAACTGACTTTTATTGCGTACTGTCTGTTGCTGTCATCTTTTTTCCTCTCACCTCATAAATGATGTATTAAGCAGAATAGCAAAGTTACACACACAGATATACTGTCTTTCAGTTTGGTTTTGCACATTGTAGCGAAAACATTCCCAAGGGAACTCTGCTATCATCCAGAGCCAGAATCATGGATTGGCCTTCCCATTTACTCTATTTGGAGGTCTTATTCTTCCAGTTTTGATCAAAAGTTTTCCTTTTGCAAACACAGCAACTGAATAAACATCCAAGCAAACTAACATAACTTCTTTCTTTTAAAAGTTTTAACAGTTATTTTTAAATAGCATTAAGCTACTAACTCGCTTTTGTAGCTGGAAATCAATGGAAGAAGCCAGCACCTTGTGATCAGCAAGGCTCCCATGAAACATCAGTAAATGATTTGTGGACCGTGGTCTAAAAATCTCTGATCTAAAGTATCGGTATGAGTCTAGGCACCAAATGTTCAGATAGGAGTACAAGGAAGCACATCTCCAAAGTCATGCAATTATTTTTCAGACCCAAATTAAAAATACAGTTCTTCTTCAGTATTGCAAAGACTTTTTCCCAACTGGGCTTCCAGAGAGATTCACTTTATTTCAAAAGCACAGATCCAGAGGGGTTACACCTTCACTCTTCAGGGCTGGCCTCAAACACAAAAGAAAAAAGTGATTTTTTTTGAGGTCCCTATGGTCAAGAATGACAATAGTTTCAACTCTTTTAATTCCCTTTCTGGCAGCAGCACTAAATTGAAAGGTAAATTCAAGCCATTCAGTTGGTATTTCCACATTCTTTAGTTAGATTGGAAAATGTTCCCAATTGTAACTTTTGCATTTATGTCTGAAAAGCCCTGCCATTATGTCGTAATGTCCTAAACAGAGACTAGCATACAAACAGCATAATGAAATCATGATGTCTGTCATTCAAAGTTTGCTTTTCTCTTGTGTCAAACCCACTAGCTTCTCTCAAAGAACTTTCCAGTCTTACAAGTCTCCCTCTGGGCTCCTTTGAGTTATTACTACAGGTATTAAACCATTTTTGACTTCTCCAAAACCATTTTGTCCCTTTGTTGAAATCCAAAAACCTTATAGAAGGTAATGCTGGTGCATTCCAGTCTGCACAATGAAAATTATTCTACCTTATTTAAATGCCACTAAGGCTGCCCTACTTTCCATTAAAAATAGATTGACTATCTCAGCAAGGTCCATCCATGGTTCCTTGTGCAATTAAAATTTCTGCTGTGGCTAATAGATATTCAAAAGATACATGACTACTCCCAAAATGAGTGAACAAAAGTGTTTGAAATTTGGATTGCATAACATTAGGGTTTTAGGGTCTTAAACATGCATTCAGGTGTTAGACTGAGGAGTTTCTGTGTGTGTGGGTGCAGGATGCATCTACATACCTATATCATCTTGGCATCATATATGAAAGTTGTCAGGAAGCTCTGAGGAGTAGCTATGACCAGGATGGTTTAGAGTTGCAGTTTGGGAGCAGAAGAGGTATATTTATGCGGAGTTTGACAGTTTCTGTTTCTCACTCCTTTTTATTAATTTTGTATTTAAGAAATGGTTTTTATGTTTGTTGGTATAGTCCTTTTTTCCACTGCTGAGTATTTCACCGTGCAGTGGAACCCACAGATTTTAGCAGGAATACATTAATTGTCCACCAACATAAGAAAAGACTACAGAAACGACGACCTATAATGCTAGGGAAAGATTGAGGTGGAGAATGTTCTTGCAAGGACATTGGTCAACAGTTTAAAGTATAAGTGAACAGGTAGTAATATAATCCCGTTGAAATTAACATTAAATATCTCAGTACATTCCGTTTATATCACAACAATATTGCACTGATGGGAGACATATTATCATATAAGTCTTCCATGAACGACATTTAAGTGATCTAGACTCCCTAAATGAGAATGTTTTTGTCACAGACTAATTGGACATGCTCTTCCCTTTAAATGTGTGTCGTAACCTGTAACAGAAGATGCTTTTCCTAAAGACGTGGGCATCTAGGGAATGATGAGACATCCTAGTACTGTGAACCAAGAGAGCAAAACTGAGCTTTAGTCTGGAAACCATACAGCTTCACAGACCTAAGTTTGTGCTAAGAAGTCATATGAGGAGGCAAAACCTACACAGAAGCCAGAAGGACTACAGTTGTGACTTAGTATACCAATTTGCCTTCTGGAGTAGAGATGTTTTGTTGACCTGCCTGTTCATGCTATAGGCATAGCTAGTAAATAACTGTATCTGGCAAAACAAGCATGCCCAGACTGCAACTGGATAATACCGCCTTGCTCAGGATGCACAGAGTCACTAGAGTATCTCTGTGAGGTGCTAGTCTGGATCCAGTCATCTATTACTTTTCTATTTTAAGTGTTGTTGAGCAGGAAATTGGAGTGCAACATATAGTAGGGAAACAAGCATGTCAAAGGAATAGAAAATCATCTTTGCTAAAGTATGTGAATGTGCTTTCGTCTTTTGATTGTTTGATCAAATATTTGTTATTTTGGGTATGGGGAGAAAAAGGAGGTATGAATTTTATTACAAAATATTCATTATCTTTGAAGAAATAAGATCTAAAAGGTTTTGAAAATGAAGCATAGCAGCCTTATTTCAAGGCTCCCTTCCTTGAGGCTGTCTTCTGTATAAGGCTACATCAATTCAACTTTGAATTGAAGTACATCACTCACCACTTCATACTATCCTTAAATAAAATAAAACAAACCCATAAAAGTTTGGCACCTGAGGACAGCTATGTCATGAAGAAGAGAGCCAATACAATGTGCGTTTAGAGTCTGACTTACAAGTTCTATGTAACTACACCTATCAAAATTATTTAGCTACTATTCAAACTTTAAAACTCTTCCCTGCCTGTATTAAAAAAGTGCTGTGACAGTATGAAGTGCACTAAACTACTATCTTGATATAGGAAAAAAAATGAGGAATCCCCTTGCTTCTTCTGTGAATTGCTAAGAAATAAAGACTCTATTGGTTCATATCTCATTAGATCTTCTCTGTTTTAACCTTTACTCTGTATTGCTTTGAAAATATTTTTTGTCACAGTTCATAGCTGCAAGACATCAGCAGCTAACTAAAGTTTAAAATTGTTGCTTATTAAAGAGTAGCTAAATCACCTCTAAGCAGACTTTGACATGTCTTTTTTTCCTCCTGTATATATTAATTGTGATTATGACAGCCTTTCCACTGACAGTGTGCATTTGTCATAATCCAAGTTGGTCTCCTAGAATTCTGTCATTCGAAGTATGGAGAAAATCCTTAGGGTGTTTACCTGTTCTTTACAAGCAAAGGATATGGGAATCTGAATAAGTAATTTAACTGGTATTATTAGCATAAGAATGTCCATAAAAATGTTTTAATTTCAGTAGGGAGTGCAGCGATAATATAGCTTGGTAGTGCTGCTAGAAAGAGAATATTCATCTCAACAACTTGCCCTGATAAGGGAATTACAAAACAGTACTGCAGAAAATATTTTTTGCTACTTCATTATTAGTTGGCAACATGGTGAAATAGTCAGGAAATCTTCCTTGGGGTTTCTTGTTGTGAAGGTGAATCCAATGTTAACAAATTGAACTTTTGATATTGATAGAAGAGAATTTCATAAACAAACGCATAGGTAGAGAAGTCATTTGTAAAGCCCTCCATATTGCAGTCACTCACTGCAAAGCCTCAGCTTAGTGTTATCCAAGTGTAAGGTATCACAGACACAATATTCTTCAGCAAAAAGTTTCGTAGTTATTGAACTTACATTACTGCTTTTTGAGATCTTCATATAAAAAAAAAAAAAACAAAACCAAACAAAAACCAAAGAAAGTTTGACAAGTTGGTCCCAGATTTGAGTCTGTTAGAAAATGTACATTCAATGTTTGGTCTTATATTCTTGATAAAAGATCAAGGTTCACTTCTGGGTAAGGAATCAGAGTAAACAAACAAATCATTGTATAGTTGTTTACAATCTAGGTTCTCCTCCTCCCCACCTTGTATATTGTACACATGGTTCATTGTAATACTAAAGCAAAGCACTTGGTATGTAACTGGATTAACAGACTCCTTATAAGCCCTCAAAAGTAGATTCAGTGTTTCTGAAAAGCCCATGTTTTTTTAAGGCCACAATAATCTGCCAAGAGTCATTTTGTCTTGAAATCAGCATAATTAATCTGATGTTTCCACTTCCCAAGTAATTCCTCTTCTTCCCCTCTGTTTCTCACACGATGACCCAATGCCTCTCACTCTATCTGCGTAAACACTGGAGATCTTGAAGGCTTGGCTGTCCCCTCACTACTTGCTTCTAGTTGTTGAGATCCAATGTTGTCTCGAACTACATTCACAGCGAAGAAGAACTTTGAGTATAATCTCGGATGAGGAGTGTGTCATATTTGGGGGAGGATGGGATACAGAGAGCCGATTCGGAAACTGGTGAGCTGGGAGATGCACTGCCAGAATCGATGGAGTCTCTAAAAGGAGAAGGAGGAGTTAAAGCTACCAACTCCTCCAGGTCTTGCTTGGCTGATGGGGTCTCTGAAGTACCTTCTTTAATGCTGTCATTTGAAGGTTTCCTACCAGACTGTGAAGCACCATTGACTTCAATGGCAGGAAGTGGTTGGATCTCTGCAAGCGTGGTCATTGTTGTAGGGAGCTGGATTTCCCGTGGAATCAGGTATGAAGAGCAGAGAGGCGCAGCCACCATTGTCCCTGGAGTAGCTGTTGAAAGCATCATAGAGTTCAGCTCACTGATATTGGCTGTAAAGCGAGTAACCACACTACTGATCTGCTCCATGAGGGAGCCTTGAGAGGAGCTACTTCTCTGAGGAGCTTCTGACTGGAAGGTTGGAGCATCATCTTCTGTTCGGCTAACGGAGGGAGTTCTGTGGCTCAAAGTGCTGATAGGCGAGGGAGTCTGCGGTCGGTACTGAGCTGGGTATTGCTCTTCGGCTTCTGAAACGTCGTAAAGCGTTTTGGCACTAGCCTCAGGAAATGTAGCACTGCTACTAGGTCGGCTACTGTCTGTGCTTTTAGAAAAAGGCTTGATCACTGCAGTTTGATTGGGGTTCTCTTTTTTGTTGATGTGGACTGACAACCGCTGCCAAAGGTGTGCTCCTCGGCTGCTTTTCTCATTCTGGGCCCAGGAAACTGATTTCCCATTAGAGCTGTAAACAGAAAGGAGATAAGATGGTAACTTGAATCAAAGTTAAAAATACAATTCCTGTAGCAATACTGTGGGTATATTGCATTTCAGAGCTTATATTCATTATAAAGCCAACAGTATTTTCACCTATATCTATGTCAATAATTTATACCTATATGTCCTAGGAAATCAAGCACTGTGCCAGCTCATTTCACAGCCATGACCTGTTCCATGCTACTTCATGGCCACCGCTGACCCCTCTGTTGCAGCCCTTGAGACATGGACAGTGTCCATCCTGGGAAAGGGAGCAGCATGATGGCTTCCCTTCTGTTGGAATGGTGTCACGAAGAGGGGCTGTGCTACTGAGGGGTGCATGGAGGAGTGAAGAATAACTAGATGCTTGAAGAGAATAAGTGACTACCTGGGATTAGGTATGTAGGCTGGCCTAGGAGCATTCAGTGGTAAGGAATTTGGCGTGGGGTTCTGGCTGTGGATTCTTGGTATGGGGCAGGGTTTGTAGATTGGGAGATGGAGAAGACTAGTCTGTTATGGCTGGGAAAAAAAAATCTGTTTATATCCCACTACTTGGAAGTACTGGAGTAATATACAGAAAGGGGCTATATTGGTTATAGGTTGAGAGATGCTTCTAATGAGTGACTTCTTCGAGGTACTTGGTGAATTAGCTCCCATTAGATTAAAGATTTTTATTTTTTTCAGTTGCAGGGCAGCTCAGAGAGTGAAACTATGCTCCTAGTAGAAAAGAAATATCAGACAAGCTATACAAGCAGCTCCTTATGGTGACCTGAGTTTGGAGACAGCAATAAACATTTTGCTCCGCTCTTCTGCAAAAT
This sequence comes from Poliocrania exsul, assembly GCA_035041345.1. NCBI lineage: Eukaryota > Metazoa > Chordata > Aves > Passeriformes > Thamnophilidae > Poliocrania > Poliocrania exsul. The sequence continues at coordinate 35,619,720 of JAWWLZ010000001.1, forward strand.
GTGTCCTCTCTGGGTACATTCTCTGCAGATTCCATCATATTCTGCTCTTTATCAAAGTTGCTTATTTTTCTCCTTTTGCTACCAAAGAAAAAACAGCTGTGGCACTTATAAACACATAGTATGAAACTTCTCCTTTTCTTTTACATTTTCTTCTGGCTGATGAGCTGGTGTTGGTATATAAATTAACCTATAATTCTTGGAATTAAGGAAGACCATTAGAAATATTTCTTAGCTGAAACAGACAATGACTGTGAAGTGATATCAACATAAAAAAACAGTCTCCACATACAAATAAACATGATTTATAAATAAAATGCAACAGATTTTTCAGACAATTCACTTTGGTTTCCAAAACATTTGCTATAGCCACTTGGGATTTTTGGAAAGACAAAAACATTGGAAACTCTGGCAGATTATCGTAAATTTGAGGGTTTGTTTGCTTTTTAAACCTGCATTAGATATACTCACATGTTAACCTGCAGCGTAACAGTTTGCAAAGCACATACTTTACTAAACACAGATGGCTTTATGGCAGTCTTCATGTAAAGGCTTGCCTCAAACTACCAGTTTAATAGCTCTTCCAGTCATCTAAAAAAAAGTTGTGTGCTGAGTGTAAACAAAACCTTCTTGTGGGTTCACATTCACCATTACATCACATGGAATTACAATGGATCATGTAACACAGCATATGCAAGCAGCTTTCCCTTTCAAAACCAACATGACAAAATCCAGTAGACAAACAAAATGTAAACCAATGGATACTTTAAGCAAGGGTAAACTGGATGATGATCTGTATAAGTGCATTAAGAGTTCATCCCTTTGCTGCAGGATGATGTCTGGATCTTGGAAGTTGACTGTTAGGCCTATATCCTCAAAATGCCAAGCAAAACACATGGTGGCTCATAACTTGCTGCTGAGACAATCCCCTCCTCCTGCTGTACCTCAATCAGAGCAAGAGGGGAAAGCAAAATCTAACTTGTAGCACTGCTTACTTTGACTCTTTGAATCTCTGTGAATGTGGTTCTGAACTGAGCAGGAGCTGACACAAATGTCATGCGGAGGAAAGCTCTTTCCTCTGAGGACTGTATGCTTCTCTCCCAGGAACATATACTCAATGAATGTTGAGAACTGTTTGAGAGCCCTGGCTTCTTGGTCATGCTGAATCCTGAGCTCAGTGGGAGCTCAGTGCCAACAGCAGGATCAGAATTTGGATCATTTGGCAGATGAAATCTGCCTCTAGCTCTGGTATGATGACCATGAGACCTTGTCCCAACTGCTTCTGAATTCGGACTGGATCAGGTGGCGGAGTGATCTGGCACTTGTAACTTCAATCAGACAGAAAGAGAGGGCCTAGTTCTAGGGCTGGATGTCCTCTTGATGAGGTCTTAGAGGGATCTGTGGCAGACCTGCCAGGCACAGACAGGAAATAAATGCCATTTATGTGAAGAATTAGTCAATGCAAATAGGAAATGTTTGCCCAAAGAAAGAGGTATATTGGAGCACCCCTCCTGACTTTAAGCACTGGCTTAGTGCAGATGTTCAAACCCCATGGCTTTAAGTGTGCACATGAACACTAAAAGCATGTAGATATTTTCATTGACTGAAGGTCAGATTGTAAGAGGTTGTGAAGGGAACGTGTTACTCCCTCCCTGGTCACAGGATTATTAAGGCAGGATATGAGGCTGAAGAGCCTGGGGAGAGGAAATGCATGAAACCTGAGTTAGTGTCCAGCCCTTGGCAAATGCAGCTGACAGTTAAATCTTCAGTGGAGCAAGTCTCCAGCCTCCCTGAATCTCAGTTTGGTTTTAGTCATGGCTGAAGCATTCATTCACTGCCTTTGCACTATACCCAAGAATAATCAAACTCTCATGGAGATCCTAGGACCCTGAAGGGGCCCCAGTGGCTGTTTGATGTAAATTTTGTGCAAAAGCCTGAAAGACTTGACCATTACTCATTGCTAATTCCTTCATGTTAAAAACCTGGATGACTGGCTACAACTGGATGCAGAACCAAAGGTGCGTAAATTAGGTCAATTCTACCACTATAATGTTGTTGCTATTCCACTAATTTTAAATTGCTTTTAAGAAAACCTCTACATGTCTATGTAATTGTTTCCCTGGGTGAAAGCCAATTCTGCCACACGCAAATAACCTGCTAGTGATGTATCACTCAAGTTATTAACTTATTCTCATATTGCTTTTTCTATGGAAATAAATAAATAATAAACAAAAAAGAGGAATGATACAAGGCAAAAACTAGTTTTTTTCCTTTCCTGAGTTCTAGAAGTAAGCAATATATTTGGCAATTATTTTCAGAGTAGTTTTCTGTTCTCAACAACAAGAGCAATTATTTATATTTCTCCACAAACTGCAATCCATTGATACCCCTTTTCCTCATGAAAATCCCAGCTGACATTATAGAAATAACTAATGTATAAGGATGAAACTAGAAATTGAGAGAGAGCTGATGGACAGAACCTTTGCCAGTGACCTCCCAGTGCAGCCACCAGCAATGCAATCCTGGCAGCTTCAGCATCTTGCCTGGTTAGAACGGGAAATGAAATGTCCTGTACCTGCATGAAACATTTCTGGTACACCTATTTTCATCACCCACAATGCAAAAATGATCCTGATATCAGATGTAACATCTTTCCTCTATTACTGCGATCTCATTGCCATTGTTAATTAAGGTAGCTAGTGCTGGATTTTGCCTTTTGTCTGAAAAATGCCATTTCAAGCATCTCTGAGCACATACACTGGAGCTTTATATTCATAAGATGGAGGGACAGCGGAACCTCTTGAACTGTGAATTCTGCTTCCTGATGCACAATGCTTTAAGATGTTTTCACCATCAGTTAGTCAACAAGATTTTTTAACTGGTTTCATTGCTAAAGGTATGAAATGGAAACTGGGAAAAATAGAAACCATCACCTTACCTGGCCCTGAAATAAAGAGTAAAAGCAGTGCACAAGAAAAAAAATAAAAATCAACGAAAAGAAAAGAAAAGAAAAGAAAAGAAAAGAAAAGAAAAGAAAAGAAAAGAAAGAAAAGAAAAGAAAAAAGACAAAAAAGAAAAGAAAAAAAAAATGAAAAAAATTTAACTTTCTCAGTTGTATCTCCAGAGTCAAAGGTTGATCTGACTTCTATCCTCTGCAAAGAGCATACAATTGGAGGAATTTTAGTTTCCTGGCATGCCTGGTAAATAATTACAGTATTAGTTTTGCACATGGGACTTTTCAGCAGGAATATTACTCCTGTGAAATATTAAGTAGTTTCTTATTCTTTACATTTAATCAAATCAGAAATGCAAATATGATGCAAGACATGCAAAAGAAATGATGCTGTGATGCCTGCTTTATGAAAACCTCATAAAATATCCCATTCCATAATAGATTATATCATACATATGAATGATGTTTACAGGTGATACAGGATGTCAAAATGTCCTTTAATGAGAAATAGCCTTACAAATCATCACATAGTGTACCCACTACTTCTATTTTTATGTCACTTTTCAATTTGAAAAATCCCAAGCCACTTGTAAGACTAATACAAAGAGATAATTAAGGCCTGATGTGGAAAATATGCATTCTGGGGTTGGAACAGAAATATAATTTTACCAAGGGGTTTGAGGACATGAGCTGGACAATACTGCTCATATGAATTGCACTGCATTATTTAGACTGAAGGAATGTAAGTGAGATTTGGTCAGTACCATGGAACCTCTTTTTCCTGTCAGATGATGAGGTTTTCTTATCATGTACAAATGGTCAGACCCCTGCACCTGTCTTTTTCCATCTGCTCTTCATCTCACTGACTTGTAGCACTGTTCTGATATTGAGACAAGAGAATGGCACCTACTTTCTGTTCTGCAATGTCTGTGTTCTCTCTGGGAGATTTCCAGACTATTCAGTGGCAACTCTACTGAGCTCACAAAATTTGACAAGGACCACTGGCTAGGACAATGTGGCTGGAGACAACAAAACACAGCCATCAAATGCCATTTCACTCTCTGTTAAGCAGCAGGTGTTCTTAACTGTTTGAGTAGGTCTTGTAGCTGACAGTCTTGCTGTGGAACTATTAGAGTGACACAGTTTCCAGTTTTTTTGACTGTTAGGGCATCCTCTTTAACAGGATCCTTTTTCTCCTCTCTACTTGACTCAGATCGATTACAGTCTGGAATGGAAACAGATTCTTCACTGTGAAGATATAAAAAAGAAGTTTTTCAAGTGTGTATATTTATGGCCAGGCAAAACGGAGCTGAATACTGTACAACAAAATACAGTTGTTTGACATTTACATGTACTTTTCTGCTCTTTAAAATTCCATTATATAGTGATTGTGGATAGCTTTTAAATGAAGAATAATTATTATTGAGGGCAATGTAATGTAAGGAAAAAAAAATCCAGACAACACATGGACAAGAAAAAATCCAGCTGACAAAAATTATATGTTGTGTAGAACACTTGGCAATTAATGTTTCAAATGTTACATAAACTGCAGGAGCCCCCAGGTGTGTGCTGTGTAGTGTTAGAATTGATGGCTTTATGTATATGTGAGAATACTGCACCTAAGGGGAACTTAACACTGTGCAAGTATTTCACTGAATACCCTCCTGCAATGATAAAATTCACCTGTGATGTAACACTTGGGAAAATAAAGGTATAATTTGGTCATACTGTGTTCTAGGTCATGTTTTAAAATTTCTTACAGAGTTCAATAAGGAACAAGTAGTTCTTTTAATAAATTATAAAATGGTTTTAGTGTGCAGTAGAATGTAACAGGATGTAATGCTTATTAAGAGTATTGCTTAATGAAAGATTTAAAACTGTCTGTGACATATGAAATTTATTCATTTATGAATAGAGATGTCTGGAGAAATGAATTTTCTATCCTATGGGAGCATTCAACTTTTGGAAATCTCACTGGACTCAAAATGAGATGAATGGTTGAAATATCCAGCTATTTCACAGAATTAAATAGTTTAAAGTATTTCAATAGAAAAACATCAAAATGGCCATATTGAAACTGTTAATCCCAGTAACGCTGCAAAAATGCAGTATTTGATATTTATTAAATTGTAACATTGGTGTTTAATGTCATGCAATATATAATGGTCAAAAAACCTGAAATTAAGTATATAAGTTCAATTAAATGGAGAAAGTTATGAAAATGTTATTCTAAACTTTATTTAAAATGAGTGTGAAACCTTTCCTTAAAACTACTGTAAAACTTGACACTTTCTTACAAGATATTTTGATTGAGAGGAACCAACATTTTCATACTGAAAATGTTTTCATCAATCAGTTTTTCTCTGCCCTATTTAAAAGCTCTTTCAGTTAGACGTAGTGTAATCACTAATATGTAGAATGCTACCCATATTCCAAGTGTCAAAGCGGTTTCTCTTTAACTGCCTGACTGGCTTAATGAGTCAGGTGTGAGATTTCTCCTCCCCATAGCACTATATTACGACATCACACAGGACATGTGGTTCAGATCACTTGAATGAACACGGTGCAGGGTTTTTTTGGTGGTCAGATGGAACACAGAAATCAGCAGTGGCAACATGTTTTCTTTTTAGTTTTTCTTTTCTAGACATACTTTATTGGATACACAGGATTTACAGACAGAGGATGTGGCCTGGCATTGTCCAGGGCTGCTCCTCCAGTTCACAGACATATCACACTGCCCTAAGGCCACTTGCTGTTTGCTTACCTGGTCATTGTAGCTCTCCCACCATTCCCCATACTCCCTTTTGGGGTGAAACACTCTATTTCCGACTTGTGCGGGGGGGCCAGTCTCCTGCCTTTGTACCTAATAAATCACGACAACAACAGGAGCAAACAGAGAGAAGTGATTGTGTGCTCAGCTTTCTGTGACAGCTGCTGTGCAAAGGGCCATGCACATGAATGTTACTGTGGCAGTAGTGGGGAATAGTGTAAAGCAGCTGTGGGAGCGGCAGAATAGCTGCATAAAACCCCAGACTGGTGTTAAAGCAAACCGGGTTATACAGCACAGGTGCTCACCAATTGCTATATATATACATATATACATATATATATATATGTATATATAAGAAGGCAAAAAAATCTACGGAATAAATAACATGCTAACATTTTGTCTTGAATATTTTTTGGAGTTAGACTGAAATGCATGGCTGAACAGTTTAAGTGAAATAACACTTTAGGATCAATGAGAAATCAGCTGGTGGCCATGTTTTCAGTCCTAACCTAATGTTTTTTCCCTGATCCTACATCTTTGGAACACTTGACTTGTTCCACTTTTTAAAGCAAACACCAGTGTGCTGATTGCTTAGGTAAAATTTGTGTGGGCTCACAGTTCATGTTGGGAAAGGGCCTCCATCTCTCCATTAGCAACAAACAGAGATTAGAAGACATGCTGAGATGTAGACATAAAGTCAAGTGAAATCAACCCCAATCCAAGAGCCCAGTGTAGTACTATACATATTTAAAATACCACAGCTCAAATTCACTTGGATAAACAGTTTATTACTTGAGGATCTAATTAATCCCTGGGTAGGATACCAGGATAAGACCTGGACATTTTTTACTCACTGACCACTTAATTGAGATATGAGCATTGAAGAGGCCTTATACTGTCTCTCTTCCCAGTAGTGAACTTCACCCTAATAACACAAATTCTTGCACTAGGTGTTGAAATACCTATTTAAATACTTTAAGAAAATTTGGCCAAAATACCTACAGGTGTCTTCTCAAAGACATGTCATTCCCAGATTCTATGTGCTGCTTTGTGGGCATTTAACACACTTCTGTGGGGAAGCTTGTATATTTAACACTGCTAACATTACAGAATAAATTACTTATTTGTTTCTCTTACATTAACCTGATCTAGATAGCAAAAGTACCTTGAATAGAACTACCCTATAAAAGAGAAATAATCTGAGTACACACGAAGTGAGACATTGGATGCAGTTGTAGTAGTACCTGAGATGCAGTGAGATAAATAACTGATGAAGAAGCTTAGTGAACCAGAGACAGTAAAATAAGGTGTGTTCAGTGCAAAGTCCTTTAAATTACAAATTATAACCTTACTGAGAGGAGGAACAACAGGAATTTTGCAGACTGGCTACTAAGGTTTTAAGGCAATCCAGAGTGTTGTATATGTAGTGCTCCCAGACAGACATGAAACTCATACAGGACACATACATATTAAATGGAAGTCGATTCCTAGAGCAGAGGAAAGAGTGGATGGGTTTATAGAGTAGATAAATTCATTGAAAAATACAAAGGAAGTCAAGCTGGATCATGCAAATGAAGTTGGGGTAGCCAGAGAGAAAGAGCAAAGAGAAAAGAATGCGTAGAAACTTCACATAAAGAAAAGGAAATAAAGTTGGAAGGAAGGTGTTAGACATCAAATAAAGTAGAGTTTAGGAAGAGCAGAAGGGAAACACGATTATGTTTGGACCAAATAACCAAAAGAGATTTTTTTCCTAGCAAGGCAGAAGGAGAAAAAATTCAAAACTAAGAGAAAGAATCTGGAGATTCTAAATGCTCACAATAAGTTGAATTCTAAAATGTAGCCAACAAAAGGAAATAAGAGGTAAGAGTCCATGGCAAGGCCATCCTGAAGAACCTCTATTTAGGAGGGATGTGACCCAGATAAAGAAACACTTGAAAATGTTTGTTTCATATCAGTATAAATTTCACCACCTTGAATGTCTGCAGACAGGCTACTATGAATGTCTCAAGTTTTTCCATCCACTCAAGAGCAAATGACAGCATCAGAAATAGTATGTTGTCACATAACACTTCAAAGTCTTGAACCAGAGTAACTGCTACACTGTGATTCATTCAGTGCTAAATATCAATGTAATTATGAAAATAGTGCCCAAACTCTAATCAATCCTCCTAGTGTGGAAAGTGCATCTAACTGTTGAAAGAAAGCTGCAAAATTCTTTGGTTGACCATTCTGGAAAGATACTCCAAAGGTTCTGTGTAAAAAGAGTTTTCAGCTTTCAGAGCAGACAAAGGAAATGATTTTGCCTCAGAATGTCTTGCATTAGAAAAATGTCTCAGGTTGTTAAAATTAAGAATTGCTTTAAAAGATCCAATCTATTGAGAGGAAAAACCCTCAGATATTTCATTGCAGTTGACATAAAAAATACTAGTGTGAAAATTAATTGGGGAATTTGGCGGGTATATGGAGGAGGTGTAAAACACTACAGTGTGAGCCATATTTACAAGAACAGATTTATTTTTTCACTGTCAGTTCCAGGACTATATATTGGTTAGCAAAGAGAAAGAAGACTTTGATTCAGAACAGAAAGGCAGCTATTAAATTCTGGTGAAGGATTTAAAATAATTTGGGTCATTTTTTAAGTGTTTTTTGGGTCCTTTGGGTGTGCTGTGTAATTTTTTTGCACAGGAGAAAATTGTCTTAAGTAAAATATTTAGTGATAAATGCTAATATGTTTTGTAAGTGTTGATCAGTGACAGGAAATTTGGGAAGTATTTCCCAGTAATTCAGTCATTGCAAACTTGTCTGTTTGCCAAGTACTTTGTCACATCACTCCGTCTTACACAGCAGTGCTCTGCACTCTTCGGACGGGATCAGTAGAGAGAATAAAACTTATTCCTGGGCCGAGAAACCATGTCTGTACTGCCTTGGCTTTTAGTGAACTCGATGTGCGTATGATACAGGCCAGGAGACACCAGCATGACTGCTCAGTTTTGCAGGTCTTCTAGACCTTTTCTTTGCCTTCAGCTTCCAACAAAATTTCTCCTGTACACCAAAATTCATGGATGCGATGGGAAACAAAGGGGGAATATGGGAATCATCATCCTGAATGAGATCAATAGCAGTTCACTAAAATGCTGTAGAAATTAGCTTTTATGTGTATGTAGGTGTAGATCCCTAGGGGTTTTTGTTTTGTTTTGTTTTGTTTTTCTTTTTTTGTCCCTGTACTGACAAGAGGTGATAGTCTTTAGATACAGGTTTTATTAGACTATGCCTTCACATTATATCCAAGTGTTGAATTCCAGGTGGTTGTGACTTTATGTTAGGGTGATACCCAGCTGTACTCAAGGCCCCTCCTACCTCTGCTCTTTCCTGGTTTCCATGCAGAGGATCTTGGACCCCTTGATCACCAGTGCATTCCATATGGTTGTACATCCCCTATCTGGAGGATGCTGGCAGGCCAGACCTAGAAGGTGTACCATAGCCTACATTTGTGAATAGTTTGGTCAAAGACATTCTTTAATCCTGGAAAAGTAGTCTGTGGTTAGAATGTGGATGGTTTGCACAGATTCTGTTAAAACGTCCACACTGCACAAGCTGAGAGGCTTCACAAAGGACAAGAGCTTGCAATAGCAAAAAGTAGCTGTTTCAGACAATCTGTCCTCTGAAAAAAAATTCCCAGCAATTAGGAACTGGTTTTTACTCTTAGATAGGATTCTTTTTCTCCTTTTGCAGTAAAATGTTTAACTAACTAAAGACAGAGCAGAGTATCCTTGTTTTTTCAAAAATGCAATGCAAAACAAAGGTAATTTGTTGTGTTAGAAATGGAAAGCTGTCATCAATCCTTATTTCAAATGCAATCTCATGCTGCCATGCAGAAATGTTAATCATTAAACACCAAATATGTGTTTGGCACCGTTAACCCCAGAGGAGCAGAGTAGCTCTAATCAACACAGGCATAATGTCCTGATGAAACGGTACCTTGTAAGGGTGGAAAAAGTTATCTTTCCACAGAAACATGACAGAAGAGAGGTTGTACAGCCCTACCTCATTGTAGAGCAATGGTTAGTTGTGTATTGGGTGTTTAAGCTAGCAATGCAGTGACTAGTTCCTAAGATCCTTTTTAATTAATGGGATTCCACATTTTGGTGTGCAATATTGAAAATGGAATTAGATGTCCAAAACTCTTCCCAAATCACAATTTTCCCCCTCAAGTTAACAGAAATCAAACTGGGCAATATTTATCATTTCAACCCCAAGCTTCTCATTTTGGCTATTTTGGAATAAACTTGAAGCAAGGCTTTTTTAAATACCTGAAAGGTTAAATCAGTGGGGGAAAGGAGATTCAGAAAGATTTACAGTGTATTGAGGAA
>JAWWLZ010000001.1:35633521-35646370 GCA_035041345.1 Poliocrania exsul
AGTTTTTTCTGATGAGAAAATTTGTCTGTAAACTCAGTGTCTTCCCAGGATTTTCCTAATAATGTAACATATCAGTAGTGAAACCTTGAAGAAGTTGTTACATTTAAGATTACTCAAATTCTATCCCCAAATTTTGATTCACTCATTTTTTCAGTAATTTATATGTATTTCAATCATATTCAACATTAAAAGTAATGTTTGAAAAGATTCCTGAGGGGAAAAGAGTGGACTTTTTGAGAAGTTTTAATTCAGACTTCTGAAAAAGCTCATCACCTCCTGATGTAATACTTAGACTGGAATATTTTTAAACCACAAATGGAAGCTTCTAGGCTGATCCAAGAATATTTTCTTACTATGTGGAACAAAATAGCTCTGGTTTGAATTGTAACAATATAGATATAGTTAGTCATAAGAGGGAAGAAGAGAGAGAACATATAAGGGGGGAAACAAGCTGTTCCTTACAGAAACAGAGCCTGCAGTGTGATCGTAGACACCTGTTTCCAAAATACTTTATTATGGCAGAGTTTGGGACTGTCTGATGTTTAATTATACACTAATTATAGACACTGATGGTCTAAGGCTGAATCCAATCCAGTTGAAAAAATTTACTTTGCTTATCATGTTTTCCTCATAAGAGTCATGGATTGGCAATTAACAGCATGTGAGCCTGGACACCTGACTGATTTTTCTGATGTACCAGTGGAGCGCTTGAGAAGGAGAAACTTGATTCTTAGGTGGATGTGTGAGTTTCTTTATCTAAGTTGCACGTGATAAAACAAAATAATGGTGATTTATATAACAGAAATTCAGTGGTTCTCCTAAGGGTGAGTGTTGGCTCACTAGAATGAGGGATGCTAGTCCTGAACGAAAGCTGTCAGTCCTATCATTTCTGCAGATGTATACAGAGCAGTGCTCAGGTTTGCAATCACATGGTGCTAGACAAACTGCTTAAGAGGACAAGATAAGACATTAAAAACCAAGGGAGTAATTAATTTAGTATGGCAGCCACAGCTTATGTTTAGTTATTTAGGAAATACTGCAACACATAGTAAATACAGGTGGAATAAATTGTCACTGCCACACCAGGCTATTAAGCTTTAACCTCAATGAGATTTGCGAGAGAAATGTCTATGATAAGGAGCAGAGATTTATGTGCGTATGTTTTCTGTGCTCCATATTGTGCTGTTCATAGTTGTATGGAGGAATTATGCACCATACCGCAAACATACAATTTATTTTGAATAAACCTAACATTATCTAACTTTTCTGGCCATTCTTTCCTTTTGCATTATCATAGCTACCTGCCTGGGTTACAGACAATGTACTGAATGGCTTAGTTATTTTGGCAATCCAAACTAATTTAGGGGTTGATAATCTGCCTTGTTTTGTTTCAGGAGTGTACTTTTGGCTTGTACTGGGCATCTATAAGCTTCTGTCTTTTAAAAATGTAGTAGAAGAAACCTAAGTGTGCCCTACATCATCACAGGGAAAATGACCAACTGGCAATAAAAAGCACTTTATCTGCTTTCTTCTGCCTTTCACTGTCATTGCAATTATAACAAAGCCTCCAATCTCCAAGCAGAGAGCTTAAATTTGGGATCACAATAGTGTTTTCTGACCTCGCTCTTATTTCACAGGCTCACACCTCACTGCTTGAACAGCTCCGTGTCACAGCTTGATCTGTAGAAGGATGCCAGGTTCCTCTTGATTTTCCCATAATATGTTACAGGCTGAAACTGCAGAATTTGCTGCTGAAGCAAGCAAGAAACCTTGAAGGTGGTTTGGGGACCTCCAAAAGAAGCAGCTGAGGGCAGGAATCACTGGGCCACCTATAGCCAACAGTGGGAAAATCGGAGAGAAGCAGCGTTGTCTGCACTGTGAAAATTTGAAAGAAATTTTAAGGGCAAAGAGAAAAATATTGCTAAGATTTTAAAGATTTGAATAGCACCTGTTTTTAACACTTTGCCGGTCCCTTAGAACCATTTATTACTTGCTTTAAAGGAAAGAAATCTTGCTTTTCTACAGGTAGTTGTAGGGAAATGAGTGTGTTTAAAAGTTCAGTATTTGTAAGCTTGAAAAATGGTGAATATGTGACTGGGACATTTAAAGACACATTACAGAAGACATAAAACACCTACGGTGGTTAAATTGCTGTGTGAAATGCGGGGCAAAGGTACTAGAAAGCTAAGAGAAACTTTTGAAATTTCCCCTGTGGAGGTAGCATGACTGAGACCTTCTAGTGTGCACTCCTGACTACAAATACCAAGCCACCATCTCTTATAGAAGAAATATACAGTCTTTATTCTACCCAGGATAGAGAGTTATTTGAGAATTAGGAGAGGACAAATTAGCCCTGTATTTTGGACTCTTGCAAAAGGGCTGTGTAGCATATGTGATATTAATTCCTGGGATCTCAAGGTAAGAGTTTATTTATGGCTTTTCTAGTCCCTGTGAAATTAACTGGTCACATAACTGAAATCAGAAGGTCAGAATGCTTTTCTACACAGGTTGTATGATTTGACTCCAGCTGTGTAGTGTTTAGCATTCTCCTTTGTGAAGTTGCTTCTGATAATGTCAGGTTTGTTAGCTCTACTTTTAAATGAGGGCAGAATATCTTTCAGTGAGTACTGCTAAATAACAAAAGCCTACATGAAATGGTTTTCATTTCACTAGTAATGAATAGTTTTACTCTCTCCTTCTACATATTTCAATATGAGAAGATTCATTCCAATACATAACAGCAGCTTGCTTGAGTTTTCTTAATTGAAGAACACCCCATGCAAAAAGTCATTTAAGGCTCTAACAGATGCATTGCTTTATTTAGGCAAAAGCATTCTTGTTATCTGTCATTTTGCAGCTGATGTGAAAGCTCTGAATGTCGCGTTGGCATTATCTGTTTGACAATGATTTGATGCAATACTACACTGTGCTATAAATTATTGTCAAGAAGCAAAATGCTAATGATAGGGGCCCCTTTATGCACTGGTAACTTAAATAGCATGTTTCTTTAAAATTCAACAGTGACTCACTCTCTTTTAAATAAAACCAGTCTGAGCTATTTAAATAACGCCATGTAGCTTTAGTGCGTAGTTCCTTTGATCCTGAATACTTGTGTTTACTTGAATAATTATCCAAAACAAGCTTTTGAGCATTGTACTGAATAACACCTTGTAACATATTACTTTGTGCAACAAGATTTTTTAAAATAAATGTTTGAATTTTAAGTAAAATTGTGGAACTCTGTTTGCTCATTTTCTACATTAAATATAATTGAAGCTGACAGTAGTTTTCTGTTCTTTCTTGCAGATGGTATTAGATCTAGGTGAAGTCCTAAGCAGCATTTTAAATTTACTCAATACTTTTTAGGACTGTCTTTCATGTAATCAAATCAGCATTGATTAGAGAAAGATGAATGGAGTCCATTTGCTCTTTGATTTCTAGACCCTTCAGGCACACACTGACCAAGCACCACTAAACTCACTGGCACCATCACAATTTAATCAGCTGAGGATTCAGACAAATATATTAGGAGGATCTTTGTTGCAGTTTTACATGTTGATGAACACTGCTGATGACAAGTTTTTTTCTCTAAGTTTTGAATGCAATGTTCTAGTTCCTCGTATCTAGGTAAATACATCAATATGTCAGCTTTGTGTTGCCATTTTCATTGCTACACATGCATATTGGGCACTCTTAATGCTCTTTTGGATTGAAGACATTCCCAAAATAGTGCTATTCAAAAAGAAATCTTTGTTGATGATGATCTATTACATTCTGTTAATATCTCTCTACTGCTGATATTTCTACACATTGAGGGATATAAAGAAATGGAAACGGAGTCCTCAAAAAGAAGAAAATGCACCATATCTTTTAGAATGTTTGAAACAGGGTGAGCTCTGTACTTTTCAGAACAAAACAAAGATTTTAGGGCAGTATCTTTCCAAACCAGGCCTGAAGAGATAACAAACAAATCTTTCCCATGCCCAAGATATTCCTGTCATCTACAACTTCATTTTTTGACTAAAAAAGTTGTAAGATGGCAAACGGGTTCTGCAGCAAAAATGAGGGAAAATAATAATGATCTCAAAGGGGAAGAATGCCTTCTATTGAGGGCATATTATAAAGAATGCCTCTTTTAGCTGGTCTAGAAGTTGTTAAAGGACTTCTAATTCAAACACCTCAGGTCATTCATGCATATAGACAGAGGGTGTAGAAAAGGATATTTCAGGTAACTGTCACTTAAGCTGATAGAGGGTTTACCATTTTTATGTATCATCCTACTCTGCACCTGGAAAGGAACTGGAAAAAAACCATCATTAACTGATCATAGATATAAAATATGTTGTAATAGACTTGCCATTTTTGTACCGATTGAAAGCCTCTGAAAGAGAAGTATTACTAATAATGTGACAGGAAAAAAAAAATGATCACTTTGTCATAATATGTCCTGAAGGTATTAATAAAAAAGTCTTCCCTCAAATCTAAATTGTGGTTCATACCAAAATGGAAGTACAAATTGTCCTTGTTCCATACCAGCTCCAGTTGTGAACAATGGCATGTCTGGAAATACTCGTATTATCAATCCTAAAATCCATATGTGTTTCAATGAGGAGGAAAATCTAGTTACTTGTCACTTCCAGGCTAGACATACATAGCTGAGGAATGAAAAAATGGTTTCTTTGCATTTTCACATAGACAGAATTTTTTGTTTACATCAGAAGTTAAATAACCCAAATTATCCCCATAGCACTCATATCAAAAGTGAAAGGGATCAAAAAAGGAAAACAAACCACTTGGAAGGGTGCACACCAACACACTCAGTCTGTGAAGCAGGACAGTGTTTCCACTACAGAGCTCTCCTTTCTCTTTAGTGTTCACTTACAGTAATTTTTACACACTGAACATACAAGTTATCTTCATGATCACTGAGTTCAAATAATGCCTTAGGAAGAAACAAAGAAATATCTCACAAGGGAGCATCTGTTCAATGACAGGAAGGGTAGACAGAGCCTGTGAGCAGCTGAATTTGTTAGACTTAGTAGGATATATACAGGAAAAGGTATCAAGAAAGTTAAGGAAGAGAAGATAGGTGAAGACAAAAAGAAAGAAATCAGGAAGAGATAATACAAGAAAGGAAAATCAAGGGAATAGGAGATAAAAGGTATAACAGAAGAGTCATATGAAACAAAACCTCAGATGCCTGAGAGTGGCTGCTCATGATGACACTCATGTTTGTGGCTCCACCTTGATTATGTATCACTAGCAGCAACCCTGTTGTCTTACTGCTGTGATGAGGCAAAATACAGACACTATGAAGTTCATTTAAGGAAAGAGATTGTAAATGAGTGCTTTCAGGACAAGGCAATGAGTTATATTTCTTGTTCTCTTGTTTTTTTCCTCCTAAGATCTTGTTTCTCTCCCTGATTAGTGTGCAGTTGTCACAGCTGGTACTTACACCTTTGTAATTGTTTGCCCATTGCTTTGTCCCCTATTTTTGCACAGCACTTTTGACTAAGTCAAACCCAAAAGTTACAACGTAGGAGAGAGGACTTATTTCTCTCCCAGTGCAGAGGCAAAGGAAATTAATATATTTCCCTTTGTCTTTCCAGTATTAGTAACTCTCAGAATATCATAACTGTCTCCCCACACTCCCACATTAGAAAGCTTTACCTAAGGGTTTCACCAGATGATCCCCTTCTTTTCCACAGGTTCACCAGGCTGCTGGAGCGGCTTGCAGCTGAAGATGATTTTCCATCCCCTACATGCATGCGGACTACTGTTGATGTGGTGAATGCACTGCGTACGTTTCTTTCTGGTTTAGCGAGGATGATGTAGACCTTGGGCACAAACATACAGCCGAGGGCCACTGTGGCACTCAGACTCACTGAGAAGCACATGGTGATTATCTTGTAGTTGCTTCCAAAATATATTGGCACAAAAGCCAGCCAAATGATGCAGGTGGTATACATTGTGAAGGCAATGTATTTTGCTTCATTGAAGTTAGCTGGGACATTTCTTGTCTTAAATGCATAAAAGGTGCAGCTCAAAATTAATAATCCATTATATCCAAGGGGAGTTACAACACCCAGGTTGGTGGTGTTACAAATCAGGTAGACCTCTCTGATGCTTGGGTAATCATGCATTATATCTGGTGGTTCCATTATAAAGAGGGCAACAATTATGCCTAATTGTATACATATCAAGATAAATGCAATAACCAGTTGGGCGCAGGCACTCATGAACCTAGGTTTCTTTGTACAAATTTTCTTCTTGCTTCCAGCCAGGATTCTTGCAATGCGGTTGGTTTTAGTTACTAGAGCAGAGTAACTCATAGCTGGTGAGAGGCCAATGCCAATTCGTTGAAGGTAACAGTAAATCTGTTGAGGTTTTGCAATGAGACAGAAAGTGCACAAGTAACCCAAGCAGATGCCGGCTAGAATGATGTAGCAAAGTTCTCGGCTGGATGATTTGACCACTGGAGTATCACGGTACATTATGAATATCACTGTAACAAACAAGGTGGCCAGCAGACCCAGACATGCAAAAACAACTGCTGCAATTGGTTCAGGATCACCCCATCTGAGATACTGCACTGGAATGAGGTCACAACCTACAGAAAAAGAAAAAGAAGAAGGCAAACTGAAGTATGTAGGAGTGAGATTCTTTAATGATAGCAAGAAATTTTCCTGATATTTCTCGGGTTTTTTTGTTTCAGGAAGCTGCCATTATAATGAGTGTAGGCTCAGATTATGTTAATATAATGGCACAATAAGTAAATTTCAGTGACACTTTATCTCAGAAATACATTTTATCTGGAATATAACATGATGACCAAGCTGATTGACATAAGTCATTCTCACAGTGGAATTTACCTTTTAAATTCTATGAAAAATAGTAATTTATGAACAAATTTCAGTATCGAGTTGCATTTCCGCAATACAAAGTACTTCACAGTTGTCTTCATATTTGCACTTAAAGGACCAGATATCAATCCTAATAATTATATTGTACACTATGAAGGATAATGGTACTTGTTTGATTTTTATGGAGAAGAATCTGGCAGATTCTAACTGTCAAAAGAGTGTTTCTTTCTCAAATATGCTACCTTTTCCCTGTCAAAAATTTTCCAGAATAAGAGTTGCAACTAGTAGGCAATTTAGGATGGCCCACTCCGCCCACTTCTTTATCTGTCATTCATCCTTTTGACATTTGTGAGATATTAAAACCTCATATAAATCATGAAATCAAATTGAATATAATGAATTAGAGAAAAAGATGAATTAGCAATGCATCTAAGGACACATTTTTCAGTTTTTTGTATAAGCTTTATTAAGTCATTCTATGCACCCAGGTCATAGGAAATCAGAAAAGCTTTTCATTCTACAGTGTGCAGATCAATAGACAGGAGTAAAAGCTGGCAGAAAATTTGTTGCTGGCATCCCTTATCCATCCCTAGTTTCTTTTTGCACTGTAGAGCCTGGATAGGTGCCCAGTCCATGTTCTCTTCCAGGATTCCTGAGCAGTTAGGTTTCCCTGGTTGAATTCATTGTATGATCAATGCTACCCATGTATTCCATGTAGTGCGGTTGCCTGCCTGGCATGTAGAAGAGATGTTTCCTTTGTACATTCACTATAGCCTGGGCAATCACAGAGCCAAAAGTAGGCATGCTTCTGTACCAACAACTTTTGGAACAGCTCAAAGCCCCTCATTTGCTGATAGTATCACTTTTTCAGTCAGGGTGTAATGGACTTCTGACCCTCTATAACCCTGGCTCCAAAACCCTTGTGGTCCACCTTGGCTTTTTCAAGGTTAGTCCATGACAAAAGGTAGGGCTATATTTCCACCCCTGGGGCAGACAATTCCAAGTGCATTGAACACCTGTCCACAGTAAAGCAAACTGTGGTCTGTACTCTGCTGTCAGAGGAGCTGAAAAAAACACATTGTCAATGCCACCAGTAGCACACCACTTGGCTCCCTTCGACTTCAGTTTGTATTGGAGCTCTAATGTCTGGCACAGCAGTATTCAGTGGAGATGTTGCTTTGCTCGGCCTGTGATAGTCTACTGTTCACCTCCACCCTCTATCAGACTTTTGCACGGGCCATATAGGACTGTTAATAGGTGACTGAGTCTTTCTAATTACTCCTTGGCACCCCAGATGATGAATCAGCTCATGGATTGGAGCCAGGGAGTCTTGGTTTGTGTGATATTGCTGCCAGTGCACTGTCCCAGTAGCAATTGTCACCTACTGTTCTTCAACTCACAACAGTCCCACAGTGAAGTGATCTTCTGGGAGGCAAGGCAGGGTAATAGCTGCTTCACCTCTGTGTTCACAGTGGCTACTTCAAAAACCCATTGGTACCCATTTGTGTCCTAGAAGTACTCTCTCGTGGCAGTCTATGCCTCTGGGAAAACACAATGGGGTGCTTTTCCCACTTGTCCCCTCCCACTGATCTCACCTCAGCCTCCAATACAAACAATTTGTGACATGCCCCTGACACGCCAGCAATCCAGCTTGGTTCTGTGGCCTCTGGTACCAGAGTATACCACACCAGTGCCTACCAAGGCCTTACACTTCTGATATGTCAGGATATCGAATCCACACAGTCCTATACGCTTAGTAATCTCTTTCCTCCTCCTGGCTGAAGGTGGGGACCCTCTATTCCTGTTTGTGGTCAGAGTATTCACTGTCTGAACCTCACAGTGCAAGAGCAGTAGTCCTGTCACCAGGATCAAGGGAGGTGATTTCAGTTCTTCTTCATCTGGGAGATTGCTGACTGTCTTCTTGTGTCTTTACAGCAACTAAACAGACAGTCTTTGTGGGTGACCCCTTCTGCACAGCTGTGTTCCCTGTCAGTTTATGTACAGATGCTTCCAGCTTAAAAGTGGGTTTACCCTTCCACTTCCTCATGTCCTCCCCTTAGTCATGCAGGAGGGATGAGAGTGGACCATGTGACATGCACCTGGAGCTCTCTTTCTCTCTGACCAGTGTAGGCAGGGATGACTTCTTGGGGTGCCCCTGACATCTAAGGTGGTGACCTGTAGAGTAGAGGAGGTACAGAGATTTTATTCAAAGTTTTGGAACCAAAAAGACAACTATCTCCACAGCTGGTGCATCCATATCCAGGCAATACTTTGCTGCTAAGTTTTTAGAATAGGATGCTGAGGAACCTTGAATCACCTTTCTCCACATAGTCCATGTGCACAGGAGGTCCTCTGGATTTCTGGAGACCTCACCTTTGTCTAGATTACTGTAGATGACTTCTATCGCTGCTAATTCTATCAGGTACTGGATTCCTTCATCTGTGGTAGTCCACTTTCCTAGGGAGCTCACGAGGTCTTGTTTGAATGGATATTTTGTACTCACACTTGAGGGGAGTCATCTCCAGAGATGACAAATTTCTGTCTCTTTTCCAGTTCCTCTTTCAATTCCCTGTTTTCTAGCAAGGTTTCTCAGCTATGGGGTTTCTCTACCTTTCAGTCAGCCCCATTATCCCAGTATCAGATCAGCCAGGCAGCAATTCACTCACCTGGCTGGCAGCTGTAGTTTTTCACATATCTTGAAGTTTTGATGAGGTCAGAGACAAGGTAGCTTCCAATTCCGTGTGAATTCTCTCATTCCTTCCACCAATTTCTTTGTCAAATGACTGGCTTGCTTATCAAACCTTTCTTTTTCTTCCTCCTCCTTTACTAATCAATGATATGGACTCATCATTCTCCTTGTCTTTTTCACTATGGGGAAAATTACTGTAGCTGCTGTTGTTTGGGTTCCTGCCTCAACCACAGCCTCCTGACATTACTGAACTGTGACTCAATAGGTACAGACCAGGCCCCAGTACAGTGCTAGAAGCTGAAAGTGTTCATGGGAATTAGGCAAGACACGCTTCTGTCAGATGGAGTGCCAGTTTGCCATGGATGCTTGTCCATTCAGGTGTAAAATCTCAAGCTATGGGAGGCAATTACTACCCTGGAAATCTAACCTAATGTTTCCACACACCCTATCCCCAGTGGCTCTGTCAGGGCACATTTCAGTTATCACTTCATCCAAAGTTTGTCTTCTCTTACACCAGAAAGACACCAGATTTCACAAAAACCACAATATGCTAACAGTGTAAATAGTATTAAACAGCACACATAAGGGTGAGCAAGGATCTCAGAAAGCTGCATAATAGGAACATCCTTATCATCCCAGATAGGAAGTGGGAGATTTATTCCCTTATCCTTTCCACAGGATAGCCCCTTCAGCTCAGCAAGGCCATCAATGTCAAGGTGGAGCACATAGTCATTGTTGTATTAACATGTTCCTAAGCTCAGTGCAATAAAGAGATAAGCAGTGCAGCCAATAAGTCTATAACAGCTCTCCAGTGCCTGAAGGGAGACTACAAGAGAGCTGGAGAGGGACTTTTTTCAAGGGCTTGTAGTGATAGGACAAAGGGCAATGGCATTAAATGGTAAAAGTGGAAATTTATCTTGGATATTAGGAAGAAATTGTTTACGGTAAGGATAGGAAAGCACTGGAACAGATTGCCCAGAGAAGCTGTGGATGCCCCATCCCGAGAATTGTTTAAGGCCAGGTTAGATGAGGCTTTGAGTAACCTTGTCTAGTGGAAGGTATTGCTGCCCACGGCAGGGGGGTTGGAACTAGATGATTTTACAGGTCCCTTTTAACCCAAACCATTCCATGATTCTATGATTCTGTGACCTGCACAGGTGCTTACCACTTAATAACTACCATAGCTGTAGCATACTTAACATAAAACTACCATTATCTCAAGCTCCATGTTGGGCACCAGAAAGAACTGTGGTGGCTTGACCTTGCCTGAATGCCAGGTGCCCACCAAGCTGCTCTATCACCCCTCCTCGTGGGACAGGTTTAGGGGAGTAAATAGAATTGAAAAACTCCTGGATCAAAATAAAGGTAGTTTAGTAAAGCAGAAGCAATGGCCATGTGTGGAAGTAAAGGAAAACAAAAGATTTCTTCTCTACTTCCCATCAGCAGGTGATGTCCAGGCACTTCTTGGGAAGCAGGGCTTCAATAAATGTAGCAGTTGCTCCAGAATAAAAATTTCATGAAAAAAAATGCATGCACAGCCCCCTTTCTCTTAGGTTTTGTTGCTGAGCAGACATCTTATGGTATGGAATATCCCTTTGTTCAGTTTGGGTCAGCTGTCCTGGCTGTGCCCCCTCAGAAGATTTTGCCCATACTCAGCATACTGGTGAGGGAGGAATGTTGGGGAGACAGCCTTGATAACACTAGTGTCAACACTGTCTATCAACACTGGTGTCTTATCCTTGATAAGACTGGTGTGTTATCAACACCTCTCTAGCTACCAATGCAAAGCATAGCACTATGAGGGCTGCTAAGGGGAAAATGAACTCCATCTCAGCTGACCCAACAATAATAAAGGGGAGGACTTTGATATTCTGAAGTGCAATTTCCTGACCATAGTGGACATGCTGGCACTGCCACTCAGGGAGGACAGATGGGAGGAGATGATGGAATGGAGAAAATGCAGCTAAAAGCTTCCATTTCCCCTATATTTGTACTGAGTTTGACCAGACTTGATTGCAAAACCTAAATTATTTCAACATTTTGTATTTTTGTAATCATATTGCTGTCTTCTGGTTAGGTCAGACAGAAGAGTATGATTTTAATGGAGTGGCTCATTAGAAGGCACTTCACCCCTTGAGGATGAAGCACCAGGTGCTTGCACCTGTGTTTTCAACAGTGAGGGTAGTTAGGAATGTCTGATGGACATGTGGATGCCAAGAAATCCCAATTAATTAGGTAACCTGGGACCTCAATGACGATGAACAGGAGTAAATGTAGATATCAGGACTACACTTTGGGAATTTCTACATGCAAGGTCTATTGCTGGCCTTTTCCTTTAAGTGGAGATTAAAGTTTTTCCAAATCTGCCACTGACATTCTTAGTAGTAAAAATGATTTAATGAAATGGTATGGGTGGATATTAGGCTTAGTACATTTCTTTTCCAGGTATTTCTGCATTCTGCATCTCTACAGAAATAATATTATCAAAGATATAGTATCTGCAATAAGATGGAAATAGTACAAGGTGGATACTACTGAATTCTTGAAGAGAGCAGCAAAATTAGAAGGATTAAGGTCAACAATTCTCTGGCTTTAGAGCAGTTAAAGGATATAAATTTGCAGTTACTCTAGCATAACAGAATTGTGGTCTTGGTCACTAAATGCAGAATAATTTGTCATCCACATTTAAACTGCTTTGGTGTACAAAGCTTTTTGTTGCATTAATAAAATTTTTGCCACATCTTAATCTAAGTAAGGCATTAGACTTTTATGAAACACTCTCATAGCATCAGTTGATGATTCTTTTTTAACTCTTGCTCATTTTATGGATTTACTCATTTGTTGCAAAGGAGACAATGTATTACTTTCTGACTTTTTCAAGATTAATGTAGCACAGGATTCACATCATTAAAATCAACATTTTATACAAGTGAGAGTGATGAAAGAATGGTGAAAACCAGAAAGCATTCTCTGTTGTGTGCAGATATCCCCAAGTGACTTTGTTCCCAAGAAGTTTTATGAGTAAATGGCCTGGAAATCTTTCTCTTATTTTACCAAAATTTAATTTTTTTGGGAAACAAATTGTTACCAGATTCTAACACTACAATATATTCTTAGACAGGGAATTTGAAGAGAAGAGGTCTTTATCTGGCAGCTGGCCTTTGCACACAGACAATGATACAGGAGCTAGATTTTGCTTCACTTCTAACATTGTAGTAGAGGTGAATCACAACCAAATGTTTCTCATTAGTTTCAGTCTATTTCATGCCTTCCTTGCTTTATTGCTCTTATTTACAT
>JAWWLZ010000001.1:35646470-35663092 GCA_035041345.1 Poliocrania exsul
GGTGAATCACAACCAAATGTTTCTCATTAGTTTCAGTCTATTTCATGCCTTCCTTGCTTTATTGCTCTTATTTACATCCTCTTAATAAAATACTTAAGAAAAGAGTTGAAAACTTGTACCATTTTTCCCATCACTGGGTATACTTTACAAGGAGAATGCAAAACTTTCCAATGATTTATTCCTCAATTAAGATTTAAAGACTGGATAATCTTCATAAAGCAATGATTGGTGAAGTTTTCATATAATAGTTTTGCAGATAATCGTTTCTGACAATGGCACTTTGCAGAAAAGTACAACTAAATCAAATAAAAGAAAGATGGGAAGACAGCACCATGAGTGTTCAGTTTAGGTTTACAGCCAGGACTGTACCAAGACAAAACCTGAAAAATGGTACCGCAAAAAGAACCCATTTCTCTCCCTGGCCATTTGGACAAAATCATTCCCCACAGCCTGCCTCTTACACTTTATCAACATCTCTAAGCACCTGGAAAGTTTTCTCTTCTAGGCTGGCTCAGAAACAGGTGGAATAAAGCCATCAGTCTTGTCTTGTCATCCCTGCAGGCAATCTTTGGCTTGTGAAAAAGTTCAATTTGGAGCATGTGCCAAGTTGTTCTGTGCTCAAGGGTGCACTGCTTCTGGGACTGGACCCCCAGTAAAGTTGACATAAACCTGCCTTTATGCTTTTCTGGCCAGAAACCTCATCAGTATCAAGCAAGACACTGGATACACATCTGAATAGCAGGAGAAGCAGATAGAAAAAATCAGAGTCCCATTTGACATGCTAGGAAGAGGTTTTCTCGAAGAAGTGTCAAAAATCACCAACACAATGCAGCTAAAGATGTTTAAGGATCTTCTCAGAAAATAAGTATTTTGTGATATTTCAGAAAAACATTTAGCTACTTCAAGGATGAACTAAATTGTGCCATAAACAAGGTCAGGAAATGCTCTTTAAAGCCTGACCACTACCATAGGTCTCTTAGTACAATGTTCTCTTTCTGTAGAAGCAAATTTGTCACTTATTTCTTATCTCTCATATTTCATTAAAATTAGGGGAGAAGAGTTTAGAGATACAAAACACTGTATTATAGACCATATTTTCTGAGGGTTTGATCTTAGCATTATTTTAATTTGTTATTATAGCCTTGACACCTACAAAACCTTACCATGCCTTCAGTACCCATAAAAATGTAATAGTTCAGCACTGAAAAATCATGGTAGGTAGTATAAAATATGTAATTAAACTAGATTCAAAGGTAAACATGACAGACTAGAGATTGTGAATAGGATTCACTCTGGAGAGTGAAGGGAATTCAATAAATTCTCTTAAATTAACAGCATGAGCTAAAGCTCACTGAGTCTGCACGTGGAAACTAAACCTGTTCCCTAAATACTTTTCAGTGGGGTTTGGCACCCTGGTCAGAGAGTTCGATCTGTTAAAAAAAGACTGAGTTGTCTCAGTAACTTTTTAGATATCTTTCAAGGACAGCAGAAGTCCAAACACAAAGGCTGAAACTCCAACAACAATCTAGATACATTTTAGTAATTAGTCTTCACGTAGGATTTGGCACTCATTATTCAAAGTCTACTTTTATTATGCAGTTTGATATTTTATATTAGTGCATCTGAATGTTTCTGTCCTCAGAATCCCAAAAGATAGGAGAAGGGATATCTGGATTAGTTATTTAGGTTTTGACGCATATGGAAAGCTGAGATGCAATAATATCAGTCACAATAAAAATCTACATGAAGCTGTCAGGGTACATTTTACAATTTAGATTTTTTTTTTTTTTTTTAAACAGAAGATTACACTCTCTAAAGTCCTGGGGCATATATCAGGCTCCTGACCTCCACATGGAATCTGGATCAAATGAAGGGAGGGAGGATATCTTTAACATGCCAGTATTAAGTTCAGGTGCACCACTTCTTTGCCCTGTTCTGTCGGGACCTTTTCCAGCTGCTACAATAGCAGGGCATGCAAAGGTGACCATACGTTGGCTTCTTAGCTGCCTCAGTTCCCAGGCTGGCACAGTGACTAAAGCCATTAGCAAAGGAGGATTTGCACAGGCAATGCATGCAGCTGATGATAGTGCATGTGTGTACTCTGCTACTTCTGCAGGGTAGGATTTGGGATCAGTCACATCTTAAACCATGAAAGTTGGGGAATCTGTAGCTCAGGGTAAGTCCCTACTAACTGAAAAATACAGATTTAGCAATGCAGTGCAGCATAAGGCAAGGCCATGAATCTTGGTGTAGTGCATTAAAGTTACTTTGTGACCATATGGGGAACAATTCCTTAATTACACAAGTGTGCAGAATGACGGGAACAACTGATAAATTACAGCAATCAGGTCCATTCTTATGTCAGCTCTACTGTTTTGATTTAAGTTTCACTAAAAAGTGCTGGCTCTGTCTGCTGTAAATGTTTTGTTCTGAATACATCATGTTCAGCAAACTTTCCATAATGGAAGGCACAATTACAAGTGGATCCTTCTGGGTTTATTGGCAAGTCCCTGTTCATCCAGCCCAGGAGCCCCCAAGAACTGTTGAGCTCAGTATTATTGAATGAGGTCACTTGAGCCCAAAGTGCTGTATGGCTCACGCTGGACTGGAAGCTTAAGTTCACACCTTACCTGGAACAAGCAATTGAGGGAAGAAAAGTTCACAAACCCAGTAACAGGGGAGGGGAAAAAATGACAGACAAAGATCTTGGTCATAACATCACCACCTGAACCCTTGACTCATCCACATGTGCTTTCTCCAAGAGGCTGATGTGAGAGTGACTTATGGCAATGGCTGCATTTCATTTAGAATAAGAAATAAAAATGAAAGAGACTTACATGTCACAGAAAACAGGGTGAAAACTGGACATTATGTCTGCTGATGTGCATTTATAGCACTAAAAACAACCAGATAAAAACTGTGTCCTTTTCCTACCCAAAGTCTGAATTACAGTCATACCATTTATGATCAAAAGCAGAATTCTAATAATGCTTCAGCAGCAAAATCAATGTCAGCACAGACTAAATTGTGTTCTGTCCCTTATCAGACAATTGCTGAACTTACCAGTGGTTGCAACATTATTGCAAGTGGAAATACAAGAAAGCAGCTTGATGGCAACAAGCAGCTACCCTTTGAAAATACTTTGGGCAAGAGATATTTTACTAGCGTGAGGAGCAGAATACAGTCTTCTGAGACAACCGAGGCTCAGCCCCCCATGGCTTGTGCCACAGCCTGAATTAGCATCCTGCAGGAAGAGCTGACCAAGCTCTTGTTGGGATCCAATGCAATTGCCCCTGCCCTTAGGCCCATGGATGTGGGCTTTCCCACACACTGCTGGATGCAAAGACACCAGTGGCCCTCAGCACTGTCTGTTCTCTGTGGCTCTTGTTAACTGTAAAGCAATGCCCTCAGGATGAGGAAGGCAGTCATCCTCACTTCTCAGTGAGGAATTCAGATCAGTACAGGCCAAACAGGATAGAGCATCAGTGTTTTCAGAGCTCTTTGAAGTGGCTGTTGTGTCACTTAGAGCTGGGATGTACTTTTTTCAGTCCTTTCCATCCAAGGGTTGTTTGAATAATCCAGCTCTTATCTGCCACTTTCAGATGGCCAGACAATATCATGGCGCTGCAATCCTGGGTTTACTGTACCTTATGTGGTGAAAGTGTTTTTGTAACTATAGTAAAAATATATATTTCTGATATATTATCTTACCTTTGAATAGCAAAGAAAACATTTCAAGAGCTGTAAAATAGTTATGCTCCTGCTTTCATGGGAATTCAATGAAGAAAATCAAATAGCCAGCATATTTAGAATATACAGAAATTGAGAAAAATGTCAATACAGCCTGATGATTATCCAAGTGTCACTGGAATTAATATGATCTACTTTCCTTGCAGTACTTGAGGTCACTAGACAAAACGTTGTTTCTGATACTGTTGTATGGTGTTCCTGAACGTCAGATAGAACAAATAATTCCTTTTCTCCCACCTCAAAAATCACCTTGTGCACTAGTGATAACTAGACCAAGATGTTCCTACACATACAAAAAAGCTATGAGATGCTGA
The DNA here is from genome assembly GCA_035041345.1 of Poliocrania exsul. Taxonomy (NCBI): domain Eukaryota; kingdom Metazoa; phylum Chordata; class Aves; order Passeriformes; family Thamnophilidae; genus Poliocrania; species Poliocrania exsul. Next base: position 35,650,535 of record JAWWLZ010000001.1, read on the forward strand.
ACAAAATTTATTTGATCTTTCTAAAGCACCATTTTTGAATGCAGAAGGCCATGCCCGCAGAGTCAATTCGGTTTTTGGCAAACCAATAAGCCGTTCTCATCAAGTTACTGAAAAATAATTTAATTTAGGTTTGGTCATCGGTGTTAAGAAAATCCCTTCATTTGCATCTAAACTTGTGTGACATCTATTTCTTTTCCATCTGCTATGAATATAATTCAAAGAAGGGCTTTGAGGAATAGTGCAATGACTGGTATGTACTTCTGGACTTAAATCACTGAGTTCCTCCTGCTGTAATTTAGTATATGGCTCAGCCATGCTGGTCATACTAATGTGTGAATTGGTGATGTAATGTAGGGATGTTACTAACACAACACACAGGGAAGTAGGGGAGTTAGAGTAAGTTGGAAAGCATGTTTTGATACTAAATGAGGAGGAAGAAAATTAGCTGAGGTATGTGTGGGGATAGTACAGATAAATCTGAAGAAAAGGATGAGAATGACTAGTTTTTTGTCCAAGGATGATCCCAGATGAATATTGTATGTATAAACAATGAACCTGAAATTTGTGAGGACATAATATATGGGCAGCTAAACATTCCCTTTCTTGTATCAGCTTCACTTTTAAATGGAGATGTTTTCTGGTAACTATTAATCAAGAGAAACTCTTGTTTCCACTCATCTTTTCCATTATCTCTGGACTCCCTGTACCTTTCTGTACTTCAGAACGTCAATGTCATAGAACGATAGAATCATAGAATCAGCCGAGTTGGAAAGAACCTCTGAGACTATCAGGTCCTGCCCTTGATCCACTACCAGCACAGTTACTGGACCATGGCACTAAGTGCCACATCCAGTCACATCTTAAAAATATCCAGGGACAGAAAGTCCACCACTTCCCTGGGAAGCCCATTCCAGTGCCTGAATACCCATTCTGCAAAGAATTTCTTCCTAATATCTAACCTAAACCACCCCTGGCAGAGCTTAAGACCGTGCCCTCTTGTCTTGCTGATAGTTGCCTGGGAGAAGAGATCAACTCCCACCTGGCTACACCCTCCTTTCAGGTAGTTGTAGAGAGTGATAAGGTCTCCCCTGAGTCTCCTCTTCTCCAGGCTAAATAACTCCAGTTCCTTCAGCCTCTCCTCATAGGACTTGTGTTCAAGTTCCTTCACCAGCCTCATTGCTCTTCTCTGCTCTGAGAATAACTTTGATTTTCTACACATATTGCATCTCTTCTGTTTTCTCCCTTGCTGCATCTGAATTCTGATATTCCATAGGTGTCTGAAAAAGGGCATTAATCTCTCTTTCTCTCAGTAACATCCCTGCCATTACACATTTTATATATTGAAGTTTGTGGCACAAAACTTGTGCTGATCATTGAACATAAGAACAATGCAGCAATATTTTGTTACGTGAGCCAAGAAAAGGATTCTAAGTTTTTATCCAAGATCAGATCTTGGATACAAACCAGTGTGGTGCAGCTCCATGTTGAAAGCTCTCTCTGGCTTGTGGCTGATACATTTACAGAACTGTCATCTGAAGGTGATCATGCAAGAAAGACTTATTCCAATTAGTTTTTTATATGTGTAGCCTGTGGAGCTGACATTACATAAGAAATGGCTTTATCAAGCAGCAGAGAGACTTAGTATGCTGCGCTATCAGTTGTAGGGACATTTCAAGGAGATTGGTGTATACTTTATTAAACTGAAAGGAAATTTCCTTGCCAGAATCCAAAATATATCTGGCTGTCCTTACTTTTAACGCACATTTTTTTACTAAATCCTATGTTGTAAACAAAGTTGAAAGGCAATTATTTTACAAGCTGCAAAAGTTGGTACTATAAATATAATCATTAAAAATACAGCTCACTATATTGTGTGGATAAACTGGGAATAGATTTTTCAAAATCTCTTTGTGATATAAAGTTAAATAAGACAAGATCCAGCCATTGTGTGAATATAGATTAAGTGGGGACTATGCATCTGTGAAGCTATGTGAGGGGTCACCTGGTACTCGGAGGGCATATTGTATCAGCTGTGCTCATGAAGGCCAAAGAGGGAGGGGTTCAGTTTCCAAATAGGGCCTTCCAAATTTATGCCTGGCTGAGGAACAAGGGTTAGATCTCCTGAGGCACATCGCTTGGCACTGTGTCAAGGGTTCTTTTGTGTGCAGATTGACTTGGAACTTATAAAGGCATAAAATGCATGTCTAAAGCCAGATGAATGGTTTGCAAAATGTAATATTGCAAGCAAATACAATGTTTGCTCATGTAATACACAAAGCAGTTGGCTTGACTAAAAATACAACTGCTTTCCTTAAAAACAATGAGTGATGGGTGGAAAATCATTGGCTTATTCTACAAGATGCCAGCCCATCTCACTCTTCCATCCTGTGTGCCAAAGTGAGACTTTCAGAGGATGAATCCTTCCTCAAGATCAGACTGATGTCTTGCTTGAATCATGGAGATTTGTATGCCCTGGGGAGTCAGCTCAAAGCACAGAGCCCCAGGGCCAACCTGGTGGCCTGGTCACTCTAAGTTGTCTCACATATGCCTTACTGCCTAATTAATGAAACTTCACCAGGTCATTGGGCAGTTCCCACCACCCAGAAATGGGTCCTCTGTTGGCACTTGGAGTAAATTCCCTCCTAACTGACTTGTAGCAGCTCATTTCTAGCTGTTCTATGTTGGGTAAAACCTCTGGTGCTCACCAAAATAAAGATGTGAGCTGGGATCTGCAATATCTCAGACAAGATCCCTGGAGGTTGAAATGTTGACCAGTTGCACTAGTTGACCTTCATGAAATGACCAACCTTGTGTGGTGGCCTGGCCCTGCAATGTGGGCTTTAGAAGTTTCTGGATGGCCCATCTGGGGAGTGAGGCTGAGACTATACCACACCTCAATACTCTGCTTTGGGGGACACATGTAGTCAGGTCTCTTTTTCTCCCCTTCTCCATTCTCCTGTCTTGAGGAAGCTTTCCCTGTGATGAGAAGGCTTTTGTGCCTGATTTCTGGGTGCCTGGGGAGGCAGGACTGGGGGAGCAGGGCTGTGGGAGCATAGATAGGGGAGCACTTGCAAATCCATTTTACTGCTGTTTCAGTTTTCTCAGTAAAATTTTTTTTCTCAGGGAAAGTGTCATGTTTGACATTTTCTGAAAAATATCCCATCAATTTCATGGTTAAATTATAATTTTGCAATAATTGTGTAACCTAATTCATTTTTCAAAGTAATGCAGGATTCCTTACAAGAAAAGGATTAACTTTAGATATAAAAATGTGTCTATAGGCCAAGCCTTGCCTTACACTCTTCCACTTATATAAATTCATGAAGCAAGCTGTGTTTTCCTTTGTCTTCTCTCTCACCTCAAAATTTCCCCTCTCATCCATAGAAACTATATGCAAATCAACTCTATCAATTCTTCTGGAAAAATCTGTCTCTTCTCTCCTTGTCTGGCACAATGAGAACCTGATCCTTGAACAATGTTTTGAAGTGACTTGTGCTTTGAGCATTTGAATACTTGAATTCTGCTTATTAGTCATAAAGAAGGGAGGCTGTGGGATACAAGGATTGGACCAATTTATCTCTAAGGAAGCCAAACTGGCATTCTGCAAGAGCATAGAGGTCTATGCCATGGCAGACTCTGATGAACAAAGGACTAATGCAAACCGAAGTCTCTTTGGAGCACTTCTGCTTTTAGGAGTGGTAGCTACTGCAATTAATTCATAACTTTTTCAGATTAAAAAAAAGGAGGTATTATGCAAGTCTTCTGTACCTGACAGGGAGGAAAATAAAACTCTGAAATTGATCTCCCTTAATAATTTCTCTGACAAGTATTTAATTTCTGTACCTATTTGGGGAAGGGTAAGATCTGTATTACCAGCTCCAGGTTAGGACAGGGCTGAATACAAAACAAGGATTATTGCTAATAATTGTTATTGTTGTTGTTGTTGTTGTTGATGTTGTTGTTATTATTATTATTATTATTATTATTATTATTATTATTATTATTATTATTATTATTATTATTATTATTATTATTATTTCTAGATCAAGTAATTCAGGTCTTTAGAAAGGAGCTGAATTATGTGAACAATTCCTGGGTCAGGATGAGGAGAGGAGACAAATATCAGCTTCAGTTCAAATATCAGCTTTATCCCTGGGTGCAATCTGACCAAAACATACTCACTTGTATCTGTCATTTGTTTCTTCAGCTCAGCAGAGGAGCATTTTCATTGATAGAATAAGCACAGCTACAACTCATTTACCTGTGAGGTCCTCATTGGGCCAGGAGCCAAGCTGGCAGGCTTTGCATGTATATTCATCAGATACGTATTCATTCTCTTTACAAGGAGTGCAGGTCCAACAGCAACTCACTTCTCCTTTACGGATCACCTGAGACAAAAAATGACATTTGGTGTAGCAACATAAACATATATTCACGCTGATACTTTTTTTTTTTTGATAGAAGAGTTTTTAATTTTCATTTTAAAGTGGGTTCTTTTCCCCTGATATGTTTTCATACGTAAAATTTGACAAATGTTCACAGTTCTTGCCTCTTACCAAAAGAAAAAACCACCAATTCAGAGAAGTGTAAGTGGAGGTACAGATGGACAATCAGATGGTTTTTTTTAACTCTTAGAATTATATAGGTGGCAATGTACTTAACATAAGCCAGTGCCTGATACTCAAGGCACATAATTCACTCCAGTGAATAGTGGTCTATATAGAGGATTATGCCAACAGCATTATGTCCTTAAAGGTTCATTACCCAAAGACTTTTGGGGACTTGTTTTTCATCAAATTGTGAGTGATTTGTTAGAACTGATTTTTTCCAGACATCAAACTGAACATGCCTTTTCCAGAATGATTTAATTACTGCATTTCTAATTACTATTTAAGAGTGAAAATGTTATCTTTGTCCATTCTAACATCTGACCTGATTTCTCATTTCATCATTTACTGTCAAACATTATTGCATACTTATGATTGAAATGCAGGCTTTTATCATCTCTGAGCGCTGAAAACATCTGTGCTTCTTGTGAATGTATTTCTTTTGAAATAAAATATTCCCAGTTTCTCTGCTCTTCCTGAACAATTTATAAACAAATACTCACAATTATAGCACAAGAAGTAGATTGACTTTTGTATCTCTTGCAATGATGAATTTAGAAAGTGTGTTCAAATCCAAATACTTGGAATTTTACAAATCTATCAGGAAACTGGTACTCTGAGAGTTTTTTACCCACCACTACCAGAGAAGGATTATGAATCCTTCTCTAGGAGTCAAGATAATTATTCTCCAATATTCAGAATCAGGTAGGATTTGGGTTTTTTTCTTATGGTAAATTGGTGAGTCAGCAAATTATTCATATTTTTATTTTTCATTTCTTGAACAATTCTTTGTTGTATTACTTAACTGTAAACAAATATTTTCTGTCCTTTTTAACATAAATAATTCTCTTCAAAACAAAACTTATTTTTCTTTCTCCTTATCATCTGGGTACTCCTTTGAAACTATACTTATTTAAATAATCATATGCCTGCACTATTTCAAATCTATCGAGTGGGGTTGAGTTTGGATTTTGTCAAGTCCTTCATATGGATGTACCAAATGATGCTGAGCATTGAGTATCATTACACTGAATGTTTCAAATTCCTTCATAATAACTTAGTCACACAGAATTTTGCAGGAAAAACACCACAGAGTTTGGTAGGGTCAAGCTCTCCCCCCATCTGTGAAGACCATGAAGAAAAAGACTGAGGTAAACTTTGATATTTATAATCAATAATCTAATGAGGTGCAAACAGAAGACTACTTCAATGTATCTGTGTGTGTGGGACTTGGCTTCATTGTTAACAGTCCTCTTCAAAGGATCCTTGAGAGTATGGGCAGAAAGTGAAAGGAGACTGTGTTAATGAAAGAACACAAGATACTTCCCATCACCTGTGTTGTGCCAACAGACCTTAAAGGAACTCAGAGCCATGCAGTTCTGAAAATATTAGCTGTTTGTCCATCTCTATCCTCCCCCTGTGGTACTTCGTGGCTGGAGCAGGCTAAGAACAAACCTCTGTTTAGTCACTGTGGAAGTAATTCATCCCACCTACCTTTATGTGCCTGCAGAAGGTATGTTCTTATCTGAACCAGCTGTCCTATCTCGGTGTCTTTTACCATCGATGAAGAAAAAGAAGTGTTTCTACACTAAGCTTGGTCTTAACTGTTTTCAAAGCCTACATGAGAATGAGATGACTCCTCACGTGGAATAACATAGTACTTCTATTGATTATAAAGAAAATTCAGAAAGCTGATATAACTCCACATGCCTACAATGAATGTAAATATAATTGGCCTGATGAAACTCACCTACTGACTGATGAAGACCAGTTAGTGAATAAAACATGGTGACTGTGTCCTGAAACTCTGTAAAGCTCAGACTGAAGAGATTCACTCTGTATTGCAGAGCATGATCAGCCTCCCACCAGCCCCTCTCTAGCCCAGTTTTCAGTAATGCCATTCTAACACACAAGAAAAGTGATTCAGCTTCCAGTGAGACTTGTTAGAAATTACAGCTGCTCTTTTTATGGCTGTCCATGCCCATCCCCTTCATTCCGCAGGCTTTTATATAAATGACTGCAAGGTAAGCTAAGGACTTGCGGTATTTTAACTGTTCTGCAGTAAGCGTCATGGGATGCTGAAGGATAATAGTCTATAATTAATATATGACAGATTCATCTACCCTCCTTACTTACTGCAGCATGGAAAGGGAGGAAGAAAAAAATCAAAAACCTGGGAAACAAAGAAGCAGTAAAACAGGAATGATTAGAACCAATTGTTACCTACATTTCCTGAAGTTGGAAGTAGTGGTAATTGTTGATGTTCTCTGATGATACCACTGATTTAAGGTCTGAGTAATAGTGTTCCAGTTTAGGTGACTATGTCTAGCACTAATATAGTAGCAATTATTATTTATAATTTACTTGAAATTGTACTGACAAGTCCTAGTCAAGGACTTCACTCCATTGAATCAGATGCTGTAAAAATATGCAGCAAAAAGCTTCCAAACAATACCTGTTTGAAAGCATTTGGAATATAAGTAAATAAACAAACAAACAACTCAACAGTTAATAGATATAGGAGTACAAGACAATGGCAAATTATGAAAACAGTGATATGACTGGAAAAGGAGAAAATACTAAATAAGTCTGTAAATTTTAATTAAGGTGTGGGATACTGTCTAGATGTAAGAGTCAAGAAAAACTTGCTTTCAACTTTCAAGGCTATTGATGCCACAAGACTGAGGCAAATTAAGAAAATATTTACCTTTATCTGGCCTTTCTCACAGGGTTCACTGCACACAGATCTGATGATATTACTTTTCTCTGACCAGATTTCATCGTCGTCCATTTTCAGCTCACCATTATCCCAGCTGCCAACATTGATATAATCAAAGTAATCCTTCCCCATTTGCTTAAAATTCATTATTTCATATCTTTGGAAACACAAAAGAGAGACACAACAAAATGTTTCAAATTAAAGAAACACCATACAGCCAAAAGTCAAGCCAGTTGAAATCAAGAAGAAAAAATTTAAAGCATTATGCTTGCCCTTCAGTATCTCACAGTAATTTTTGTGGTATCATAATCTTCCTTACGCCTTGTATTCTAACTTGGGAGTTTTGGAGTGTTTTATTTGTTTGGTTTTTTTTGGTTTGGTTTTGGGGGGTTTTGGTTTGGGGTTTTTGTTTGGTTGGTTTGTTTTGGTTTTATTTTTGTTTTTCTATCACTATAAAAGTTTCCCTGAACTGTCTGAGGTTAAGTGACTGTTTCTGAGAATGATTATTCATTTAAGGGAAAAAAATGTAATGAGTCAAACAGAATTTATTCTATGCAACTTTCAGCACTGAAGACAATTGCATAAAGAACCCCAGTTCTCTCTATAGCAGATGCTGAGTAATCAAAACCTACAACGGCAATTACTAATGCTATGTGCTCCTCACTGTCTGCAGGTGATTATTCCCCTCCTGAAGACAAAGTCCCAAAGTAAGGTAGAAGCAACCCAGGTCTGTGGGGTCAGAGGAAACTTCTTGTGCTGTAAGACTGCAAGATGTAATTTGGTGTGACATCCAGAGACAAATCAATCATCACTCTTCAGGCACAAAGTCTGTACAGGAACCAGGAATCTTTCCTTTTTTATGTTTTTTCCTTTTTCTTCTCCAACACTGCAGTAGCAAATGGTGGTCTCTCCCACCACACAATCATTTTTATATAATTCCTCAGTGATCAGAACATATTTAATCCCTTGTACAGTATGGTGTGAAAGAGAAAGAATATTCATGAGGCAGTCCTAGGCTGCTTTTGGGTCAAAGATAGAGCTGTTCAGAATTTTCAGTTTCATGTTCCTTTTCCTCTTTCTTTTCAGCACCCACAGAGTCTTGCAGAAAGTCTGTGGAACAGCGTAGGACTCACTGGCCTCCTTCTGCTGAACACCAGCCCACCTTTCTGCCTTACAGGCCTGTTCTTTTAGAACTTTCTAGTAGAGTATGCTTGGTAAATTGGGCAACTCCTGAAGCCATGATGTCATGCTTTTCTTTGGCTCCTTTTCAGTGGATTATGCATTAATCTGTCTAAGCAATATGAAATTCACTGATGGAAAACAAGCAAACAATATAGAAGATTAACAAAATCATGGGTTTAGAGAAGATGCCTCATTCATAAACAAGGAGATATCTTTTTCCTGTCAACAGGCAACAAATTAGTCCAAAAGGCAAAGCATACAGACAGCGTTGGATTAAGAGTGGTATTGTTAGAGTGTAATTTGTGAAGTTCAATGTTAATATAAGTAAAAGAACCAGCTCATTTAATCAAACAATCTCTTAAATAATAAACTGTAGTGGCTTTGGTTGGGGTAGAATTAATATTCTTCACAGTAGCTGGTATGGAGCTGTGTTTTGGATTTGTGCTGAAAACAGTTCCCAATACAGAAATGTTTCTTTTATTGCTGAGCCAAGGCCTTTTCATACTGTCACATTGGTAAGATGGGCTGAGAGTGTGTGGGAAGTTGAGAGGAGACACAACTGGGACAGCTGACCCCAAGTGACCCAAGGAGTATTCCATACCATATGACATCGTGTTTAATTTCTAAATAGGGGGAAGAAAGAGAAAGGAGGGCATGTTTGGAGTTATGGCATTTGTCTTCCCAAATCACCAGTACACATAAAGGAGCCTTGCAGTCCTGGAGATGGCTGAACACTTGCCTGCCCTAGGGAAGAAATGAAAGAATTTCTTTGTTTGCTTTGCTTGCATGCATGGCTTTTGCTGTTCTTATTAAACCAGCTTTATCTGAACCCACAAGATTTCTAGCTTTTGCTATTTCAGTTCTCTCCCTGATCCCAGTGGAGGAGGACTGAGCAAGAACCTGCATGGTATTAGGTTGCTGCCTGGGGTTAAATCATGACAGATACCCAAGTATCTCTCTGAAGTTTTGAGGAAACACTTTTGACACTGACAAGCAGTCACCATACTCTATCTAAGGTCAATATTTTTCCCATGCTGACATAAAAAATGTGCAGTAAAACTATTCTATAATATTCTTTGTTGATGGATCTCAGGATGCTTTGGATCAAGAAAAAGTCTTAAGTGTCACAGTAGGGAAAGTATGGCATGTCAGGAATTCAGTGCCAAAATCCCACACAGTTCAGGATCAGGACTGCAAGCAACCTCTGAAAGAAAGTGGATCCTGGCTAAATGGACAAAGGGCATATAATATAGTTCTTGAGTCTTTCCAAAAGAAGAAGAAATGAGCAATGGCACAGGCAGAATGAAAAAAAATTATGATACTTTTGGATTTTGAAATATTTCACTTTCCATCCTGTGCAAAGAAGGAAATGTCCACAGCTTTGAGAAGTTAGAGATGTGAATGCCAGACTGATGCAAATTAATTGAATCCAGATAACAAAAGAACAAATCCAAAGAAACAGACTTTTGTGCATGGTTATAAACCAAGTTTTTTTCTGAGGTTCACAGGAATACTAACAGTCTGTTCAAGAACTAAACAGATAATCAAAAAGTTAGCCCAGATGCCACTGTGGAGTCATTACTCAGCATTGTCAGAACATTGCAACACTCCTATGAGTATAGCTTTGTTAAAGCTGTCAATTCAGATTTTCATGGACAGACAAATGAGTGTGCTGCCAGTGCTTAACAGGTCACAGAACCTAAATCAATGATCCCTCCAATACTAGTTTAATACATCCCAAGGGGAATACTGGAAAGGAACCTCACAAATTAAATATATTTTTGTCTCAATAACTCTTCTCTATGGAGAGCAGCATTGATGGATGGATAGAAATAGCCAGATTCAGTAAGTCCATTGTTATAGTGGAGGTTCATGAGTCACTGGTTCCCTGGAGTTTCCTTGAGATAACATAGGGACAATTTGTCACTTTAGGATAGGAGAGACCAGATGGTGCAATAGCACATTTCCAGCAGTGTCCTAATAACAGTACAAAATACTTGTTTCAAGGCAGAAGTGCCATGAAGTTGCTGAGAATCCATATTCTACTGGTAGCACAGTCAATATACCAGCATCTTGTTTTTCTTGCGTTTTCTTGCCTTTTCTTGCCTTCTCAATTTCTTCTTTAGAGGTTTGATGGTATTTACAGATAGTTGTTATCTTCCTGAGAAATCATGGCTGTTCCTTCCATACTAATTTGGTTTTTTCCCATGTCTTTTGTCTCATGTAAAACAAGCCCTAGAGTAGACTGACTGTCTGCTTAAAATTCAACATACACATAAAGGACTTTGAAATAGGGACAGGGTTCAAAGCATCTTGTGGGATTAATCAATTGTTGTATAATATCAAAACCCTTTTGCTATACATCAAAATCCTGAGCTATCTAGGTCAGAAAGGCTTTTTATGTTCTGATTTCCTGCATAACACCACCACCACCACAGTACAGCTGTGAGGATTTAAATTCCTGCTTTATGAAGTAGAGATGCAGTTATCAATGCAAGTGAACAGGGCAGATGAGTTGTTCCAGTATGACTGCACCATCTCCCAGCTATTGCAAATATTGTTTGACAGTGCTTAAAAAACTATACACTACTCAAAATCTGGATGTTAGAGATGGATCTTCCTATAAAATCTTCTTAATCATGAAAGAGTAAATTTTGATTGAAAGTTGTCTAACTTAAGCACATAGAAGATTAAATGTGATTGTCGTTGGAGAGAAGGGAAGAAGAACTATGATTCAAAAGAGAACAAATTCTGGGATCCCTTTGTAGCCATACAGAGTTCATTAGTTTCAGTAGACACAAATATCACACAAATCCAGGGACTTTCCTGAGGTGCACATGGTATCCCCATGCTCTTCAGTGAACCATTTATGTCCTAATATTGAGCATTTGCATGATATAATTCCTTCATCTTTCTTAGAATTGTATTTAAAAATATCCAGGATATTAATCTAAATTCCTTGCAACAAATGGTGTTAAATCATTATTGTCAGGAATGCCAACATGAGGAAAAGGTAAAGCAAAAGACCTCTTTGCAATATTTAAATATTGTCATTGATGTTTTCATGTCACATATAATTTATTTGTGAGAGGTCATATATCACTTATTCATGGCTGTCTTCAGTTCTTCTGCAAGAAGTGAAACAGATAGGAATAGAGTAGGCTGCAGTCCACTGCATCTAACATAATTAAAACCAAAGAGAAATCCTTTCAGAGAAGTCTGGGACAAGTAATTTAAAAAGAATTGTGTCAGAAAAATTCAGATTAATACATTTCTTCAAAATTCAGCTATAAGTAAAAATAGAAATATTTAGCAGAAGACAGCCTTGCTCATGATGAAATAGCTCTGAAAATAAATTTCCATCTGATATTTCCCTAGGTTTCTGCCAGTTTGTGCCTGAGTTCTCCTAGCAGCTCACAGTGCACTTCCTTACATTCTGAGTCTGAAGAGTTTGAAAATATGTGTCTCCAGAGTCCAGATAACAGAATTTGTTTCTCCATATAACAGACTGCTTTTTAAGTGGTTGTCCTGCTTACTTTTGGGGAGAATTCTGACTTTGCAGGTTTTCAAATAGGATGAGGAAAAAAAAATCAGTTCTGAAATTGCAAAAATTTTTGAAAATGTAAAAATATCCTGATCAATGAATTTACTTTTTCCTACCCATCTCTGCTAGGAATGGAATGCCGTCCTTTCCATTCACATTAGAAGGATAAGAAAAAAATTAAGTGAGTGTAGAGGATAGAAAATATTCCCTCTAGTCATCTGCTTATATGGTGCCAGTGCAAAGATGTTTAAAAACTTCCCAATAATGTAGACAGACAAAGGAAAGTGCTGGATTCTGCACCTGGGATGGGGCAACCCTGGCTGTTTGTTCAGACTGGGGAAGGAGATGCTGGAGAGCAGTGCCACAGAAAGGGACCTAGGAGTACTGGTCCATGGCAAGTTGAATACGAGTCAGCAGTGCCCTGGCAGCCAAGAGGGCCAACTGTGTCCTGAGGGGATCAGGCAAAGCATCACCAGCCAGTCAAGAGAGGGGATTGTCCCACTCTG
>JAWWLZ010000001.1:35663192-35685448 GCA_035041345.1 Poliocrania exsul
CTGGTCTTTTCAGTCTGAAGAAGAGGAGACTGAGGGGACACCTCATTGCAGTTACAACTTTCTTGTGAGAGGAGGAGGAGGGACAGACACTGATCTCTTCTCTGTGGTGTCCCGTGACAGAACCCGAGGAAATGGCCTGAAGTTGTCAGGGGAGGTTTAGGTTGGATATCAGAAAAGAGTTCTTCACCCAGAGGGTGGTTGGGCACTGGAACAGGCTCCCCAGGGCAGTGGTCACAGCACCATGTCTGACAGAGTTCAAGAAGCATTTGGATGATACTCTTGGGCACACGGTGTGACTCTTGGGGATGGTGCTGTGCAGGGCTAAGGGTTGGACTCTATGATTCTTGTGGGTCCCTTCCAACTCAGTATATTCTATAATTCTGTGATTCTGTGAAACAACTGGAGCAAAAGCAGTTAACATGACAGGAATCTACCCACTGAAATATAGGGAATAGATTCACTTTGAAGACTATCACACTTGATGTTCATCTTCTGAGAATTCAGTAGGCTGAAACCCAGAAAAATCCCCACTCCATCACTCTTTTTAATTCTGAATACCTGCCATAGAAAAACTTGTCATTATTATATAGATGCATGTATACATATATATGCATGTTACCAGCAAAATAAGCTTTGTTTAAATTCAATTTGGCTTAGAGCAGTGGAGTATGAATGAGTATCTTAGTGTGTTATGCAAGTGGAAAGGCTTTATTTGAAAGATATAGAAACAGATTTTACATAATTCCAATAAAAAAAATCCCAGACAAATCAATATGATATTTCTGATATTTTTTGTCTTTCTTAATAAAAGAAGTATGTCTGCTATGATTGCTTATCTCTCAATCAAACACGTACATTTAAACACCCAAATAGAGAGAAAAATTTGCAGTGATGGCCATCATGGTCTATAAACACAAAGTTACAGGTCTGACAGTTTGTTTTGAGTAATAGTACCTTTATTAAATGGTACAGATGAAAATGCAAATTCATGCAGAAAGCTTTTATGCCTGAAAGTTCATATTTTTTACACTAAACACCATAAAAACAGCACATTAAAAAAAAAAAAGCTATGTTGGAAAAATAGGCACAAAGAGAAAATCAAGAAATGTGAAACTTGAAATATGAGATCTTAGTTCTGATGCCAAATCTGCATGTATCTAATACATGCAGTTATTATCTCTGGTATTAAAGAGTTTGACAAATGTCAACATTACCTTCCTGGCGAGTCACCATTCTCATCAAACAAGATCATGTCCCCAGAGACCCCAGTAAAGTTAGTCTTCATGAGGGATTCCAGGAGTTTCCGACCATCTATGGGCTTCATGGCATCACAGAGGCCCACGTAGCCTGGGCACAGTGACAACTGCATATTGTGGAGCCCATATGCCATCGAGTATATGGCATTGATTACAAAGCCCATCTTGGAGTCCTGAACGTGCTGTGTCCTCAGAGTCATCTGGCCTGCCAGGGAACAAGTAGGGGGTTAGTGTTTAGAGCTGGAATACAGTCAGCTCTTCAGACATCTGTTGATGGGTTGATTATTAATAGCAGAAAAACTACTTTAAAGTGTCTTCAACAGCCCATGACAGATGCTTTTGCTGGTATACACAATGACTATGTTAAAATAAAAGCAAAGAAATGAAGAGATTCCCCTTAAATATGTTATTTTCCAGCTGATGCCTTTTTCTGTGCAGCTTGTCACCTTACTTACCTCACATATGTTGCTTTTCTACTGCTGCTCTTTCATTTGTCTTTTTAAAGCATTGGTCATTGACATTATAATATAGTGTTTTGGAGAATCCAGAAACTTCTCCCCACCTGTAGAAATCCGTCCAAAACCTCAGAAATATTAGTTTTGTTGTAAATGCTAATGTGAGGTCTAGAGACCTTATAGAAAAGGTCTACAACTTGTAGGAAAACAGTGAACTTTGTTGCCCAGAGTAATTTTGGATGCCCCATCCCTGGCAGCATTCAAGGCCAGGCTGGATGATGCTTTGATCAGCCTGATCTAGTGGAAAGTGTCCCTGCCTATGCCATGGAGGGTTGGAACTTGGCGATTTTTAAGGTCCCTTCTAACCCAAGCCATTCCACAATTCTATGAAAGCACTTTTGTTTCAGAAACATGGAAACAAACCTGTGCAAATAGGCTGACCTAGGCAACACTCCTTTACTGTACCGAAAGTTTCTGCTCTAAAGATTCTCCTATTTCACATCTCTTGCTCCTCTCTCTTTATGAAGTGAGGATAATTATACAATACAGATCTGTAAAGAGTTTGATGATGCAGGTTAGAAAATGAGTCTGTTTAGTCCGGTTTGGTGAATCTCACTTTATTTGCCTTTCAAAACACAGTATTTGCATTTCCATTCTCTATTTATGCTGTTGTGAAATGCACAATAAAAATTCATTTATCAGAATCCTGGAAGACTTTATTTTTTATAATCCAGTATTATTAATAACACAGATTTTCTCTGCTGGCAGCACCAGACCAGCTAAGGAACAGCTGAAGGTTTTCTGCCTCATATGTCATCAGTGAGGCTGCCAGCTGCACTCTGGCCACCAGATCTTTAATACTGGCAAAGTGAGAAGAGCCAGACTTAAAACAACTGCATCAATGGTGCTAGGAATTTATCGGACACCTTGAAAGATTTGGATTTGGAGGGATGACAAAGAGCTCTACTAGAACTTTGTTCTTTTATCACCCAAGCAGCAACCCCTACAACCTAGGGATTCCCTGTGTGTGCAGCCTGGAGTAAAGGGAATGCAAATAACCTGCCCATTCTATGAGAGTCTGCCTCCCAGAGAGTCACTGGTGAGTGGCAGGGATGTCACACCTGCCCATCTAAGCTGCAGATGTAGCACAATCTGAGAAGTATTTTATGGCATGAGAAGACTGATGCACAGAAAATTTTTTTCTTGAAAGAAATGAAGACTAATATATGACTCTGAGGGTGTCACACATTATTAACAATATCTATCCAGAAGACAAGAACCCAGTTTGATGTCTAGGTACCTTTTGCAGACAAGACTAAGAATCTCCAGCTGGTGGTTGATCCTGTCATAAAATAGGTACATGTATATACAAGCTCCCATTTTCTATGGTGAACAAGAACATCACCACACAGTTCTAGTGACTAAAATATATTGGAGAACTGAAAACAGGAGGAAGGGTAGTAAAATACATAATTGGAACAAAAAGCAGTGTATAGAGGTCAGCAAATGAATGAGAGGATTGAGAGACCCCTTTATCCCCTCTGTTCCTGTTAGCCTCATGAGCAGTGACTAACATTTTTGAAGGATAAGCAATATGAGCTTGAAGTATGTGCAATGGAAAAAAAAATGGTAGGAGCACACAGTACTACTCATTCATTCTGTTCTATCAAGGTATTACTATTTCCTCATTAAAAATAATAGGCATAAAAACTGCAACAGTGGAGTACATGTAAAACCCATATTAATTGAAATTAAGTGGAAAATTGTACAAGTGTATTACATTGCAATATACAAAACTCAGTTTAACCAATTATTCATCCTCAAAATTAAGAGCTCACACACCATGAAGTTAATTATAGTCACCATTAGAATGAGTCAGATTTGCATTGGCAATAGTATTTATCATAAAACATGATTTCAGCTGCTTTATTGCATATGATTACTTAAAAATCTAATAATTCTTACAGAAACACTCTCTCTTGAGCTTTGTGCTTCAATTTTATGGAATTATTATTCTGATTTTCTTTAAACATTGAACTTCATTCAGTTCACCTGATGATTTGTAATGAGGCTGCTTAGCTCTTCCTAGAAGCTGCTGAAAATTGTCAATGGAGTTGTGAGGGAATTAACTGTTGTGAGAATTTTAATATACTTCCTGCAGCTGGAGAAAGCATTAACCTGAGATATTACTTGTGTCACTTGGCTATATAGGGGCAAATCCAAAGTGCCAAGGTCAGTTTACCACAAGACTCTGTATTTAAGGGGGCATCTCAAAAACTGAGACAAAAGATATTTTTTTTCTCTTTAATATACCGTAATGTGGCTGTAAAAAGATACCAGTATTGGAAAAAACAAATTCGAGGCTGAAAGTGATTTTCAACCAATTTCACAAAGTACTTTGCCACGTCAGATCTGAAGTGCCTAAGTAACCCTTATTTACCTTAGTGATTCTAGAAGAGGTTTTAAGGGAAGACTGAATACACAAGCTAAAAGGTAGTTCTGTCACTCAGAAAAAAAAAAAAAAAAGAAAAAGAAAGTGAGAATATTTTAAATCTTTCTGCAACAAGTATGATTTAGGCAGACTTAAACCTACTGCTCACTTAAGAGTTCATCCATGTTGTCCTTGCTGGAACTCTAACAAATATTACCCTGATACCTCATCCATGAATGCTGTATTCAGCCAAGAACCTTTCCTGACACAAAGTCATTCATGACATGGAGAGGTGGCATGGATGAATTCAATGGTGATGGCTGCAGTGATGTTCAATGGAATTGACTTTACAGATTAAATTCTTAAGCAAGAATAATTAAATAATTTAACAGAAGTTGAGGAATACCTACAGAAATACTGGGCAGAGAATAAATATCCACAGACTGTAACTTATATATGTTTTTACAATATCCATAGTAGAACTCTTTTCTATTCGAGTGAAAAATACCCCACAAAACCAAACAAAGTATCTGTAAAAGATCTGTTTTTCTCCATTTCCATAGAGAAAAAACAATGAAGAAAGACAGTGTGAGCTGGAAAATGCAATATGATGCCATGTAATGTTGGCATGCAGGGAGAAGCAGGACATGTTCACATTAGTTCTGTTCAGGTGTGGGCTTTCAAAACCAATTTCCAACTGATTCTCACTCACTGTGATTTGGGTTGGACTGGATGTCACAGTTTCAGAGTAATATATCAAATTTCTTTTGAAAGCCACTAAATCAGATGAAGTGCCCCAGGAAAGCACTCAAAGCACCACAGCCACAAATGGGTGTTCAAAGCTTGGGACCACTCTACAGCCAGTTTAGAGTAAAACTACCCTGAGCTGTGAACCTTTCTTGGCCCAGTTTGCAGCTAGACTCAGCATTGTTCCCAGAATGTTGCAGGCAGCCGGAGCTGAAGGTACAGAGGTGACAGTGACTGTGGTCCAGGTACAAAGCTGAATTTCCCAGGTCTCCAGCTGATTCCTACTGCATTTTGATAGGCTTAAGTGTCTTTTCTGTGGTAGGCGTGTGCAATTTTTCCAGGACATAGCTCATTTTCCGACAAATATTGTTTGGAATATATCAACCTATTTATGAATCTCTGCTGAGGTTGGTGTTTATGTCCAAATGTTTATAGAAAATAATCTGCACTTCAGTACCTCAGAACCAATAAACATTAACACCATGCCATGATAATTACTGCAGAAATAAAGAATTCTGCCTCCTGCAATTAAGATGTACAAGGCAATGGAAGAATGCAGAATGAATCAAATCTTACCTAATGAGGAAAGTGGAACAGTATTTGGAAACATAAATGATCAAACATTGTGGAATTCTCTGAGAAATGAGTGGCTGGAGAATGTGTGCCTATCCCTTAATTATGTTATGTTTATTACTTTATATTTCCTGTCCAAGAAATTTTAGTAAGTAAATAAGGGCTTATCCTATTATTTTCCAAGCTGTGAGATCATGTGGCAGTTCCAGATTTGAATTCACATAGCCATTTCTGTCTACAAAATATTACACAGACATATGCTGTTCCTTTTTTGGCAAATCAGATAACCCATCTGTCCTTCAGTTTCCCATCTCATAATATTTCCTTTTTACTACTTTTAATTTGTCAGCTCACTTTAGACTAAATATTCCTCAGGAAGAGGGCTACTTCTCACTACCTTCCTCTTTTTCTCTGTATAATGCAATGTGCTTGTTGCTGGCTGGAGTTTGTAGGTCTATCTCTGAAATGACAGTAAAATTATCGTGGATTTCATGGGAAATTTAACTATGCAAATATTTATAGATCATTTAGGAATCTCTATATACAGGATTCAGGTGAGCATTTGCAATATGGTTAAATGCATTAAAATATGAGTTTAGGAATATGCCACCCCAGATGGTTAATATTTATGCTTTTCCCTGATTAAATAGAAATTCTCTATGTTTGTATTTGTTTGCATGTTCCCAACTTTATTATATGAGTGTGACTATACCAAAGGTAAAGAACAGTCTGAGAATGTTATGAATTCAGAGCATCGGAACATGCACGTTTTCTGCCCCCTCTGCTGGGAGTCATTCACTTTAGGACACTACAGCGGAATCCTAGCAGTGGATAAATGTGGACTGTGCAAAGTGGCACACACTGTACTCCTCAGCAACACCTCATGGAACAAGACTTGGCGCTGTGTGAAGGCAAACTCGGCTGTGTGCACATCACAGCTATGGAGCCTGAGCTGAGACAACCTGTTGGTATGAACTTGGGAGTTCTTATGTGCAGGGACGGCTCTGAAAGTAGCCTTGATGTTTAAAGCAGCCTTCCAGTACCTAAAGGGGGCTATGGGAGAGCAGGTGACAAGCTTTTCAAAAGGCCATGTAGGACAAAAGAGAATGGTTTTAAACTGAAAGAGATCAAGTTTAGATTAGATATTAGGAAAAAAAATCTTTAGTGTGCGGGTTGTGAGGCACTGAACAGGTTGTTCAGAGAAGCTGTGGATGCCTCACCCCTGAAAGTGTTCAAGGCCAGGTGGGATGGGGCTTTGAGCAACCTGGTCTAGTGGAAAGTGTCCCTGGCCATGGCAAGGGGACATGAACTACATGATCTTTATGATTCCTTCCAACCCAAACCATGCTATTCTATGATTTTATTGTATGATTAATTTTGTGGAAATGGCCCAGCACTGAACTCCTCATCCAAATTTTTTCTTTTCTGTTGTCACATCTCCAAAACATAAATATGTAGATGATGAAAAAGAAACATGTTCTTTCACCAAGAAAATTATTCTAACTAACATTTCTTGGATCTATTTAGAAACAATTAGTGTACTTATGGGCAGGAATCCAAGAAAGCACTTAGGGATGCTGGTAGTTCTTGTGCATGGTGAGCCAGCTCCAGAGCTGCTCCAGCAGCGTCTAGCACTGCTTGTTCCATCTACCAGTGGGGCTAACAAAATAACTCTCCCAAGATTGACTCCATCCCTCCAAATATGGAAAAGCAAAGCAAACTAAACCCTATCTTGTAGGAAATTCTGAAATTTGCCTATTTTTTTTTTTAGTACTTAGCATGCAAATAAACATTCTTCAGTAGATTTTATTATTTTATAGATTTTTGATGCAAAACCTGTCATTCCTTTTTTTTTTCTCTATTTTTTACCCTCAAGGAAGATGAGATACAATTTCTTTGTGCTTGCCAGCTGGTGGTATCACAAAGCCTCATCAAGCAAGGACGTTAGAGTGCAAAATTACCATGGTTCAATATGCTTTTTCTGCTTTTTAACTTTTCCAAAGATGAGCATGCTTTGCTTTTTTAAAAATGGAAAAAGGGTAAAAGAGTGAAAATACTTTACATTCCAGGCAGTTGTCTGACCCCCTCTATTTCATTCCCTGAGGAGAAACCGAACACGAGAGAATATATGGGAGAATATTTTTTCAAAGTGCAGAGTAGTTGTTTTGCTCTGCAATGAATTTGACACCGAAAGGAAGAGAAATGGGCAGTGTTTATTTTTATAATTATTATTTTTAAATTTCTCAGTGATCAAAAGGTTGTTTAAGATAAAATCCTAAGAGGCTTTACAATGGAAATAACAGGTATAACCTAGTCTCCAACTATTTCATGTTTCCCCTTGACTGTATCACAATTTATTTTCTGTATGGTTTCCATACATGTCATTAAAAACTTCATTGATTCTTTGTGCTGATTTGTTTTGAAAGATGAGAGAATTCTAGATTTGATAGCAAATATGACCCACATTTACATTCTGCTCACAGTACTTGAAGTTCAAGTCCACCAGCCAACGTGTTTTCGTATGATTTTTCCTTTGCCTTAGTGAACGTCTTAGGAAAAATCAGGGAAACAACCTAATCTTTGCAACAAAGACATGGTATTTGTCAACAAAGACAGTCTATTTGCTGCAGGATACAGTGTCTGACTTCTTAGGTCTGTCAGTGGGTCTGTGCTGTCCCACTGGTGCTCTTTGGAAACACATCCCTAACCTTCCCTGGATCTGTGTGCTCTGGATAGCATGCCACCAAATCACTCATTTCAGAAACAGACATGTCACTTCACTGAAGAAATGTGTGGAATCGCATAAAATAGAGGAATGGTTGTACATATGAACACAGGTAAAGCATAATGTTCATATCTGCTTAGGTATCATTGTGTAAAGATAGAGTGAAAGACTTATATTGGAACCTGTTCCAAAATCTGTCATGAGAGATTTCTATTAAAGCAATGTGAAACAACAAAGTAACTTTCAGTTCTATGTTATTTGTAAGGTTCTAGATGTACTTTTCTGCTAAAAAATCAAATGCAATAGTTTATTTATGTATTTATTTTTCCTGATTTAATTTATTACAGGCTCTTGGGTGAAGAAAAGAGATATTTTCTGCTCTGTGGGAAATTTCATGTAGTTTAAATGTCTTTTTCCATTCAAAAGGAATACAAAACCTCAAGATTGGATTTTATCCTTTCTGAAAAGGAAATTCTGAGTAAAAAAACCCAGGCAGTTGGCAACACTGGAAAATGTAATTTTGATGCTACGGCAAAATGCATAGCATAACACTAAAACAATGTGAAGGTAAATTAAAAACTTGAAACAAAACACTTCAATGTTACTGAAATAAGGAAAAAATACTCACTTCAATGCTTTTCTTTCAAAATGTGTGTCATTGAATTAATATGCTGCTATGGAACATTTTTCAAATGTGACAACCAAATATCTTCCTGTGCAATCCACTTGCCCAATGCTTTTTACCAGTTCTAACTTTCACTCTGCAACTGAAAGCCAGTGCCAGCACTGTTACACTTTATATGTTGATTAGCACCAAAAATGTTGAGAATGACTGAGAGACCAAATTCAGTGTCCTAAAATGCAGAGAGGACTTTCAAAAGGTTTTTTCTTCTGGGTACATAGTTGACTTTGATGTTTTACTTCTATTTAAGCCTACATGACCAAGGCAGGCTCAGAGGTCTCACAAGTCTGGCTAGAGGTTGACCTTCATTCCTGGGTGCCTATAAAACAGTGTAAGTCTGGCTTCTGTTGTAAAGTTCAACAAAATCAGCAAAAAGAGTAACAGTGCCAGTAAGTCCCAGGAGAAGGTAAGTAAATAGATACCTATTTCTCCACACCATCCTCTCAAGCATGAGTATCAAACTGAATGGCACACAGGATTTATTCAGGAGAATTACAATGCTTTTTAATTCACTGTTTAAAAAACAGAAATTAATTTTAATTTATTTTCTTTTGGTTTTATTTGTAAATTCATTTCTAAAAATAAAGGTGTAGGAATGCTAAGTCTGGGGAACATGATGTTTAAATGTGACATATTCCTTGAAATACAGAAAATACCGTTCTGACAGCACTAATGGTTTGTTGGCTGAGCTCTGATTAAACCAATTGTGGCATTTGAGCTTACATTTAATCAACAGATTATTAGCATGTTGCTGTGCAAAGACTAGACAGTCAGATTTTATTCCTTAGTTCTATCCACAAAACCAAAAGAGCCATTTATTAAACCATATTTCTGTTCAGCAGAAACTGTGGGATTTTCTGTGTTTCTTTTTTACCTCGTTAAAAGTATCTCATGCTGGATTAGATTCAGCAGACAGATAGATATTTTTTGCATTTTATTTTATGTGCCTTTCTGTACATTGAGCTCCAAAACTTTTCCCATATTTATCCCAAATTTCCCTAATTTCTCAATCTGCGAATAAACTAATTCATTCTTGATCCTTATCTGAATTGCTTAGACATATACTGGTCATCCTTTTTCTATGTCAATTTTTGTACTCTCAGAAAAAGTACTTTGATCTCAGAGAAGCCACATGGTCAAGCCATGAATGGAATTTGGGATTTCTGCATCCTGCTAAAACCTATTCAGAATGCTGCCCTGTTCATCACTATGTGTGTTCTTCCCTTTAAACCCTGTCACTGGCTCCTTGCTCCCAACCATGGCACACATAAGTTGCTTTCCTCACTTTCAGTGCCCTCTATGTTCTCTCTGTGTTCTGATCTTTCCCTGTGATGACCCAGACTCCATAATTTCCATTTGTTTTCTACCTCGCTGTTTTGAACCACAGTATTTAATGTCAGGAACCTGATGTAAACACCTGCACAAGTGATCTATCAACCCCCTCCAGATTCTTGTTTCTATTATTCCTTTACATGAAACTGCTATTTTTTTCTGAAATCTGTAACCTCTGCCAGTGAAAGGAACTGCCTTGCTTCAGCAGCATCAGCCTCAATTTGTTTACTCTTTGTTGTCTTACACTTAAATCACAAATACTGGTGTGTATACTGTTGTTCTGGTATTGCTCTGTGTTTGAATAACATAAGAAATGCTGTTTCATCCAATCCATGCCTTTTACATAGCATGGAAAAATAATATCACTTAGCAGTGGAGACAACATAAATAATAATATTACAGACTGGTAAATGTAATAAATATGATTCTGCTCCTAGTGACTTTGAAGACTTGACTTTTTCCACTAATGTCAATTAAGCCAGATCTTCACCACATACTTTGCTTGTGTCTGGCTTTATTTCTGCTCTGTGTTAAGATGCATTTGTTAAACAACCTCACTGGGGTGAAAAAGTAGTAGGAATTTGATTTCTGGTTAGGGTTGTCTTAAAGAAAGCAAGCACATAAACCTCTAGTCTTCAAAGGTCTAAAGCTAGTCAATACTAAAGGGTTGGTTTAGCCTTTTGCAACCTGAAGATGGTCATTGAGTGAAGTTACTCATCTAGATCAGCTGGGACCCCTATTCACGAACTTTACTGAATTGTGGTATTAGATAAAAAAAGATATCTGACTGGTGCCAGAGGTGAAGCCAAATCGAAATCTTGTAAAATCCCTGAGGCCTGGAGGCCACTATATGTCTCCTTTTAAACTTGTATTTTAAATTCTTTGTTCTGACTCTTGTTGTTCAGAGGTGGTTTATAGCAGCTCTCCTGTGTCATGGAACTGATTGCACTGAAAATCAGGTCAGATAAGTCTGCAAACTTCTCACTTGCTGTAGTGCTCCAGATGGGCAGAAAATCAATGTACTTAGCAACAATAGCAGTGGCACACATTTGGATGAAGCACGTGTGTTCAAATCTGCAACTGAAAAGTGAGCTTGATGCTGAAATTTTCATCTCAGTGTGAACTAAGTGTATGTGAAGAGATGGAAACTTTTTAATGCTTGATAGAAATTAATGGACAAAAAATGTTTTGGATTGTTTTTGGATTCTCTTGGGCAGATTTAATTTTATTATTTTATATTTTATACATTTTTATTTTATCTTTTATATATTTTTATTATTTTATATTTTACTATACATATCTTACCAAATCATGTCTTTTTTTCATAATACTACCTGCCATGCACTGCCTAGGAATAGTTTATGTTAAAATGTGGAAAAACCCTCACAAGTCACTGGACATGGTTTCATTGATTTATGACATCGTGTATTTTCTATCACAGAGATAAATTTAGCCTAATATTCTACTAGGCAGGCATGATCAAAGCAAATAAAGATATTTAAACAACTAAATTCATAGCTAGTGCATAGGTTAAGTCAGTTATTACTCAGATTTCGGCCATATTTTCCTGTGCTTATTTTTTGCTGTTTAAATAAGGGGGTTTTTTACTGTTAACTGTTCTTGATGTTTTCATGATAACACAACCAGATCAAAGAGAATAATTCATTTTTCCCCCCACTAACATAATGGTCATTGTTTTTTATATAGACACCTTCATTTAATAATGACCCCATCTATTAACATCAATCCATTTTATGTTTATCTCTTTATAATTATGCTGAGAAGTAAAGAATTGTTTGACTTCTAGTGAAAAAAATAGGTGTTGATTTCTCTCCAGCATTTCTCAATAAAATTAATCTGTTTAATTGTAATCCTGAGAAACACCTTTGGCTTGATTTTTTAAGTGGTTTTTTTTTCTTTTTTCTTTTCCTTTTTTTTTTTTTAATGCAGCTTCTGGAGAAAAGCGTGAATTCTGTTGTATAAATTAAATAGATACAGTCCTGTTTTCTTATGAAGTGAAATCTAAAGCAGAACTATTATGTTCATCATCATGCAGAAACTGTCAGGTGAGTCTGTAAAATGCTAGTGGGCATTGAGGGCAAGTATCATCTCTATAATTGTGAAGTCTGAGGGAATTTAAGACTTAAAACTTTGAGTGCTCAAAAAGAAGAAATATAATTATAGAAATCAATATAAAGACATGATTTTCAAATTCACATAGAAGATAGGAAATGAGGTAGAAACAAAAACTAACATGACAATCCCAAAAATTCATGTTAATTTGGACCTTAAACTACCAAAATCAAAATCTCTTACTCCTCTGATCCTCAGCAAGTATATTTGTGTCTTTCTTGCTTGTCTAACTTCAATGTTTTTTTCACTTCATACATCCTTGCCTAGTTTTGCAACTATCATGAGAAAAACAGGATAAATGCCCTAGTACTTAAGGCACAGAAAAAAGTGATCTTTCAGGCCAAACTTTGAATTTCCTTCATATGAATTTTGACAGATTGTCTAGACAAAAATAAAAGATATGAAACCAAGTAATATGACAACTAAAAACTTCCTGTGTGAAAAGCCTGACTAAATGGGCAGTTTTAACTGATTGCTGAACATATTGTGAACCTGGGGAATGCCATGGGGAAGTCCACAACTGAACTACCATTTTTTGCCCTACAGCAGCAAGAAATAATTAAAACTATTATAATCTGGTTTTCATTCTTTTACTATAGCCATCATGGTCCAGCAATGAATATTACAATAAAACTGAAGAAAAAGTAATTAGAACAATCTATTTGAGAAAATAGTCCTTTTCTCTATGAATGATTTGCAAATCAGAATATTTAGATTCTTGCATATTTCTTTGTGTTTTGACATTCCTAGGGTTTAGGAACCTTTTTGAACTGTGGCTCTGTGTGGGAAAGCTTCCAGCAATGAGTGGTGTTCTCACCAAGCTATTCAAGCTTTATAATTAAGTTGTCTTATATCCATTACTAGGTGAGTTCATGTATTAAATAACATCTCCCTACACCCCCATGATAATTTTTTATTGTGGTGAATTGTATTTTAGGCACTATAAAAGGCTCTGTAGGCACCTACATTTCATAGTTCCTGATCTTTCATATGAAACACAAATTAGATTCTCTTAGTGTTGATGAAAAGTAAGTAAAAAGGAAACCCAGAAAAGTCAAATTTAAATGTTGTTGCCTACACAGTGATAGAAATCAGGTCTTTATTAGGCCACATCCAGCCATGCCCATTGCACAGACCTCTCAGGAAAGAGATCTACATTATCGTGGAGAAATCAATGAATTTTGCTGCTCAGTATTCAGAACCTGTCAATAATGCAAATAAAACCTGTATCAGACTGTGTTGGAAGGGTATCAGAACAAAAGCAATATAAGAAAGCCGTTTGAATGTTGAGGGTTTGGGATTCCTGGATTAAATTTACATATTAGTCACAAACTTCCTCTGAGACCTTGTCCAAATCCAAAGAAAGACTTATGAATGTTAAGTGGGACTTACATGGGGGTTTGTGTCATGTAAATCAAAGACTTTGATCCTTAAAGACATTTTTGGTCTCATGGGTGTGTGGAAGGCATTGACATTTTTAGAAGGGAGGATCCTTAGGAGCTTAGAGCTGTGGTTGCACTAATGCCCAGCAGAGCACCACCTTATGCCCCAGTACTGTCAGGACACCCAATGTTTCAAGGGTCAGAAATAATTAAAAAATTGACCAGAATGCTACAGAGAATGAGAAGGGGCTTGTGAAACAGGGTCCTGCCTTATGAGTGTAACAGGCATGCTAGCCTGAAAGAAAGGACGCTAAACAAAGGACACCTTTGAGATAGTCTGGGTTCTTGCAGAGTCTGTGGCTCCTCCTGTGTCTCTTGCCATCTGTCTGGCAGCCAGGGGTCCCCACTCCCTTTGTAATACAAAGGATCGGTGCCAGTTCGGGGCCTCATGCCTCAGGCTCCCACCACCCAGGTCTCAACCTGCATCTGGCACACCAAGATAACTGTGTGAAAGGTAATTCCAGCAGGGGAAGATTGAGACCTCCAACAAAAAAAGAAGAGAAGACTGAGCATGCTGGCTAATTAAATGACATGACAAGTGACATCAATAGGAGGCAAAATACTAATTATATAAAAGAATTAGGTAATGAATCAAGCCTACAAACCATGATTTCTTTGTTTGCTAAAGTGTATTTCTAGTGTAAAGTTTTGAAAATTGATGTGGTAGCTTTGTAAATGTACCACCTAGCACCCATCTTTGTGCAAATACAAAATAAATACTTGGGCTCAGTGTGTGCGATTGGCTTACTGCACCCTGGATGATGAATCTTGCTTATTAGGGACAACATTAGTGCTACTTGGCATCTCATAAAATAAAGAGCAATTAACAAAAGCCATAAAAAATCCTTCAAACAACAATAAAAACCATAAAAATGCACCACATCTATCTGGGAAAAAAAAAGAGTTCTGACACTATAGTGCAGAAGGGACAAAATGTTGTGTCAGTTTTTGCTAAAATTAGTACAATTGAATGAAAAAGGTCAGCTCAAAGTGGCATTTCCTAAAATGAACCATGGCTGAAAGAAAACCCAAAGAAATCTTTCAAATCATCTAGTCTTCCACCTGAAGTTCACAACTAATCATCATTACCATGTGGGCTTCAGATAATTTTTAGTATATTAGCTCTTTCATTGTTCCCATGAGACAACACAGTATGATTAGCTCTCTTTCAGAAAAGACACATTTAATTTTGTATTACAACATTTTGAAAGTGTTTACATGCCTATGAAGGTGGAGTAGCATCAAGTTTTTCAAATATAAAGAGTGGTTTGGTACTGAGGCACTTGTATTTGTTTTTTTAGAAATCTGAATACTTTTTAAAATTGTGCTTGTCTTTATTTTGAAAAGTGCAAGTATTTCAATTCCAGTTTATTTCCTTCCAAACCCTCTCACTATTTCATCAGACTAGGCTGCATCAATCCTGTATAAGCTGTTTACACAAGACCTTCCATTACACTGTTTGATATAGCAGAAGTAATAAATTCGCTTACTTGTGCAAGTCTTGTTGTATTTAGGGTTCTCTTGAGGAAACCCTTCCAACCGGCACTGGAACCTGTGCTGCCAAAATTCCTGAAACCATGGATTTCGATGATTGGTTTCTGGACGAAGCTGTAGGTAGTAATCATCAAACCATTTCACGTCTGGAGACTGGAGCTTGATCGTTATCCCACCAACAGCTTCATTCTGGTACCCTTCTGTCACATCATACCTGTCTGCCCAGCCATCACTGTGGGGGTAAAGCAGAGAGACACAACATTAACTTTTCAAAGGAATAAGAGCTTCCTTATTATTGAAATTCAGAGCCTAAGAGCACACCCCCGTGGCTGTGATTCTGAGTGTAGTATAGGAAAGCACCTGTAATCCTTGTAGCAGAAGAATTCAATCTTTTACTTGCATGTGCTTGACACTGGCACCTTCTGCTTAAATTATCTATTCCACATGCTCCACTTCAGGTAATTGAAACAATATTAAAAATCACAGATCCAGAATCTTCTGTACACAAGTGCATCTGTGTATCACACTAAACCTCACTGAGCTCTGGGGAGAAAATCTTGGATTCAGCATTTCCCTGATACTGGGTTGATTCTACTCTAACCTGAAAGGAGGTGGCCTCTTACTGTGCAAAGGACAGGACTGTGTTGCAGCCCATGTCCACACTGCACAATGGAGCATGGCACAAAGAGCCAGAAGCAAGTTTTTGAATGGGCTGACCCTGCTCAAGCAGAAACACCAGCACAGGGGTCAGAGACAGCGTGGCATTGCATCTGAAGCAAAAAATCCTCTCTGCTGACATGACTAATGAAGCTGGGCAGAGCATCATGCAGATCCAGGTATTGCTCCTGTTTCCTGGTTGCTGGTGGCTTTAGCATTATGGGGTTGTATGACACTGTATTGCACACAGATTTTTAATCCCCTTCTGTTCACATTTCAGCATGCGACACTCTGACCACAAGGAGACCAAAGCAACTGAATACCTAATTCAAAAAAATGCCACAAAGTTATCAAGGTAATTCCTCTCTGCCCAATTTCACAATGGATTTTCTTGGAAGTACTGGTATTTATGAAATTTCACTCAACTCCTCAAAAAATCTCATTAGAGCATTTCCGATTTCTACTGTTTTATCACGAACTTGATATTTCAGTGTTTCAAAAGCTCCAGGTATTACAGTTAGGGACTTATAGAGGAATTTCAATTTGCCATTCTCCTTCCCACCCCCTGGAAAAAAAAAAAAGAATTTGCTGATGTTAATGACCATAGAGAGCACCTTCAAATCCTAAAAGTTGAATAACTGAAAGATAAAAATTAAGCATAACTTGCCTTATTTTAAAACTCCATGGTTTATTTAAAGCTAGCCATATTTAAGTTAGTCATACTGTAAGTGAGGTAGATGACATTTATCTGCGTGGATCTGTTGTTCTATTTTGATCATTTACTGTCTTTCTTAAAATTTTCTCCTATACTGCAGAATCCCTCTGCAGTCACTTGGTTCCCAGCACATTTCCTGTGCTCTGTACTCAGCTGTCCTCACACAGTACAAAAATTAAGAGTTCAGAATGACTCCTACACAGACACAATTTTGTCGAAGCCCGGACTCTTGACTACATCTTTTTAGCACAGCTGCAATGCCAGTACATAGCGACTTCACCAAGGGGAAAAATAATATCCAGTGTCTGGAATGAAAATGAAGGGACCATTAAACATGCTTCAGATTTCAAATGCACTGTTTTACTCAGCACAGAAGAGTAAAATATGCATTCATAAAAGGAGAAAGACGAGCATTGCTGTTCAGCTCAAATACAGCCTTTGGAAAATTTAACCTCAACTTTAGGGGTGAATACAAGTGCTAATGTTGCTCAGCCATGTAAACACACCCCACCTTCCTCCAAGAGTGTTTATTGGACAGAGTTAGAACCACTTCTGAGTTGTTTTACAATAAAAGCTGCAGAAGATTTTTGAAATTTATGAGTGATTTGACCTGTCCTTTAAAATATTTGTCTTAATCTTTGGCAAGTTTTTAAGTAGTTTTATTCACCCTCATAAAACCTGACAAGTTCTTGAATTCAGTAAGTGATAGGCTTTCTACAGTTTGTGATTTCTCATTTTTTTAACAGGGTAGAATTTAAGAGAACTGGAGCTATGCTTTCAGTATCCCAGCTTTAGGAGTTGTCTCATAAGAAACCTAGAAAAAACCCCAAACACCTCTTCTCCTGTAATTGATTTCTTTATCCTTTTCAAAGGAACAGTTTTGTAGATCTAGTCCAGCAGGATGCTATAAAATTTATGGTATTACTTTATGAATACTTATCTTCTCTAAGAAGATTTGCAAAAAAAATACACCCTTTTGTAACCTTAAATTATTAAAAAAGATGGAAATGACAACTTCATATTACATAACCTTTCTTCTCAACTTTTCTGCAGGAGAGCTTAATTCAACAGCACTGCTTCTCATTCAAGTAAGTATTTCAGCTTAACTCCTTGGGCAAAAGATATCTAGGAATATTTTATAAAACATATACTCAAAGTCTGTATTGTAGAGACAACAATGTAGAGATAACAAAGCCTCAGATGGACAATATGGTACTGCAAATGCTAAACTACTATCTAAAGCCTGATGAAAGTGGAGGCTAGAGTGAATCTAAAAAAGCACCAATAGTGTGTGGTATTTAAATTCTGCACCCGTAGTACAGTAACAGCACTTGTGGGATGTTGATGACAGGACAATATAGATATATTTGGAAGATTAAACTCTGTGAGGGGTGTGAAGATGAGGGAGAAGGGGACAGGAGAGAGAGGGAAATGCCTGCTTACTTTTGTAGTCCTGCCTGTCACTCCTTAGACCTTATTTCTACTTCTAATGGCTTAATTTTACTGTACTAGCTGGTGAAATCTCTGTACTCCACTGATGGTTGCTTATAAAAGGTTCAGAATGGTATTGGCTATCACCAAAATCTACTGGCTTAACTGAAGAAGGATGCTGGGACAGCAGAAATTGACAGTGACAAGGAACTCTGAAAGAAGCCCAGTTTCATCTCCACTTTTATTACCCACAGAAGTGTCAATGAGCGCTTAGTGCAGTGCAAGACTGTGTGCCACTAAGAGAAATGGTTCTTTATGTTAGCAGTGGGATGTATAGGATATTTAGGTGAGGAAGTGGCTCAAAACAGCTTACTCACAAGTTGTAAAGCAAGTCCAGAGGACTCCGATTCAACTTACCATTGACCAGAACCCCCAGGTCCCTTTCCACAGCACTGCTTTCCATCCTCTCATTCCCCAGTCTGTACATACATCCAGGATTGCCCCATCCCAGGTGCAGAATCTGGCACTTTCCCTTGTTGAACTTCATATAACTGGTGATTGCCCAGTCCTCTGATTTCTCAAGCTCTCTCTGCAGGGCCCCACTTCCTTTGAGGGAGTCAACAGCTCCTCCCAGTTTTGTATCAACTGCAAAATTGCTTTGTATCTCTTCCTGTCATGCACCCAATTCATTTATGAAGATGTTAAAGAGCATAGGGCCTAAGATGTCCTTAAAGTGATCCCACCAGAACTTAGAGCTGACTCACCGGAACTTAGAGCTGCACATGAAGACACCTTGCTGTGAAAGAAAGCAGTATTTGCACAGCTGCAGCCTCAAAAGTAAAAGCCCCTTGCTGAGATACTTGTCAGGTATGCACAGTAATTCATAGACCACACTCATCAACTTGCCAGGCTAGAAAGCTGTCAACAATGTAAGAGAACTGTGACACCTTCAGGTCTAGCTGCTCTTAATATTACACTCACATTCAACACAGGGGGAATTGTTTTTCAGGATTGTGAAATGTTTCCCCCATATCCAATATTTTTATGTTTATATTCTTAGTCATCAGACTAATATCTAGTGAGAAACTAAAGACTCCTTAGAGACTGATCGTGTGATACAGTCAAATAATCATACTGTAAAAAATAAAATTTATACATACATGTTAAGGAATGATGTTTCTAAAAAAAAAAAAAAAGAAAAAAGAAAAAATATTATTTAAAAACTATTGTGCACCAAAGTAAATAATCACAGAAAGAAGAAAAAGGGAAACTTTGCTTTTACTCTTGTAGAACAAGTAAGAGATGAACCTGACATAAGCAGGGCCATTAACATGATGTTTTTTATGTTATCAGTTTTGTTTGCAAGTGTATATTGTCCCAGATACTGTTTTTTGAAGGATATGCCAGGGTGGTGGTGATTTTAGTTAAAAATATCCTTTAGCAAACAAGGGAAGAGGTCTGCTCCTCTGTTAAAGGTCTGTTTACTCACAGTAAATTACAACACAATTTTATATCATACTAATATTCCAATAAATGACATTACAGAGCCCTTGATATTTACAGAATTTATTATTGAATAAGTATAAACACAATTAAAATAATTCAATCTCTTAGATGATTACTATATATAAGATTAATTTAAAACATCTGAATGGAAAAATAGGGGCAGATGAGACCAAACCAGGAGAGCTTTTAGTATCAAAGTTCACAAAAGGAAAAACTACTGACTGGTAAGTGACAAATAGTCAACTAAATAGTCAACTAGAAAACCGGCTTGATTGAATTAGCTGAAGATTTATAGCTGAAAGAACCAAACATAATACAAGGGAGAGATATGATATCTGTCTTCAGGTACTTAAAAAGTGGCAGCAAAAGGATCTGACCTACCCATAACAATATATATATAATATGTGTTTACTGAAAGTTATTGGAATTCTCTTTTTTTCTCTACCTCATTGAAATGTGTCAGATACATTTTTTGACAGTAAAAAAGTACATGTTGTCTCTGACTCACGCAAATCCCACTGAAGTGCCACCAGTTTATGGTTTTAGAGCTAAGACTCTTTTTGACACCACTTGATACCACTCCTTTGTATCACTTGAGTTTCATTGCCTAGGATGTCCAGTCCTGAGTGGGAGAAGGGAGCAGGGAGAGATCTAATGATAAACCAACTGCAACTGTAGTGTAGTGGACATCCAGAATACCAATAGGAAGAGATGTTCCTGCAGCAGCTCCTCCTCATGTTATGTGTTGTCTCTACAGATAATGTGATGCCCTATCTTTTTGCACCAGTGAGACAGAGCATAGAAAGCTAGAGGAATGTCTACTAGTTCGGTCCATTAAGTAAGTCAGTATACTGAAAGAAACTTTCAAGTTTCTGGCTCTAGATGAGCAATGGTCAGTGAAATGTTGTGAGTCAGTAACAGTTAGCTGAGGAATGTAGCTTTAAGATTCATATGAAAACTGCCTGGAATATCCACCACAGTTTCTAAACCACTGTTTCTAAGATTAGACAAAATACTAAGAGACATGTATACAACAAAAATAGACTGCCTTTTGTAAACAGTTCCACTTATTTTCTACATTGAAAATGTGGCATTGTCTTGGAATCAGCTGAACGGATTGCTTTTTCTCTGAAGTCCCTCCCCTTTCAAACTATAGTTGAAGCTATTACAGTTAATGGGGGCAATCATTAGGCTCTAGAACGGTCTTTTTTTTTTTTTTTTTTTGTTATTCAAAAATCTGTTTGCAGGCCACATAATGATGATGGAAACTGCTCTTCTGCCCACATCTAATCACTCTCCTGCCAAAAATCTGACCGATATTTGAGAATATATTTCTGCACCTGTATAGGAGGTTTTTGTGTGTGTGGCAGGCTTTAATTTTAATTTCATTGTATTTCTCTGGTCTTACAATTTTTTTTAATCTATATCCTAAAGGCTCTAAAAATATTAGAGTCCATACACTCTTCTCAAAACACTCCCAGTTTTGAAAAGCTAAATTTGTTTGGTCGATATTGAGGGGAGGATGGGATTGCTTTTGGTGAGTAGCTGTAAATAGTTGCATTTAGATGAGTTCATTTTATAATAACTGTGTATGCAATGAATTCTTGTTTTGCTGCTTGTTTTTATTTTAGATTGCAATTCCCTTTTTTTTTTTTTTTTTTTTTTTTTTTAGTTTTCATGCCTATTATAAAGATAAATAAATTTAAGGATTAATTCAAAGGGAAAAAAACCCCTGATTATCTTTAGGCAGTATAACATACTGGTTTTTTACAAGCCGATATCTAGAAGTAGCTGTGCAGTGAATTTGTCAGATACCTTGCACAGAGAATTACTGGTACTAATTACTTGCATAGTATCCAAACCTTCCCAAGCTGAGAAACGTTGTGATGGCAACTTGAGAGATCGGTAGTCTATAGCAACATCTAATTTGCATGGAAACAAAAGAGTTTTACAGCTGTCTGCATCTATAGTTCAGAGATGAAAAGTAATTCAGCCTAACTGTGGTCCAATGTACAACAAAATGCAGATTCCAGTGTGTGATTCCCCTTCATGCTTGCAAGCTGTCATAGCTGATCAGCTTAAATGAAGTTATATCCATTCATATAAATTTTGTGGGGTGTGCCATAAACTGAAGAGAAATTTGCCTGCATTATACCCCTGAAAACACCAAAGATATTCAACTTGTGCAATATGTTCTCTTGATTCCTGAAAAATTCTTTAGTGAGAGAGGGAAAATATTTGACATATTACCAAGTAGAAAGGCATTTGGTGCCTAGACAACTTTATAAAAGTCCTAGAGTTGTTTTTCCTAAGATGAAATGTAAATTTATGCTACAAAATAAGTCCCCTACCTTTTTACTGCATTCACTCTAGATCAATTATTTGTGAGGACTTTGAGGTTTTTCTAGATTTATCCAACTTTCCTCTGAAGAGCTGTTTTCTAAATTTGCAGTCATTCTGGGTGTCATTCTTCCTGAAAGTGCCCATCTGGTCCTTGTCTCTGCAGACTCAGGGATACCTTGGAATGCTCTGATAATGCTGGCAGTGTCAAGTATGTGACTTGGGTGCTGTCATCAGTGAGTACCAAAATGGGAGCTCTGTGGGCTAAAGATGAGAGGGCAGTGATGAAGTGCCCTGTTGTGGTCCATAAAGACATAGGGATGTCCTATCTTGAGCT
>JAWWLZ010000001.1:35685548-35705043 GCA_035041345.1 Poliocrania exsul
TGGGCTAAAGATGAGAGGGCAGTGATGAAGTGCCCTGTTGTGGTCCATAAAGACATAGGGATGTCCTATCTTGAGCTGGGGACCTTGTCATGCTTGTCCACATTCCCACACTGAAGTCAGCAGGCTGTTCCCATTGTCTCCACTCTCCTCGCTGCAGCTACCAGGAGAAAATAGTAATCCTTTAATAAGGGGGAGGAAGGAGGAGAAAGCAAACTTTTCATGATAACGTGTTGTGAAAAGAGGAGTAAGAAGCATTTTTCTTCAGGTTTTGCATTACTTAAGGACAGCCAAAAGAGAGACTAAAACAAAAGGAGGATGTGTGCTGTAGGAAAACCTAAAATGCATTTGAGAAGTGGTCATCAGATATCAGGACTGCTTCCATCATTGCTTTGTTACAGGGTAAAAAAGATTACTTCATATCCTTGAAATATATTTTCCAAATATGGCAGTGGTTTTTCTCTTCAACAATATTAATGTTGTTGAGTCATATTTATAATTCACTCTAAGCTCTGAAAACGTCAGACTTCTCATAATGACAGCCTAAAAGCCACCAGTTACATAATGTCCACAACAACAGAAAAACAGGAAAGAAAAAAAAGGTTTGTGTCTGAAACATTTCAATCACTTATGTATTTTTATTGTGAAAATAGTAATTCTTATCTTCCCCAGAATGCTTGACTCCAGTATAGCTTGTCAGGCACTAAAAGTGCCCAATGCTCTGTAATGTTACATAACCTAACTAAGCCTATATAAGCAAATGTCAAAAAAAGTCATGAACAGAAATGATAAGCAAAAATGATAAGCAAATGGCAGAAATGATAAGCAAATAGCCACTGTCTGGAAACACTGTCAAAAAGCTCTTTTCTGTATATCCCATGTACTTGAAATGGAAATGTCTCTGGGATGACTCAGAATGCAGGAAGATCCTCAGTTTGTTCTACAGCAATACACATATGTAAACCAATGCTGTATTTCTACTTATGATTGCATGCATTGATTCAGAGGATTTTTTATTGCATCAAGTCCACCAGGAAAAATAGTTTATGCTATGCTATGCTGTCAGAGTTGTCTTATGATAATGATTTACTGCCAGGCTGCCAGTGATGGAATGATTCTTCATTAGACATCCAGGCACCACTTTTATGGATGCGCAGCAATAATCTTTAAGATAAATTCAAACATAATTATACAAATGAACAGATAACTGTGATAGCCTTTCTACTTTCAAAATATTTCAGAAAGGTAAAACCCCTGGTTCTACTAAAATCATTCACTAATTTGACAGAACATATAACTCACATAAATAGATGTACACACATATATGTATGTATGTGTATATGTATGCATAAATATATATTTATTTCCTCTATATATGTATATACAAATACACATTTATTTCCTCTTACTATATATTTACAGCATTTTTAGCCTGAAATGGCTAGCATGCAACAGAGAATCTTTCATCTCTGTATGCCAGCTGTTATGTGTTTTTGACACATTTCTATAAAGTTATTAAACCTTTTTTATCACTATGAAATAATTCAAAACAACACTTGAGATAGTGCATCTTATTGTTTCTGTAGAATAACACTTTTATTAATAAAATAATATACAAATGTAATCAGTATAAATGATCATACCTAGGGATTCTAGGGTGTAAACATTAAAGTGAATTAAAAAGTCAGACAACACAACATTAAGTTTAAAGAAGCATAAGCATATGTCATATTTCAGTAGTTACTCTTAAAAGAAATATGTATGTTAACACTAAACCTGATTTGGAGAGAAATTGTTTGTGATTAATCAGAATCTTTGAATCTTTGAATTTGAACATGGAATGAAAAGGAAAGGATTATATGTTAACAATATTATTTGTATTTTAGCACCTATTTTAAAATCATGCATATCTAGAAAGGTTCCATTTGTCTAATAGCATAGGGGTAAGCAGACTAGTACTTTTTCAAAAGTCTTAAATCTCCAGACATCAGTGTGTGCTCTACTAAATCTAGAGTGACTAATATAAGATTTGTAGTTGTAAAATGAATAGCAAATTTTCTGTGTATGAAGGTTTTAAAATTACAGATGTTATGTAGAATTTTTTTCAGAGAAAGAATAAGTCATTTCATGTCCATAAATGCAATAATTAGCACATGGTTAATTAATCAAAAATACAAAGAAATTAATATTCATGGTCCCCCAGGGAATCAGTAATTTCAGTAATTTTTTTAATATTCTGTTCAGCAAATGGAGCCAACTATGACAAAGGAAACTGAATCAGACAAACAGGGCAAATGCACTGAGATTCTCCTCCTGCTGAAATCAGCTGAAGCTTTGCCATGGACGTCAGTCAGGACTGTCTCGTGGTTACACCAAGACATATCCCTCTGATTAATTAAGTGCCTGCCTTTAGATAATATAATGTAGAATGGATAGCTCATCCCTTGCACTCATGTTGGTATTATCCATATACACTCAATTAAATTATAGAACAGTTTTATAAGCCCTTCGTCTTTTAAAGCTCAGCTCAGAATAATTCAATGCCATAGGCTATAAACATGACATTCTTTGAGTCAACTATTTGGGAGCAACACACACTGTCATGACTGGCGGAGAAAGAACATCACTAGAAAGTCATCATTGTCATGAGAGGAAGAAATTGTGTAAAATACCTTGCAACCTAACTATTTCTTTCTCTATAGCATTCAAAGCCAGTTTCTTCTTGAAAACAGTGTGTCATATTAAATGTGCTGACATGACAGAGCTAATATATGATATGTATGTCACAAGAACAGGCCTACATGGGAATATATACTCATCTTGGTGCACAAAGTGATCTGAAAACAAAGAGTGATTTCCTTTGCTGTATTTGAGCAATCTGGTCTTTGAACAACCTAGTGGAAGTGTCCCTGCCCATGTTATGGTGGTTGGGACTAGATGATCTTTAAGGTCCCTTCCAATACAAAACAATTATGATACCTTTTGCTGAAATAGCTTATATTTCTCATTTCTAAAGATTTAGAAACATAATTTTCAAAAGAGAATGCATGTCTATGTGCTCAACGCATTTTATATCAACTGTTTTAGTTGCCCAGGGCTTGGAGCTAGACATTTTAAGTAAGTGACCATAACTCCTACAGTGAGGGATTACCTTGATTTCTATGTTATCATCCACACAAACATGCTAGAATTCACTTTATTATACACAAACCAAAGCTCATCAAACCCACCAACCTCTCCCTAACGGTGTTTGGTAAAAAAATTTTATATGCAGTCAAGGCCCAAAGCAGAATTCGAATAAGTTTAGCAAACACCAACTGAC
Source organism: Poliocrania exsul (assembly GCA_035041345.1). Classification (NCBI taxonomy): domain Eukaryota; kingdom Metazoa; phylum Chordata; class Aves; order Passeriformes; family Thamnophilidae; genus Poliocrania; species Poliocrania exsul. Next base: position 35,688,868 of record JAWWLZ010000001.1, read on the forward strand.
GTGTTCTACCATTTTAACGGATGAAGATTTGTGTCAGCAGCATAAAGCAATAGAAGTCTGATTTGAAGTGGTCTTTAGGTGTAAGGAATCTTTTCAACTTGGGTGAAACTAAGAGTGTAAGTTGTAACAATTATTTACTAAATCACTTTCAAAACAAGGGAGTACAGGAAACTTTAAAAACTCACAGCCAGTGTCTTCTTTAGCATTTCCTGGTATTTTATGTCATAAAGAAATTCACTTCTCTCAGCATAAATATTGCTGAGATTTCTTTAAGCTGTGATGACCCATTTGGAGGAGGAACTTTTTTAAAATAATGTGAGAGAATTCACAGACCTGAAGACCATTAGATCAGGACCATTAAATTTTGCCTAGTTTCTCTGCTCAAGTGAGCCAGATTTTCACTGAGCAGCACTTTTATGGCTCCTTTAATTGTACTGAGTTGACAGAGATTTGCCTGAACAAAAATAGAATGAGGCCCAGGGGTGATCTGCACCCTAAGTGTGTAATTGCCTTCTGCATTATAAATTTGCTTAAATACGCAAGTAGCCACTGTCTAAAGTTGAAAACAAATGCAATCCAGAATATGCTTGAGAGAAAAAGCACAAAAATGTGATGATACGATCACACTTTAAGTAAAAATGTGTCATTTAGCACACTATCTCTATCTAACTGTAAGTTTGCAAAGAAGAAAGGATTAACATATACTTTTAACCTGTTTTGGTAAAACTACTATAAGCAATGCTTATACTCACACAAACCCCTTAAGACATCATAATCAGGCTTTAGGTTTCAGAACTGTAACTATGATTACCACCAAAGAATCCTACAAGTGAAATTTTTCAGTAAGCCCGTATCTGTCTGCAAACAGAGCCTACCACTAAAAGTACACATTTACCTGCAAATATTAATACTTTTTGGGGGGAGGTTTGGCTTTAAAGCTCTGCAAATGAATGACTGTTAATGGCCTACAGAAAAAGCAATAGCATGTACGTGTTATTTAAAAAAGTTAAATATCTGTTCTGTAGTACAACAACACAACAGGTTGTTATTTGACAAGTTCTTTCAAAAATTATTGTATTGCAAAATGTATTCCAGAATTAACTTATACACAGATCACATGGGTGACATAAATTTAGGAAACAGTAACAAAAAGTCAAGTCCTGATTCTGTTATAGAAAACAAATTGTAACTTTATGAATTACATGCTCACTTATATTTCAATTGCATTTCACAATCTTTTGTTCCATAACTTACAACTTTTTATTTTTGTTTGATAACTGACATTTGAGAAGTACCTTGTTAGCCTTTCAAAGTGATGCACAAGATACAGGATAAGGCGGTATGATTCCATGTGGAATTTCATATTGCTTTCTCTGGTGTATGTTCTAAACCAATGATAACTTATGATAATAGGGCAAAATCTATCATGATTTATCAGTTCATACCTAGCAAGGCCTTTCTTTCTCTGTGACAGCTGGGTAAGTGAAAGGTCTCCAGCTAAAATGGCAAAATATATTGCTCACATATGATAATATATTTTCTAGCTGTACCTCTGTAAATGCAACAATAATTGTAGGGATTGCCCTTGTTTAAAAAGTTATTTACACATTTCCATTTAATACACTTTCATTCAGGGTTCTTACTACAGTCAAGGGCAAGCCTCTTGATGATTTCAAGTGCTTATCGCTATTTTCAGGGACAACACAAACACTGTTTATTGTTGAAAGCTTAATGAATTTACTTGTAAAACTCTATTTGAGCAAAATCCTAACACAAATATTTCATGTACTATATAACGAGTTCCACATTTTATGGATGCAGAGTATATTTTTAAGAAATTTTACTGTCATTGGTCTCATGAAATGAAAGCAACACTGGCTCTATAACACAGCTTTGTTTCATATATTTTGAACTTTTAGTTCCATAATTAGCTCCCTACTTTTAGCTCAGAGCCTAGAATATTCTAGATATTTCATAAAAGTTTAAGGGAACATCTCTGTAACATTAAAAATACTGAAGAAATAGATCTGATTGCCATCAAACAAACAAAAAAAGTAATCTTCCAAAACTAGACACAATATAATGTGCTGAATCCATATCCATGTTTGTAAGCAACAGTTTACAACTCAGAAAATGTAAATATATAAGGAAATATTAGTGTCACAATGAGATCTATGTCAAAGCAGATCACTAAGCCATGTTGTACATTTGAATGTACTTTTTTGAATGAAAGTGTCAATAGATAATATTCTGTTTCCCTTGCATAAAAGAGATATTGATTGAAGGTATAGACTTGCTTTCCTGACTAGGATAAGCATGAGAAAAGGCAAAGTGAGAAGTGACTATGAGAGGGGTTATTATGAGTAAGGTTATAAAGCCTAAGTGAGTTTGGAGTACAAAAGCAAAAAAGTGCAAGGGGAGCTTTTGATCATGACAGGAAGTCTCAATAGCAGCTTTTCTCAGCAGAGGAATGTAATTTTAAAAATGTGATAACAAACTGGTAAAAGCCTTGTTTTAAGTAGAATTGTGCTAAGGAAAAAAAAAGAAAGAACTTCTTAAAAGAGTTTATGTTGCTCATTCTGCTTAGAGGCCTTTTCTGCCATGAACTAATATTAAATCACTTGGAGACTTCAGAAGTATCTAACAATAGTAAATCAATGAACATACTTGACCTTCTCAGAGAAATCTCAGAAGAACTTTTCAAAAATGCACCATAGTGCACTACAGTCCATTAAAAGCTGTTTCAAAGACTTAAAAAGGAGAAGAGGAAAGGAAGCAAGATGAAAGATGAAGAAAAACTTAAAATTTTAGTAGAAAGGACCTGCATGCCAATTTTAATTCATTTTCATTTCAAAGTATATTGGAATATTTTTCTGGTCCATTTAATCCCAATCAATTTGCAAAAAGCTGTTGTGGTTCTTCTTACTGGATAACACTTTCAGCAAAACTTTCCTTACTTTCCTTAACCTTGCTCAAGAAGTGAAACTGTAATAAGTAATATGACATGGGAAAATGTAAAATAAAAGTGCAATTAATACTGTGACAAACAGAAGACATTACCAAAGTAGACATTTTCAGGAAAGAACCTAGTGATATATAGAATGCAGTTTTACTTCAATTCCTTTATAGTGGTTACACAGCTTGAATGTGAAAGGCTCTATCACTTGGGAGGAAATACCCAAATGCAAGATGCTATCAATGATAAAGTGCTGTCAGGACTGAGGTGTAAAGAGGCATCGTGCAGATGGCTCCACCTAATGTTCAGGCCAGTGATATCACAAAGCAGCCTGTGCTAGTTATTACATAGCTCTCAAAACTTTTGAAACTTGTAAATATTTATATGCTTGATGCTAAAACAGGATTATCTTATCATTTCAGGTTTTTTATCCTGAACTCGTGTTAAATTCTCTGCTATGCTGTGGACCATCCAATCTTACACAGATTTGGAAGAATGAGATTCAGTTTAGTTTTAGTGGGATAATACATTTGATATCTTTAATGAGAAAGGTAATTAGTGATACTGATGATCACAGTGCACTTGGGATTTGGGAGCTTATTTCTGAACTCTTTGTGTGTTAAGAACCCAAGACTCATGCTTCTATGTGTTTGTCACACATCTCTATTTTTATAATTGTTTTAACCACTTGAATCAATCATAACGAAGACAGTGAAGAAGAGATATGGGGACAAGAATAGACAAAAGTGCCACAACCAATACCTTCAGGGGAAAAAAAAGAGAAATCAGAAGTACTTTTCTTGTAAGAACTTGTTTCAAAATAGACTCGGCAGCCAGGGTCTGACACAGCTAAAGATTTCTTACATTTTGATCTTTTATAGCCCAGACTGCCTTCTAAAGATCTGCCAAAAGGATTGTAAAGGAAATTTAAGTACTTTATGAGGATTGCCCAACTCAGAAAGACTTCTAAAATAAAAACACTGCCTTATCTGAGGTGCCTATATTAGTCACAGAAAGTTTAGAATGATAAGAGGTTTTGAAATAGCTTGGTGTTATTCTCAAATGAAGGTGCCTATGTGAGAAAAAAGAATATAAGAATAAGAATCAAAAAAGCCTTATGAGACAAATGAACCTAGTTTCTCAAAATAAACATATCACTTTAATAGAAAAAAACACAGCCTAATCCTCTGAAATTCATAAAAGAAAAAAAAAAAGAATGGCAAATTTCCATAGTCAGTGCAATTAAAAGTGCCAAAAGTTTTTATTGCTTTTAAATTACAAAACTATATAGAATTTTAAAAGGAAAAATATCATAAAATGGAGAGGTTGGGGGTAAAGATATGAAAATACATGAGGCGATGTTATTTCCGTAATCTAAGGCAATGGTTCCTAAACTGTGAAGCATGAACCCAGTACCTGGACACAACTGAAACTAATAGATTCTCCTGATGTACCCTCTCTCAGTGGGATCTGTTCTGGCTAGGATGAAATCTGGCTTATAAAAATTGGTCCTTACTGATTCAGAACATTGCATGTGCAACATCCCCATCTTACTCAAAAAGCTGTCCTTAATTTGGCTATAGCATCAATATTCTCTGCCTAAAATAACTAGAAGTCAAGTAACCAAGAGACTTCTGACAACAAAACAAACATAAAGCTTTGATCACAGCTGGTGTGATAGGGCAAAGGCAGAGGGCATGGGGAATATGGGGGATGTTTTATTTTGTTCCTCTTTTCTCACTGGTTTCTCGGTGTTTTCCAGTAGATTGCTGTCAACCTTTTCTGGACATTTTCATGGAACTGTATTTGGCAGAAAAGCCTTGGATCATTCCCTGAACAAAACTAACTTTGTAAGATACAGTTTTGACACATCCAACTACACCAATACAACAAATAACATTTTATGCTGCTAGATATCTGCTCAGCTCAAAGTACAACACTTCCAGTAGAAAGACAACACAGAATTCTGTTTTCATTTTACTTTAGGGTTTGCAGATCTTAAAAGTCTTTCTGCATTCAAGGAGGTCTTGGCTGTAAAATTACACATGCAAAAGGGAATTTAATAATAAAACAAAAGTGCAGACACATTGCCAAACTGAAAAAAATATGACTCAGGAACTGTTCAACCTGGAATTTAATGGAGCGTGCAGCATAAATGAAAACAAAGGAAAAAAGTAATAACTAAACATTGCAACCACAAAAGAATCAAAATGAAGAAAACAAGACAAAAAGTGATTATTTACAGTGAAAGTATAAGAAAATGACTGCAGTTAGTTCTATGTGAGAAGGATAAATTTTCCTTTACTTTATTCTTTAGGATGCTTTTTACTGCCAAATGCAACAGTAAAAGATTCCAAAAAAGAGGCAGCAGTGGTGCCAACTCCAAATCTAAAACTAAATATTACAGAAGTGTTATTTATATTTGCAAATATGGGGACATGTAATGGGGGGAATGCATTCAAGAAATGGAGATTTTAGTTAGCTAACCATGGTCATTGAGCAGCAGTCAAGTGACTCTCTTTTGTTTCACCTTCATTTACCATGTCTTTTACTAACATTTATTGCTTTTGCAATAACCATCTATTCTGCTAGTAAAAAAGCATAGTGCCAGCAAGTCATCTCTTTGATATGGTGCCACCTTTTTGATCTGATGACCTTTCCCAGCAGAACTTGTCTGTTTTGCCTGCTGGATTTTGTTCCTTGATGTTTTCTTGATCTACTAGTACATTAAGAAGCCCAGGTTATTAAAATGCAGCTCTTAAAATGCTGGACATTCATCAGATTTGAGAACTCCTTGGACTTCAGAATTTACAAGTAAGCAGCTGTTCTTTCTGGGGGTTTTGTTTGTTTTGTTTTGTTTTTGTTTGTTTTGTGGTGTGCTTTTGTTTTGTTTTGGTTTGGTTTTTTAAGATTCATTCTTGAAAGACAAAGATTTCTACTGATGTATGGGTGTGGCAGGTAAAATGCAGATTCATTAGAACCAGCTATAAAAGTACTATGAATTTGATTTAGATGTCTTCTGTAAACCAACTGTAATTCCATTCATCTGTTTTAAATTGAAAGTTGATTAAAATTGCCTACTTTATTATAACTTAATTCAGAGTATGCAAACAAAATTTCTTGTCCTAGTAATTTATAATTAATAAGATGTTAATTTCATTCTATCCTTTGAAATTTTTACTATATGGAGTGATGGACAGTGGAAACTATTGGTTGAACTTGAATAATATATCTTCTTTATAGCACAATGTGTTATGAGAAACTTATAGGAAAAAATTAACAAAAGTACACTTATTTTTTCTTTTTAATCTAAAAAAAAAAAGCCAAAAGGTATCTAGGATGAAGTATGTAGACCTCACTTCCATTGAAACAGATGTACAGCAGTAAATTTCTGTCTCATTTTAACAAAAGACTTGAGATTCTGTGAACTTTGTGACAAATATAATTTTCTCTCCCATCTTTAAAAAGGCAGACAGTCCTAATGGTTTCTGTTTTGTTCCAGGGAACAGTGAAGTGGCATTTCATGAGTGTGGCCTCTAAGGCATGAAATAATTAATAGCTGTCTACAGTATAGAACAGTGGGACTCCAACCTTCTGTGAGACAAATTCAGAAATATCTTTAATTTCTGAATTTCTGTCTAAGTTGATTTTGTTCTTATCTGATTTTATAGAAGTCATATAAAAAAGGAACTTTATGAAGAACCACTCACTGTAAAGTAAGAAGATGCCAGGTCCTTACTTTCATCCTTTGCATAATGACTATTTTACACCATAAATTCAGTCCTGAGAAAAGACAAATCCAGCCAACATCTCTTTGTATGCTATTCAGGCACCCTTTTCACTGAAGGCTGAATGTTCTCTCCCCATCCCAGTGTAGCCTGCTTCTGAGGATGTATACCAGACTGGATAAAGCAGGAGTTATGAAAACTTCTTACCATTTTTTTCAAATCTAGTTTGTGTTTAGGATGTTTTCTTGGGGCATGAGTCCAGTCTCCCGTGGATCATGGAGAGTCCAGAAGGCAAGCTTCCTATCTCCTGGTCAAGTGCTGTACATATTAAACTATCACATGAAAGGTAAGTATTGTCTCTTCCTGCCTCCCTCAGCAAAAGTGGGAATGGTAACTCTTTTCTGGTAGGAATACATGCTGTAGATGTAAGGGTTTCTGTTGCACATTCCCCAACTAAACCTGTGAGAGGATTGAGACATATGAATGTCTAGCTTGCAAACTGTCTTTTGGACATGCAATATGATAGGATATCATGACTTTGTTCAGATCTGTGGAAGCAGAACCAAGTGTCCTAATGGCATGGACATGGGCCTCTCCCATGTCTCAAGTCAGTGGCCAGGCAGAATAGGGAGACAGCAAGGTGAGCATCAAGTGCCTAACTCTGTTGGCCATTCTGTGAGACCTGAACAACTTTGTTCAGCTTGAACTCACAGGAACCATTGTGCAATACGACAAGACAGAACAGAGCTAATGAAGAGAATATTGCTTGCTTTCTGAATATAGATGATACCAATTATAACTTAAGACTCTTCTTCACTTTTATACTAGGCTTCTCCATGCTACTCTGCATTGGGGATCTTTCATACACACATATTTAATCAAACCTGGTAGGATTCCTTCTGTAAAAAGCAGTCTGTAATCAGCCTAAACCCATGATACTTCACTTGTTCTGGCTTCCATTTTAGACATTGGAAGGGACATAGTGAGCAATAAGAGAGAAAGAAAAAGATCAACTACTGCTACATTATTAAGTAGGCAGTTATGCCTTGGGGCAAGAATAAAGCTAAAACCACTGCTCAGATTGTACCTCTGCAGCCAGGGAATTCAAACAGCTAGTGTGATTGTAAGTCCTTGTAGTCAGTTGAGCCTCGCCTCACTAGATATTTCTGAAAATGTCAGTAGTCTGAAGCATATTTATCATTGCTAGGGTTTAACTCAGATAAATCTCAAACATTAGGAAACCTGAGTTTACGACCCTGTGCAATATCATTGATTTTACTGTTGAAGATTTCACCTCAAATGTGAATGAGCCTGTGACACCCACCACATCTGTAAAATACAGAAGCAGGTAAACACCTGTTGTAAGCCACGCAAAATAACTTATGAATAACTATAAATTGCACTCAGATATCTTTAGTTTTCTGTGTATAGTGACATGATGTAGCAGTTTGAGATCCCATCCCGATTCAATTATTGGACTTGCAGTCTCAGCCTGAAAGCAAGGTAAAATAAGGGTTGTAAAATAAACAGAGGTCTTAAGGAATGTCCTATTTGCTTAGCACAGACTACAATGCCTGGACAGACACTCAAAAATGAGTGGTGACAGCATGTATTGCTGGAAGCACTAGAGTAAGAATGGTGTCACAAGTTGAGCATCAGAATGAGAAAAGAGCATTGGTTTCAATCAGTGTCATGTATTCCTAGAAAAATCCATTCCACAATAAGGCTACTTAAGCTCCCACAAATGAAGGAATAAGAGTGAAAAATGGAGAGCGGAAACTGCAAGTTATATGTAAAATCATCCTTCTCAATGAAAATGCATCATGTAGTGAACATGACAAGGAATACTTTAGGATAGAGACATGCCAGTCATTCTTTGGACAAAATTCAAGGAAAGATTAAGAGGGTTCCTACTCAGAATTTGGACAAAGCAAAGAAAAAATGTCCGAGGTTAAAGACAGTGATGGAATAACACTGAATTGTATTGCTCAGCTGCTTAAGAAGCAGCACCTTCAGAGGCATGCAGCAGTGGCTGGGTTAAATGGGCAATTCTGTGAACTGATATGAAGAGACAATGCAAGCAGAGTTCAGTTTCCAAATCTCTGTTGCTTGCATGCTGGCAGCACTCAAGAACCTCAGCAATGGACCAAGGCTCTGGTATACTAAGTACTACACAACTGCTGAATAAAACTAAAGGTCTTGTCTCAAACTAACTGTGACAGGAGAAGAGAAGATTTTTGAAAAGATGAGAAAAACAGTTACCGAGATGCTTTGGAATGCTGGATCAGAATGGGTAATGATGCAGGATTGCTTCTGCATATGAAATTCCTTCCCAAATATGGGTGTTTCAGTTAGCCAGCTTAGTGACACCTTTGAAGTGTCTGCCAAGTGGCCTCAAGAACAGTAAGTTTGGGTAAAGTAGAAATTATGAAGATGGATGAATGCAGCTGAGTTTGGGAAATGTTCCTTCTGTAGCTCAGCTACATGCCAGCAGCCCTTCTGGTGCATTGCAGATCATTAGAAGACCAAAGAGCAGGCCCCACTATTTTTGCAGAATCACCTACCTGAGAGCTGTAATTTTGGTTTCACTTAGGCTCACCTCATCAGTAAGCTTGGCTCCCTTTTTCTGATTCAGGAATCAGAACTAATTTATTTAAGGTAGAGATCCATTAAAGCAATATTGAATTACCTAGAAGGATAAGGAAGTAAGCAGCACTTTGGGTAGCTGCAAATTAAATAAATACATAAATCAAAAGGTATTCTATAGCTTAGCATTCTATGTTTTAACATTAAAAAAGCTAAGGAGAAACTAAAGAGATCAACCAAAGAGAATAAATTTGTTTTCCTGTCAGTATCCTATATCTTGAGGCAATACATCAACTTACATTCAACAAGTTTTGAAACCAAATACTTTATTTAAAAATAAAATCCTGATAAGAAATTTGCCAAATCATAACCTTATAAAGGATATCCCCATTTGAAGCATTAACAGGACAGTTTGACTGGGTACCAAGTAACAGGCTCTGAAATCCATCTGCATTCCATTGAACTTGATTCCTCTCATAGTCATCTGATCTTTGATTAAATGGTTTAAAATTATTCTAACCTATGAGAGAGAATATTTTGAATCCAAGTTGCAAAATAAGAGAATACTGGAAACTATGCAAATAGAATCATTATCAACGAACTTATTTTTTGTCTCCCAGTATAAAACCGCAGTAAATAAAACTTTTGCTCAGTAAAATAAAAAACAAAACACCAACAAAAAAATGAAACCAAAACGAAACCCAAACCCAAACCCAAACCAACAAACAAACAAAACAAAAACATAACTCAAAGGTAATTGCATGAAGAGATTTATCTCTCCATAAAAGTTAGACATCATACTTGTAAAACAGCTAATTGAATTACACTGCAGGAAACTCTTTGGTTTATTATTATGAGCATTGAAGGCTACCTGGACAGTTTGTATGTAAATTTAGGGGCTAACGAGTTTTCCTGATAAAAGATTTACCCATTTATTTAAATGCAGCCTGGAAGAGGACCAAAATACTTTTAACTTATGTTAGGTAACCTGCACCTAGGAGTCAGGGGATTGAGAACACAACACTTATTTCCAGTCTTTCTGGCAAGATCCTCAGGAGAAATATAATGACTGATTCACAGATTTTATAAGTAAGTAGGAAAAAAAGTCACTTTCATAAATAATTCTAACCATATTATTGTGCAGACCTTCTTAGCACCATAAAAGTGGTCACTGCTGCTGATAGTTTGGAAATCTCTTTGCAATAACATGGTGGTGGCTGGCTGTGTCCAGCCTCCAGTGACTAAACCCCTGCTTAAAAATCTCCTGTTAAGTTACTAAGAATAAATAACATAAAGTATATGTCTTTACTCCTAAAACATTCTGGGGCCATTCCCTGGCACTGCTGACAAATCACACTGTGAAATTTGCTCATGACTAAATGTTTTCTTTCATTCATTTCCCTCAACAATATGGTCTCATCCATACTGCCTGCTGAGAACAATTTGGGGCACATGCTATTTCCCAAACCATGCTCCAGTTCAGTAAAGTGCTACTGGGTTCAGGATAAAAGCATGTCTGGGAATGTGCTAATCATGTAGCAGTCAGGACAATTAGGGATCAGTGTTACACTTCGTGTCTCTACCAGTTTCTTAACTAGCACCTTGCATCTTACCATGTTCAACTATCCTTTTTCTTATGGGCAATAGGTTCCTGTAGTGCTGGACACAGACTCCGTGGTTAAATTACATAATTTTCTCATCATTCTTCTCTGCAAGGCTGCAGTGTTTTTACCATTACAAAAAAGCAAACATAAAAACCAACCAAACAAAAAAAATCAAATTTCTAGCTCTTCATTACTCATAGTTATTTGATATGATGCTTTCATTTTTTAAATAAATTACTCCTTCTCTTCCTTATGATTTTAATTTATTTTTTTTTCTGTGTCTTCCACCCAACCCTCAGGTTCACTCTTCCATGGAGAACCATTCAACCCTCTCTGTCAACTCAGCAGAATGATGTTTACTTAATAAGCTTCTCTCGTTTCAGTTTGAATAGAACTCTATGGTATGGGCCTAAGAGCAGAGCAGAGTATGAACTATTCCTACACAGAGGTTTTTTTTAATCAGTGTTTATCTAATTGGAGAGAAATAATGAGTTTTAGATGACCTTCAACTTCTCTGAAGCTCATCCAGGTCCAGTTGAAGTCAATACAAAGACAGCAACTGGCTTCAAAATTATCTACTATCTAGACTTCTGTGACTAAGCAGCCTTTTCAGCATGAATGCTTTAAAACTGGTGGCAATGTAAAGTTCTTTATTTCAGAATGTATTTCATCACTAATAAACTGCTCTAAATTTCCATTGTGAGACAATGAATTCCTGTGTAATGGTTTATTTTGTTTATGACAATTTGTGTGAGGACTTCTCATGGCAGTACAACACTACACCGATAAATGTTAGCAAACTTGGGCTAGATGTGGCAGAGCTATGTTGAGGACCTCCCTTCAGAGAGCACCTTGATAAGCTCACTACAATTCATAGTGTCTGCATGGCTGCATGGATGGATTTAAAGGATATGAGATGAATTTACAGTCAAGAATGCTACCACAAACTTCTCTGGATGGAAGACAAGTAGTCTTGTTCACACACTCCTTCTCACCATATGGTCCCATCAGTTTGACTCATTCCCAGTGTCAATAAGACTTCACAGATTTTGAGCTGACACTACTTTTATTATGTTGTATAATGTCACTTCTTGTAATTGAGTTTCTTCTGGATTGGATGAAAGGATTCAGCAGTTCATTTTGAATGGATTCCAACTGAGAATTGCTCTCTAATGCCTTCCTGCTATCCTCAGACAGAGTCAGCTGAGTCTCATTCTCAGTTTTCATATAACATTTTCTCACCCTACTAAGAAACAGCAAGTTAATTGTAAATTAAATGTGATATATATCCCTAAAATAAAAAGTTTATGCTTGCTGTTCTATGCCAGTTATTGAAAACAGCTCATACACTGAAAGATCTGACTTGAATTCTCCTTGCACAGTAAACTCACACCTTAAAAACATAAAATTATTTATTCCTTAAATTGATTCTTCCAGAAAATTAGATTTTTTTCTTTTTAGCAACCTCCAATTATTATCTTAATTCATTGAAAAATTGGATTTAATCTGGAGAAAGAACTCAGACAAATGTAAACTCAAAACAAAAGCTCTATTTTCTCAGGTACCTCACAGCAGGAGCTGAATTTAAGCAACAGTAAATCTCCCTTCTGATCAGCAGATTAGCTATGATATTTTTCTCCCTTTCTGACATCTGAATTCACTTAGGCTCAGACCTACTTTGCTGATAAAGGGACAAATTCTAGGCCTCTGGATTGTTTTGTCACTCTGGCTAAATCAAATATGACTGTAGCTGTAAGTGCTTGAAAATTTACCCATCGGTAAAATAAGATATAGGAAAGTGATAAAAATTATGCAATAGTTTTTGGATTTGGATTTGTTTGTTAAAATAATAAAGTCAAACCATGATAGTTCTCAATCTTCATGTCATATATGTTAAATCTCTCATCTTTCTGTTGTCCGGTTGTGGGCTACCCAGTATAGGAGAGACATAGACATACTGGGGAAAATCCAATGAGGGGCACAGAGGTGAATAAGGCACTGGAGCATCTCTACTGTGAGGAAAGGCTGTGAGAGCTGAGTCTGTTTATCCTTACAAAGAGGAGACCCAGGGGGATCTTATTATTGTGTTTAAACACTTGAAAGGGCCATGCAAAGAAACTGGAACCAGGCTCTTTCCAGCAGTGCTCAGTGCCAGGACCAGATGCCATGGGCACAAAATGAAACACAGAAGGTTCCCTCTGAATATCAGGAAACAGGGTTTTTTTACTGTGACAGTGGCTGGGCAATGAAACAGGTTGGCCATGGAAGATGCAGAGTCTCCATTTGTGAAGACATTCAAAAGATATGTGGTACATGATTCTGGCCTACTGTCTCTTGTTGGGCCTTCTTGAGCAGAGTGGTTGGGCAAGAGGCTCTCCAGAGGTTCCTTCCAACCTTAATCATTCTGTGATTCTGTGATTAATGTATTTAGATACTTTAAAAAGTACATGATTATTGTTATATGACTGAGGAGTAAAGGCAGAGTCTGAAGCAAAGACACAGAGTTTAGGAGCCTTCAGAGCACAACAAAGGGCATCACTGGCTTACAAACTGTTGGAATATCAACTTAAGTTCTGAACTTGCTGAAGATGGGGTAAGAAGCAGATTAGAGACTTTAGGCTGCTGATGTGATGCTTAGGCTATGCCAAATGTGCTGTGGAAGGCTTAAGGTTTCTGAGCGGTTTTGAGTCTTAGCTATATGCTGTGTATTATGAGTTAAAATAATTCAGTCTAGAGGTAATATGTCCAGTAACAAATAAAAATCCAATGCATTTATTTATGTTGTTTGTTAATGTGGAGGCTGTCAACCTGACACGCAAGCTGTGAATGCTGATGAAAAGAACCTCAGCAAAGGACTGAGATGTAAGTCAGCTGTGTCCTTCAGCAATTCCCCTTAAGCCTTTAGAACTGCTTCTGTCTTCTCAGCTTTGGACTTCCCTGGCTGACTGCTGTCCTCATACTAACCTTGCCACAATACTGGGAAAGGCTCCCAGACAATCTATCAGATGAGACAGCAATAAAAAGCTGGAAGACATGAACCAGCTAAAGACACTTCAACCTCTTTTCATCATTCTCCCTATCAGTCTTAGAAACATTGAGCAACCTAGGCAAAGCAGATCAGTTTGATGAGATGTGATAGAAACCTTGGGGCTGCATAGCATATCCCAGCATTGTGGGATAAGATTTTATGAGACTAAAAATAAGCCCTAAGCATAGCCCTATTCATTTCCATCAGGGACTGTAAATATTTCAGCAACTCTGTGTGTCTGTCTGTATGTTCATCGGTTCATCTGATACCCAGTGTGGGATACTAACCTGTGCCACACGTGTCCATCAAATACAACAATAGAGACTCTCTTTGTCTCCTACAACTTAGCCTTTGCACACAGAGAGAAACAAGTCCAAGGACACAGAAAGGCACCCTGTGCTTTGTGTTTATTCCCAGCACATAGATGCTGGAACAGCAATAAAATTGCTCAACTTGAGTTGGAAAGGCATTATGGCTGTTGGCAAGCAGTGAACACAGAAAATACCTTATTTTGACTATAAAGTTCCCATTTCAGAGTGCCTGTCCGCATACCAATAGGTAATGGGAAAACTCAAGCTATGTTTAAAATAGAAAGGAAAATAAATATCTGAAAACATAAGTATTAGCACAGTGGATCAGAACAAAGTGACATAGGGATCAGTATGCTGCCTTCAATATTTGCCGGAATTGGCTATTAGTACACAGTTATCTTTCCACTGATGATTTATGCGCATTTTCTGATACTGTTGGTTTGGCAGCTCCCTGAACGAGAGACTGTATTTGGACCTATGGCATTCAATATTCACCAATGAGTTTACCTTTCCCGAATTTATCTCATCCTGTTTTATTGCATCATGTTGGGCTCAGATATCAGAGCCTAAAACTTCAGGTTCAAAGGAAAAAGGCCAAAACAAATGATATTTTATCTTCTTCCCCATAAGGAAAACAGTTTCTAATGATAATATTTGTCAGCAGTTGCTTCTAAATTTAAAGGATACCTTACTGTTTTACAAAACACTGACATTACAATTAAGTGTCGTTTAATCAAAAGAAATATTTAATATGTAATGTTTTAAAAGCATGCTATGGATTATGTGATTTTATTCAAGAATGTGAAAAAATCAGAAACAATCTCCGCTTTTCTTTTGTTTTCTATACTCTGCTCAAGAACTAAGAATTTATTTGAATGCATTAAGTCAGGAGAACTTGACCTACTTCCCAATTTTTTATTATAAAGTAGCAAAACACTCATCCCATTGCTTCTTTGTTCCATGGTACTGGTTATAAAAACTTCATCTGTGCTACTTCAAGATTAACCTCAAAGAACATAAACTTTACTCGGTATTGTGGGTATTAAAGAAAATATAGAAGGTTGGTCCCCTGAAGAGCTTTGCATCAAAGAGAATAACATGCTCATCATTAGTCCCTGCAGAAAGCTAATTATCAGGAATCTGGGGTGTTTGGGAAGAATATTATTGTAAATTTAATACAATTGGTACAATGAAACAAAATATTAGAGATGAACTTTGAGATTCATATAAAGTTAGTTTAAGGCAAAAGGAAAACTGTGGCATATAATTTTCTATAATTTAGCTAGGAAATGCAGTACACAGTGTAAATGGTTCAAAATAACCTTCACCTTAGGCAGCCTTCTTTTCAAAAAGCAATTACAACTTGTTAGCCTTTGTATTTTTCTTCTCCTTAACAGCATTAAAAAAAATCATAGTTTTTAGCTTCAGAGGTCTAAAATGTTTTATAGAAGCTTTGTTATAAGTTTGTTTCATGTGCCAAATGTCTTCTATCCAATTTTTGAAAAAAAAAGAAATTAAACTCAGTGGCGTATTTTTGATCTTTCATTTCCAACAGAGACATTCTTCAAATCTTCTCTATTCTTCTATATTGCATAAACTAATATGGTATATAATCATGTCTCAATTTTGCACTGCAATCTGTTATCAGAGACCTTAATACTGACACAGACCTACAGACTTAAATGAAACTCTGCATGGGTGGAAAGGACTGCTGTACTGCAGAAACAGATGCTAAATTAGAAGGAATAAAAATAACTTTTCCATACAATATGTGGAGGCTAAGGAGAGTTTGCAGAGCACAATTCTTCATGGTATTTAACTCAATGGGCACTCGACAGGAACTTCTCTTACATCCAGAGGCTGCTCATTTCTCATTCATTGACCAGATAATAAACATAATTTCAGAGATTAGATTGTAATTACATGGAATAACAGCCACTTAGAATTTTCAAAAAAAAAAAAA
>JAWWLZ010000001.1:35707644-35719790 GCA_035041345.1 Poliocrania exsul
CCACCACCAGCATAGCTCTCAACCTCATGAGGGCACGCAAGCTTCTCCCCCGCGACAAGGGGGTGTCCCCGGAGAAGATATGGATATAATGTGTATACAAAATACAGAGAGAGAGAGAGAGAGAGAGAATGAGTTTAAAGTAGCATAATAGTTCCATTAAATAAACAAGAATAACAGTTTATCTGGAGCCTCTTCTACCAAAGTACCACTGAAGACAAAGATGCCTATTGTCCTCCAGTACACAAAGTTGTTGCCTGGTTGTTGCTGAGGCAGCAGAGGACAGTTACCTCTTTGCAGTAATGGCTGGAAACAAACACAGCTATTTTAAAGCCTCAGTGTCTCAAAAAGTACATTTTTAGTTAACAAAGTACAAATTCTGTCCCTACTACAGTAACCTTCAAGAATTACAATTTAGTCCCTCTTAAACTGAGAAGTGTTCATCAGACCAGAACTGATGTACCAGTGCCATCAGGTGTGAGAGATAACCTAGCTCAGAGGTCTGCACTGCGTCTGCAGATCGAACGAAGGAAGACATACTTCTTACAGGATAAAATGCAGAGTACAGGGGTTGCTTGCTGGTATGCGAAATACTGATACTTCTCATCCCTCTATTATGGAGGGAAAGACCATTGTAATGCCAAGAAAACTGAATAGCTTGCATCTGGCATTGACATCTGTGTTTCCATAATTCCAGCTACTGCAATCTGAACAGGGTTTTCATTCATCAGGCAGATTATAAATCCTACTTAGCTTTGGTAGTGCGACCAAAAGCTGCTGGAAATTGCCTTTTTGCTTTTACTGGGATGTGTGAGACTTTTGTTCATGCCATGGACCTTTCAATAACATATCCTCCTTTTCTTTACATCCCCACATGAAATGTACCTCTTTTCCCCCACAAAGGTTAGAAGCCAGATAGAAGCTGCTTAGTGCTAGGTCATCACAACAACACTGGAAATACTTAAGTTTCAAAAACGGATTCCTGCAGTTACTGCTTAACCAATGGAATTTGTATTGCAAATAAAAAGATAATCTAGAAGCCACAGAAGCTGCATAATTTTGCAGTAGATGTTGATAATCCTCATTTGTTTTATGGCTGTACTGATTTGAGTGGATTATAAGGACAGCTCACTCAGAGAAAGCTTAGCCCAGCTGGATGTCATATCAAAACAGAACAGGCAAGGAGATACACAGCTTTCATGCTTTGAACTGTAATGTTCAAAGGATATCATCAATTTTAAATTACATTTCTGTCTCAGATTTTTTACTGGCAGCTATTATGAAAACACTTGTGTTTATCAGAACTGTAAACCGTTATTTCTCAGAAATTTGTGTATTTGCATTAGTTTGTGCTTTTGACATCACTTCGTGTTTTGTCTGTACAATTTCTCTTATATAATAAGGTTTCCACTGTAGAGCGAGTGATTTTAACTTGTGCATTTCCCTTGGTCTGAACATCTGAGATCTACAAATGTAATTAAGTGTGATATCACCATTCCTGTCAATTTGCCAATATTGTTCTGACATGCTGCTTCCAAAGCAAAGAGAAAGTAAAAAACAGTTATGTAATATAGGAAAACATGACTGTAAAATAATAATCTTGGGGCAACTGTTGCCGATATTCAGCTAAAAGAGATTTCTAACTGAAACATAGGTCTAAATTTTTGCACATTTTTTCTGTTCTGACTTCATGTCTTTTTGTACCTATGCACTAGTTTCCAAATCAATAATACCTATTAGATAATTTAAGGCTGCTGATAGAAAAGGGTGTTGCATGGCAGCAGGGGATATGTATCCTTGTAAGAATAAAGACAAGGTAATTTTGTGACCACTGTTTGTGTGTTGGTCAGTGAACAGCTATTACAGAACTAGAATGTAAAGCTGTGTCAGTGCGTTAATTGCACTTTGAAAGAATGACGAGTAAAGCAAACAGATAAACAAAGTGTTAGCTAGCCCGATGACATACTTGTATGAGAAAACACACTTCCCAGGGACAGTCTGACTAGTCTGACTTTTTAAGATTTCAGAATTCCTTTTTCTACCCCAGTGAAACTGCCTTTGCTGGGTATTCCTATCTTTGCTCCCAGAGGGAGCAGAAAATACCAGCCAACATAACCAGGAAAAATGGTTAATTACCAGCCTAATTATCTCATTAGATACACAAGGATGCAGTGCTGGGTAATTTTCTTGAAAAAATACACAGGTGATTGATTGGAATCAGGCCTTCTTTGGGAAGTATTCTTCTGCCTCATTTTCAACATGAAATATTGGTCATCTTTCAGTGGTCATATCAGAGACAAAGAGTTTCTCTTTTGTCTTAAGGTAACTAATGTTCCAGGCACCATTTTCAGCTATGGGAGACTGTGGTTCAAATCTTGTTCTTGATTTAGACTAGAAACTTAGGTTTCTGGAATTTTTTCTGATCAAATTAGAATGTTCTGGCATCTGCAATGCAGTCTGCCTAAAAGTCTCTATTCCTAGTATTGTTTCACATGAAAACCCTGTACATAATCATTGTACCAGAAAGGCAAAGTAAGCCAGTATATAAAGCTTTGTTAATAGAAATAGGTCATGCCACAGAAATTGGTTATCCTCTACAACTCTTCCACAGTAGTAAGAAGAGTTATGGTGTGGGCACTTGCCTGGGTTTGTTGGTGCAGTACTAGTCACTTGAAGGAAAGTGTGCTTCTCTCCTTTACAACTTAGAAAGCAAACTGAAAGTTCTATGCAATCTTAACAGCATTCACAATCCAATTAGTATATCCCTGATAACTGCTATAGAAAAATATTTTTATTAATGTTTCTCATAATTTTTTTATTATTTACTGCATTACCCAAAGTAATGTTACTGCACTTTGGAGTTGTGATATGGTCCCATCTATGTCATTGAAATGATGTTGTTTTATACCTTTGTAGAACGTTGTCTTTAATGTCTAATTCTGTGTTTGACTCTGTTAGACCTTGTTTATGCAAGTGCTGATCACAAAGATATCACTTGCAGGTACCTCAAAGAAAAGATAAGTTAGGATTAACATGGCATGTAGATGTCTACACAGCAGTCAGTCACATTAACAACTCCCTAATAGCAATTGGAGAAGAGGAAAAAACATTCATCATAACAACCTGTAAAAACCTGCTAAGAACAATTATACTAAAATAGAAAATGATGCCCTAGTATCTAGTCTAAGGCAACTAGTTGAAACCATCTCATGTCTATGGCAGAGAAGATGAATCTACCCATGGCATCCACTTTCAGAATTTTAAGAACTTGATTAATTTTGAAAGTTCTGTCTGCCACAGTAATAATGTTTTAAAAAGATGAAAATATCTTAGTCAAAAGTTTAACCATTGCATTACTTATGAAGAGGGCTAGTCAAATAGGTCATATAAGAAATGCCCAGTCTTACAGCCCTCGTAACCAAAATCCATGACTTTGGCAGATGCATGCCTGTCCCACTCCCCGTTTTCCTCTCTCCCTGTGCTTCAGTGGCTGGGAGAGGCTGTGTGAGAATTCTGAATGGAGGAAGGATGGTGGAGACAGTGTGATATCCCCTCATTCCCTTGTTGACAAGCATTTTCTTGGTGAGACCGGCTAAAATCCTTCACTAGTGCAGGCATGAGGGCAACACAGAGAAGGGTACAACATTTCTGTGGAAAACAATCCACAGTGCAAATTTTTTTTAGTGATGTGTCAACCAGCCCATGATTTAACACTTCCCTTTAACTTTCTCAAAAATCATTTTAACAACCATGAATAGCTGTCCAGCAGTGATTTCTAAAGGTCTACAGATTGTGGTACTAAAAAAGATTTCAAAAACAGATTTTTATTCATTTTTTTATTATAAAATATCACTCAGTTCCAGACACTTTTGTCCCAGATAAATCAAAGGCAAAGAACCTTGTACTGAACTCTCATTTTTCAAATCGAATGTTTGGATGTGATGTCATCATGTTCTTGTTCGAAGGTTAAGAAATTGTTCATTTAAAGAATTGCTTATATAAACTCTTATCATATACTGTTCTTCCAGGGTTCCAAAATTGAGTTAATTTCATTGGCTATCATCTTGTAAAACAAATAAAGACAGAATAATGGTAAAAATGTCTACTTTGTGGTTTTGTTTTTGATTTTATTGGCTTTTTTTCTCCAAAGAGAAAGCAAAGCTTTTACTCTATTTCAGAAATGCACAAGGTGCTTCTATTTTATTCTGCAAACGCTCCTACGTGTTTACATGTATAAACTAAGATATTTGTTAAGGTTGATATGTATACCAAAGCATACTTTGTAAGACTATTTTAATGAATCTGCTGAATAATACTCCATTTTCTACATGATAAATCAGGATCTTCTATTCAATTGTTTCTATAGCCTTCCTTCTTAAAGGACCCTCGTGTATGTCACAGCAGCACAAGGACACCCTGAAATGACTCTGGTGTCTAAATTTAGAAAAGTTTGCATTAGCAGGCTCTCTAAACATGACTCTTGAGTATGTGGTGACAGAACAGCGATCTGAGTTAATCAGTTTGTTTATCCATTTCATAGTTGCATTGGATGTCTATATATACACAAACACACACATATATAAAATTCCTTCTGCTGTGCCCAGACATTAATGTTTTACAGAGTCTCTGAGTAAATGCTAATCATTGCCTTCTGTTTTTCATATTGCAATGTGCTCCTTTTCAGTCAAGAAACCTGATGATACTCAAAGGGAAAATAACAGGATTATGGGTTTGTAGTCTAGAGACACAGAGTTATAGAATGACCTGGGTTGAAAGGAACCTTCCAAGATCATCTAGTAAAAACCACCTGCCATGGGCAGGGACACTTTCCACTAGGCCAAGTTTTTCAGGGCCCCATCCAACATGGTCTTGAATACTTGAAGAGATGGGGCATCCACAGCTTATCTGGGCAACCTGTTCCAATGTCTCAACACTTTGCTACTTTTTCCTTATATACAATTTAAATATATCTTCTTTCTGTTTAAAATTATTATTCTTTCTCCAGTCACTACAAGTTTTAGTAAAAAGTCTCTTTCCATCTTTCTTATAGGATCCTCTAAGTTCTGAAAGGTTGCAATATGGTCTCCCTAGAGTCTTCTCTTCAGTCTGAAAAACCCAAACTCTAACAGCATTTTTAATACGAGAGGTGTTCCAGCCTCTGCCTATTTTTGTGGTTCTCCCCTGGACCTGCTTTAACAGTTCCATGTCTGTCTTTTGCTAAGGGTCCCAGAGAGGGATGCAGCACTTAGGTAGGCTCTTACAAGAGTAGAGTAGAGGGGCAGAATCCCCTCCCTGCTGGCAATGCTGCTTTTGATGCAGCCAGGGATACAATTGGTTTTCTGGGCTGCAAGTGCAAATTGCTGAGCCATGTCCAATTTTTAATCCACCTGTACCCCCAGGGCCTTTTTGGCAGGTCTGCTCTCAATCCCTTCATGTCCCAACCTGTATCAATACCTGTGGCTGACAGTACCAGTCTAGGTACTTTGCCTTGTTGAATTTCATAAGTTTTACATGGGTTTACTCCTCAAGCCTGCCAAGCCGGTTGAGCCAGTTCTTGCCAAGAAGTGACCACAGTAAAAAATATCAGGGAATGCGAAAGTCAAGATCTAATGCGTAGCCTCCATGTGAGATTTTGTTGACCAGATCCATATCCAGCACTGCACTTAGAGAGTGAGCTGAGAGGAAAGATCATGACCTCTACATTTCTCCTTATTTAAGGGCAGACACATATTAACCACATTCCTTTCTAAAAGTTGTTTAAGAAGACAAAAATGACAAGTAAAAGGAGGTAGAGGAAGCAAAGCCAAAAAGAGGAATATGAAAAGAAGAACATAAGAGCCATAGAAAGAGACATAGACTATGCCAAACAAAGACATGGGACTGACAGAAATAAGAGTATGTAGCAGCATACGGACACAGAACAATATACTTACAGTGACAATGAAGGGAGATGTACCAGCAGTGGTAACACAGAGAATGGGATCTGAGCATGAGACTGACATGCTGGCAGAGGGCCAAGTTTGGCTTTTTACATGTTATCAACATCTGAAATAGAATCAGATCAACTAAAGTCATAGTCCATCATGTGTACAAAACCTCCAAAGAAACAATGATGAGATACTCCTGGTTCTTGCCTGACAACAGACACATGATGAAAAATGCCAAACCACAGCAGCAAATCTTTTCCACCAAGTTTTACAGTTCAGGAAGACATTTCTGCTTCTATTTTTCCCCAAAATGACGTTTTGAAATTGGTTCTTTGTTCGTATTTCTGTACTGTGTTCCCGGAAAGTTTGGTTTGCAAGTATAGGATTTGTACACTAAAATTTTCTATGGGTTATGCAGTTGCCCAGGGAAACTGTGTTTTATATGTTTCTGTTCGATGACATCCATATGAAAGCCTTCAGAAAAGCCGAGTATTCACCTCTAAACTTTTCTCAGCTCTCATGCAGGGCTGCCTAAATGTGAAAGTTCCCTAGTTTTCCTTGAAAATGGGAAAAAAATGATTCAGATCTGAAATAGAAAAATCCACATGAACCAGAACTATTCAAGGCAGATGAAAATTACAATAAATTGCCTTTGAGGTGGAGAAAGAATGGTTATTAGTAGCCACTCAAGTAATAAATGGTGATGGGTCAATTTAACAGGTTTTTTTTAAAAAAATATTTATCAATTATTTTGACTTTAAAACACTGATATAAGTTATATATCGGCAACATTACAATTTCAGTTTATGTAAATGGAAATGAGATTATTTTAAACTGATAGACTATGATACCCTGAACTTACTGTTCAGGATATACTGTTCAGTATATATGGAACCATATGTACTAAATTCATAGAATCATAGAGTTATAGAATAATCTGTTGGAAGCGACTTGTACGGACAATGGATTCCAACTGCTGACTCTGCACAAAGCAACCTAATATTTAAATCATATATCTACAGATTGTAAAACTGTTCTTGAACACCACCAGGCTTGGGGCCATTGTTACTTCCCTAAGGAGTTTGTGCGGTGTTTGATCACCCTCACATTGAAGAACTTTTACATAATACCTAATATGAACTTCCCCTGATTCAATTCAAAGCCATTCCCTCATGTTCTGACAATGAACACCAGAGAGACAAGATTAGTACCTCCCTATCAACTCGCTGTTATGACTCACCCCTGAAGACGGGGCAACTGAAGTTCTCATTAATAGATCCCTTTGGGTGGATTAGAGTGAAATGACACTAAATGACTGGTGTCTATATGTATACATAAATATGTGGCAGGTTTATGTTAAAACAATTTAATTGCAAAGGAAAGGAGGTATGTAGCCATTTTGTTATTATCTATAAAAATATAACAATATTATATTATAAAGAAAATATATAAGGAAACGAAAAAGAGAAAAAGAAAGAATTAGTAAATAGTGGAAAAGAAAAATTTCGCCACCTGTGGATCTAGTAACGAGGCTTGATTGTTAAAATTCAGACATGCACTGGTCGAAGTGATGGTCGCGGTCTTGATCTGCTGGGTGTGGAGGGAAGCCCATGAAACAAGGAGTTCAACGAGTACATACACATTCAGGTTCAGGTGGGAATGCCCAGGTACCTTCCCTGATTGGGGGACTTTTAACATTGTGGATCATGTGCAGTCCCCTGATGGAAGTCTCAGAAATGAGTCTGGGGGCACTTTGGTGGTTGTTGGTGGTCAGAAATACTGTGTCTCCCAGAACTTGGGGTGATCTTTGATTGGTGATACGTGCATAAGCAATTGCTTCATTACCCACAGTTTGCCACAGTTGGACTTTTTGTCTGGATGCATTAACCAGGACCTGATAACCAGATCTCACCTCTGTCAGGTCTGGAACTAGTGTCTTCCTGTCAAAAATTCCTCATTTTAGTGTTTTTATCAAGTTTCTGCTGTGGTGGCTTATGGCAAGTTTCTTCTGTGACCTTGACGATATTTGGGACAAGTAAATGTGCTCTTTAACTCCTTACACTCCCCCTCATGAGGAAGGTGTAGACAGCAATGGAGTCATTCCTCAGACAGCCCTCTGTTGTCTAAGTTGAACAAAAGTATCCCAAGCTACTCCTCCTGAATCATTCCCACTAGTCCTTTCACCATCTTTGTTGCTCTTCTTCAGATATAGTCTCATGTTTTTATATCTTTTTCTTACATTTTGAAGCCCCAAACTGCACATGGCACTCAGAGTGAACCTGCACCTGTACTGAATATATATGGAGCATTCAATTCTTTTGAGCACTTAGCTCTACTGTGCTTAATGTTACAGGTTTGGGGCAGAATGGCAGGAAAGCTGCTTATGGAAAAGGACCTGGGGGTGTTTGTTGACAACTGACTGAATATGAGCCCGCTGTGTGCTTAGATGGCCAAAGAAGGCCCGTGGCATCCTAGCTTGTTTCAGCAATAGTGTGGCCAGCAAGAGCAGGGCAGTGATCATCCCACTGTTCTGGGAACAAGTGAAGCAGCACCTTGCAGCCCATGTTTAGTTTTGGGCCTCACTGCAAGAAAGATATTGAAGTGCTGAAGTGTGTCCATAGAAGGGCAATGGAGCTGAGGAAGAGTCTGGAGCACAAGTCTTATGAGGAGCAGCTGAGGGAGCTGGAGAGTTTACCCTGGAGACAAGGAGGCTCAGGTGGGAGCCTTACCACTCTCTACAATTACTTGAAAGGAGGTTGTAGCAAGGTAAGGGTCAATCTCATCTCCCACGTAACAAGTGACAGGACTAGAGGAAATGGAAAAAAATATTCACAAGAAGGACTGTAAAACATTGGAACAGACTACCCAAGGAAGTGGTGAAGTCACCATCTCTGAAGGTATTTAAAAGATGTTTAGATGTAGCACTTAGGGGCATGTTTTAATGGTGGACCTGGAAGCATTAGGTTTGTGGTTGTACTTGATGATGATAGTAAGGATCTTTTTCAGCCTAAATGATTCTGTGATTCTATTCTAATATATCTTGACCAGTCCCCAGCCCCCACCATAGAAATTAAATCTCCCATGGCCATTTTCCAGCCCCATGGAAATGCCTTGGATATTCTAAATACAGAAACAAGCCCTGAAATTTGCTCTAGACCTTAGAAGCTCCACATGGGCTCTTGTGGCCATTTTTAGTTCTCTTTTATAGGATGAGGTCAGCCATATCTTAGAAGGATCTTTTTCTAATTATTGCTTTAAAGTGAACTAGTTCAAACAAGTCAGATATAATATCCTTATTGTGGACAGTCTGGAGAGAGAAATATCACTTTAATGACTGCAACTTACTGAAAAACTAGTCTTACCCAGTCCTTCTATCCAGTTCCAGTCTGTCTAGTTGAAATTTATGAAAAATAGCTGTATTTTTAGGATATTAAGCATGTTAATAGGAAACAAAATGAGATTTGTGTGTTAAAGAAAGTAAAGAAAAATTACTTCTCAAGATTTTCAACTGTTATTTTCAACTTAACACTGAAGATGTTGCAATCTGTTTCCCCTGCCAATTTCTTCATCCTTCATGAAAAAAATTTAGAAGTCTGCAAAACCTTTTTGCAACTCTTGTCTGAAGTCAAAGAAATCATCTTTTTCTATGCATTCAGGAGATGCACCAGTATGTTAAACTGCATTAATGTGTTTGTACTAGAATTTTATTCTGCAGTTTTTGCACAGGGCTCATAAGTCATCGGCATCACTGCAAACTAAATTATATGTGGATCATTATATGTATATATGGACTAAACTTGTCATTCTCCTGTGCTGAAGATTTACATGGTCATTTAACACTTTGCATGCCTCTGTATTATATGATTATTATGTTTCTCCAGGTTATGAATCCAAAACAGGCTCATTCCTTACTGAAAATTTGTCTTTGAAAGAGGTCTGTTACATTTGGTACAATAACGTTTACCTCCTTATCAGTAAACATTCTCCTACTGCGTCCAACACAGAGATGAAGCAAACCTTTACTAGTCCTGGCTATTGAGTTTAATTTAATTTGTATCTATCTGCACCTTCAGACTTAGAAACTCGTAATTCAAGCATTATGTGATCCAGACTGAAGCAAGATGAATTCACCAAATCAGTGGCATCATTACAGCTCTACTGATATGCACATGACATTAATAAGTACTAAATCCAATGAATGTCTCTATATACATGACCTTCACTGTGTTTCCAAATCGACTTTTTCTTTATCTGAATTTCCATTCAATGAAAAAGAATAGAATGGAAATGGAATTGGTTTCCTATCCCAATGTCAGTGCAAACACACTTCTTGTGATATTAGCATTCTCCAGACAACAGTAGCAAATTTTTAACCATATTTAATAATAATCTACTTATCAATGAACTGAGACTAAAATAAAAGTTCTGAAACCTTTTATACTTCAAAGATATTTGTAATCAAAACATATATCTAGAATGTTAATTTGTTAATAAATTCCAATATATAAGGGACTGAACCAAAGTCACGAATCTAAAGCCTCATTCAGCTAAGTAACAATACTTTTTTGCAATGAAAACCTATCTCTAAGATTAACAGTTAATCAAAAACATCCCTCAAAATCAGTGTGTCTGCATATGTGCATGTGATGTGCCTACTTTATTGTGGATACTTTAGCAACGAAAATAACAGATTTTGGTCCCTATGTTTTCTCCATCTTGAATTCCTCTAGCCTTCAGCATTCTCCATTCATGCCTCTCAATTTCTTTCCTTTTATTAACATTCTGTATTTCTTATCCTCCCAAGGAGAAACAGGCTTGGACTTCTTCATTGTTGCCTTGATGACAAAGAACATAATAATTATGGTTACCTGAGACCAATATTCTTGGTTTAACAGTGTGTAGCAGATTACAATAATATGGAAGATGTTTGCTATCATTCCCCAAGGTTGATACTGTTTGAAGATGATTTTGCTGCATGTGGACTTTGACATTTTGTTTTTTACATTGAGGATAGAGATCAAAGCCTATAGATTTAACTTTTATCATTCATGACATTATTTCAAACCATCTCTAGATATAGAAAAACGTGGAGTATCTTAGTATAACAGGAAGAGCTTCATCCAACTTCCAGAGAGAAATGCACAGAAAAAAGTATCCAGTCCCTTCCAATAGCCATAGCATTCACTCAGCAGACAGTCCTGAAGTTTTTCTCATATATGCACCAAATAAACAAAGGAATTAAACAGGAATCGAGATTTGATTTTTTTATTTACCTAAATATACTAGCTAAGTGCCACTCTGTCAACAGCAACAAAGATTGAAGCTCACTGATTACCTTTATTTCCTCACACCTGGGCAGTTCTTGTAAACCTCATTCTTTCTCCTGGAAGAAATAACTTACTCAAAAGTCCTTTTCAGATGGGTGAAGAACTTGAAATATGTCCTTAATTTAAACATATTTTTAAATAATTTAACTAAAATTTTTACACTACATTCAAGGGGGTTCTCCCTTCTGCCTTGATAATTTGGAGAGGGGACCCGAAATGCTGCTGCTGCTAACAACCTCTCTCTGTGATAATTAGCAGGACTATTTCCAGAGCAGTTAACTACTCCATGTGAGTAAAAACACCAGAATCTGTACTGGATTTCTATCTTCATATACATTTTATCTGTCTTCCAGAAAAAGATCTTCAAAACCCTAAGAAGTCAAGCACTACTGTTAGCAGAGAGACAACAATTAAAATAATAGGTAGTTCCTTGGTCCTTGAAGTGCCAATGTCGGCAGTGAAATAGGATGAGATGCTTGCCTTCTGTTAGTGTATTCCTGCACTGTGGTTTCATGGATCTTTTCAAGAATTAATGCACACTGTATCCTATAGGTCTGCCCATGCTGACTACTTGTGACCTTTCTGAAGCGGGCACTGGGACTCCTTAAGAGTTTCATAACTCAGCTGAAGGTAATATCTCTTTCTGTGTGATGCCGAAGCGGTTTTTGTTTTGATTTTCACATTTTGTAGATTTTAGGAAGACAGTAGTTGTAGATTTTTAGAGGGTTCATATTTCTAAGAGTTTAAGTTTAATACCTTTCTATCATTACCCCTGTCCCAGAGCAGGGAGCTGAAATTCTTTTAGTTAATTAATCTTGTTTAGACTCCTTTCCAAGGTAGAGCTGAAGGATATCAAAAGGCCTACAGAACGAAACATAAACACAGGTCAGAGTGA
>JAWWLZ010000001.1:35719890-35742306 GCA_035041345.1 Poliocrania exsul
GCCTGTGATATTAAAGGACATTTACTTTTTATCTTACCCTACACTAACGTGGCTCAGAGTCCTGCTTTTGGGGGGGCACTCGCGGCATCATGTGAAACCAATATAAAACCCAGAAAGACATACTAATTGCTGAACAAATACTTGTGTACATCAAAACATATCTCTCTCAAATGTTTTATAAGTCCAGCTTTAAAACACTGCTGGTAAGCAAATTTATCAAAGATTTGATTTTGTTCTGCTTTCTGATAAATAAATAAATGAATGAATGATGAATGAATGAATGAATGAATAAATAAATAGAACTTGTGGGTATTACCTTTAATTCAAAAGCGGAGTAATTGGCAATTTTCACTGTTATATGATTTATTTGAACTCTAACCCTAGTTCAGCTTTACTGCCTGACTTTCAGATCACTCCTGTGGCATAATGTGGAAATCTTATTTTTCAGTTTGTATTTACAAACTTTCTGAGATTGTTTTGAATGCTAGTTCAAGTACATATGAAGACAGCTCTATGTGAGCAGGTGGTGAGGCTTAGCTGTAGATGACAGAAATGTAGGAAAAGAAACAAATACAAGAGGCTTTTGGCATCATACTGGTTTATTCCATATTATGTTTTATTTATCGATTTAGAAGATGCTCTTTTTTCATCCCTGTTCAGTGTGCAGAGAGTTTGCAGTGAGACTTTCCTCAGCTGAGCCCAACTAAGGAGTAGTTTTCCACAATAACATGAGTATCTTCTCCAATAATACAGCAGAGAAACTGGAGGTTCACAAAAAGTCTCTCTAAAACCTTGTTATCAGTGTATATTACTTCTATATGGTTATATTTATACTGGTAAATAAAGCAGCCTTAGACACTTTCCTGACTTTGAAGCCTAGAATACAAACTGGTTATGTTCAGGGTAGACAGCACTTGTTCCTGGGTCCTCTGTCTGTTCCATGCAAGATTCTAATATATGATTATTATTTTTGTCATCAAAAAGAATTCTTTATATATGATATGCAAATAATAATAGTTCCAACTTAGGTACATCATTTAATGTTCTATTTAGGAAAGATAATTCCAGGCCATAGATACCTACTTTCTGAGAGAAAGTGAAGATATTGCTTTCCTTCAGGTGCAGATCAATAACAACTACATGACCACTATTAAATGACAAAAAGCAAGTCGATAAAACCATGTTCTCACAAGCCAGTTAGAGGGAAATTGAAATGCACAGAAAAGTCATATCACTGTATGACATTGTTAGGCTTATGAAAAACTAATAATTTGAAAGTTAACTCTATGGGGTTTTTTTGTGTCTCATCATTGGGGCTTGTGATGGTTTCTCCTTTTTCTTTTCTGAAACATGATTTTCATATATTTGCTGATTTCAAGTCATGGAGCAGTAATTTGGTGTAATAACTTGAAGAATCACGTGTTCAAGTGAATTGCAGGTTGCAACTTCTATGCTCTTGTTTTTATCTTAGTTTTAGAAAGGTCTGAAACATCCAGAAAAAAAAATGTTTTGGATATATTTTTCTGGTGGTATGGTACATTAAGCTATACTCTGTGATTGTACAGTGGTGTTTAGAGTGTTCTAAGACAAAGGGGATCCAAGTCTTCCAGTTGCAAAGATATTATTATGCATCAGATCAGGTATTATTGGGTCAGAACCATCTTGTGAGGTGCATCTGTGACTCTGTGTGTGTGGGGGAAGGGCTGGGTTGGACATGCAGACCCATGACAAGCCCTGCTGAGAGCTCAGGGGCTGCAGACACGTGGCCACGGGAGCCACCTGGCTGGGCTGGCAGTCAAGGAAGGTCTGCCTGGTAACCCACCCACACCACACCCCCTGGAGCCTCTAACTAATTGCAGTGCTTCTCACTTTGGATAAGGGGACAGTGAGTGGTCAGTGAACCAAAGGTCCCGCATGGAAGGGATGACCACAGTGATCAGAGCAGATAAGGAAGCAGCACGAGGTCTCAATTTCTGGACACGGCTTGTTCTCAGCCATCAATGTGTGACCTTCTAAGTGGTAACTGTATTCTTTTCCCCCTCTTTTCCTATCTTTATTCTTTATTCTCTTATTCTCTCTTCCTTTATTCTTTTCTTCCTCTTGTGGGTAACTTACACAGTTATTTTCTGTAAGTTGGGGGTACCTCACTTAAGTTGCATGGAGTTTGTCTTTGCAAAGTGTAACAAAGATTCCTTACTATAGCAATGCTTTCTAGTCCTCATAATCTCTTGTAATGCTTTTGTGGAGTTCCATCCATGTTATCTCTGTAAAACCCTTTTTGCCAAAAAGGCCTATATTTTCGCCAAATTAAAAGAAATCTCTTAGAGAAAAATGTGTAGTTTTTTTGTAGACATTAACTCAAGGTGCCAAAGAACCAAGGGTTTTACAAGAGTCCATGTGAGCAAAATGTCTTGAAGCCTGAAATTAAAGTATAACACCTGGTAAAGTTGAGCCTTCAGGACCAGGGTGTAACAAATATTAGAGTAGAAAA
Organism: Poliocrania exsul; assembly: GCA_035041345.1. NCBI lineage: Eukaryota > Metazoa > Chordata > Aves > Passeriformes > Thamnophilidae > Poliocrania > Poliocrania exsul. Next base: position 35,722,382 of record JAWWLZ010000001.1, read on the forward strand.
TATGTGCTCTAAATCAGTGTTGAAATTCCAGGCTTAGAGGTTTTCCCACATTAAAGAAGCCAATATTTTGTTCTGGATTTTCACAGGAAAAAGCATTCGGCTTAAGGATTAATATAACCAAAAGCATAATTTGGTTTATGATTTGCCATGTGTTTTGGAACAAGAGTGATTATGCAAATGTAAGTTGTTATTGTTATTGACACTGGCAGTACTAGATGGCAACAGGAAAAAGCAATAAAGTAGACTGTGTATCCAACCAGTTTTCTAGTGGCATATGGCTCTTTCTATTCCAGCTTGTGGTCATTTCTCCTGTGTCTATAGTTTTGCATGATTTTTTAATGAAGTACCAAAGGGTAAGTCTCATACTGATGCCCATTCTAATAGTCCTTATTTTAATATGATGACCTGGAATAAAGCCTTAAATTATTTCAAGTATAAAACCAGAACAAAATAGAGTTGCTACTCTAGAGCAGTGGTTTCTGATGTTTTAAAGGATTAGGTTCCCTTTTCTCTGCTCTCCTATTTTTTCTTAAATTAAAGACCTATGGAACACCAAAATTGAGCAGGAGGAGCATGAAATATGTCACACTCTGATTTAATGATCTTTAGTGACATATTATTGTTTCTGTTAACAGCTATCTTGTGGCTTTTCAATATTGAAGGAACAGATAAGTAACCCATGAGGTACTACAAAAAAGGACAAGATGGCACCACTATATATCAGAAGAGGTTTTAAATATGTGATGATTTTACTTTGGTGGCAACTAAAAGCTCCAGTATTTTAATAAAATACAATTATCATGAAAAGCTAATTTTTAAACTAAATATAATTGTGCTTAAAAGGTTGTCAAGATGATTTGGGTCAGACTCAAACTCTGACATTCATTTCATACACTGAAATCCAGCTCTGATGAAGTTTCTTGCTGGGGAAGACATGACTTCTTTGAGACCTGACAGAATGTGATTTTATGCTCACTGTACAGAAATTCCTTATTAAACCATCAGAATTTAAGTCACAGAAAATCCTCCCATTAATATAGTCTTTTGACCTGCAGTGAGCTTTCCTGAATGGAGGGAGTGCAATTAGTTTCAGATGGAATCAAATCAGTTCTTTCCACAAGCTCTTCAAGAACTTTATGACACAAGAATGAAAGTGCCTGTGCATCCTTTTCAATAACTTTGATTCCTTTTACTGTAAAGATAGATCATTTCCTGGTTTATTATGCTAGGGGAGAAGGGTGAGAAAATCCATATTATTATGTCTGTCAGTGAAATAAATCATACATTCCTGTGTGCTTCCCCTTCTCTTCCTCACTGCAGAAGCCAAGCCATAACAAATACAGAACCCACCTTTGCTTAAGGGAAACTTTCTCATTGGAGATTCTCTCTCAGTTGTAGCTAAGGGAGAAATTAATGCCTTGGTAGGGTCTTATACCCTATGAGGGCATACTCAATAGGAGAGCCAGAAATGGGAGGGAGGAAGAGAATATCTGCAAATTAAAGAAACTTCATGAGAAAAGGGTCTCAAAGACACTGCATCACAGGGCTGAATGTCCATACAGGTTTTACCTGTAGATTGAATGAGAAGTAGACAATCAAAGCAAAACTATAGAAGCATAACCTGATGACAGGAAAGACACTTGTTTCCCTCCAAGGTCTGCAATTAGCAAAAAAACCCCACAGCCAAGATGAGAAGTGTATTGCTTAAGCTCAGCTGAATAAAAATGCCATCCTCAGTACTTACCTAGTATTTACTGCTTGGAGAATATGACAGGGAAACATAAGATACATATCAAATTGGAGTCCAGCTAATAAAGATGTTGTTTTCTAGTCTGAGTGAAAAGTCCTGAACAACTCAAAATGGATTATTTGCCATAGTTTGGTTTTTTTGATAGGTTCATCCAGCAATTCAGCCAAGGGCCGGTGTGTTGTTATAGCCTCCTGATGCATATGAAAACTAAAGCTGTTCTTGGCTACAATGATTGTAGCAGCATTTGATACTCAGAAATGTTATCCTGGCTGCTCACACTCAGATCTGTTTATCAGACTGGCTGTGTGCTCCTGTTTGCTCAACTTTTTTGATTCATGAGCATTATAGAAGGTACCAAGTGAACACAATCTGATATGGACAGATTTGTTTGCAAATTAAGTTTTTACTGCAGAACAACAGTTGCAACATTATCTTATGTCTCTGATGATGAAACCTGTTGACACTGATCTACCCAAATAGTATTTTTTTGACTTAAAATGGATGGAAAATATAGGATGCCTGTGCTGATCCTCAGTAGTCATCCTGAGACCACATAATGGCATCTCTCTCAGAGGATGAGTACTTAATATTTTCTGAAAAAAGAAGAGACAGTTTTTGGAATGCCATTCTATTTTGTCCTAAGCTTTTAGTTATACTGAAGAAAAAAATTAAAAATTCTATCTTATCATTAAAAGTAATTTAGAAAAAAACCCACACCTTTTCTTAAAAGAGATCGTTATCCTGTTTGTCTCAGCCTGGTGCCTTCAAGTCTTTTCTGCATGCTGCTTGCTCATTTAGCAAGCTGCAAGCAGACTGCGAGTTACATCATGAAAAGGAAGTGTCTGTGTATATCAAATTTCAGGAGATATATCTGAACACTTTTCTCTAGAAAATAGACTAGATTGTAAAGACTTTTGAGACTAGAAAAGTGAGACTACAATGCAGAAAGTAATCTAGTGAAGATCTAGTGAGATACTGTATTAGCAAACTGCCAGGGAACAGGTACCCTTGAACTTGAAAACTGTTGAGTACTTTCTGTGTCTTGAGACATTTTAGTCCCTTGAAAATGGGACCATTAGGTAAGCGTTTGTAAGTAAAACATACATTCTTCAAAAAGTTTCTAACCATTATGGCGAGATTGTCTCACTTCACCCAAAGAACTTAAAAGTTAGATGAAATACTAATGGAGAGGCATTTAAGTCTGTATGCAAGTGCAACTTCTTTACCTACACAACCACAGAAAGAGACTAAGTGACCATATTACAAAGGAAAGTAAATATGCAGGTAAAGTGGGGCAAATATTACTCATAGTCTCTAATCTAATCTACAGATATCATACACAGATGCCACTTAGATTATAGATATATATATATTATAAGAAGAGACTAGTGCTTTGTAGTTTGACTTTTTTAACACTCAAACCCCCTGAATAAAAGGAACATGGATCTTTGTTCATAATTGGAAGATTTTGTTCATGGGGGATTAGATTAATCTGTTTTATTATATTGTCATATTGATGATTTTGATGATGAAATTATCTACATAAGAATACATAAATGCAGCATAGCAAATAGTCAAGACAGTGTAGATAATAAAAGAGAGGACACTAGAATAAGGAAATTAATTATTTGGTAGCAAAACAAGTGATAGAACGAGATTTATGAAAAACAGTAATTTTTTTCAATTGAAATCAGTACAAAAGAGTTCCAGTTAACTTTGCAGTTAGATTTTTCAACATTATGAGAGAAAGTTTCAGGGTGAAAGAGAAGACAAGAAAGAACTGAATTAATTTTTAATCTTTGAAAAAGTTGTCTGTGAAAGGGATTATGGATTCATTCTAATTATAATTTTTTATATGTAAAACAAATCCATTTATTTAGACTTCTTTTTTAATTCCCTTATGGATAATTTAACAATTTGGATGACTTGATTTTACTGGATGATTGCAAGAGATGTTCTTGGCAGTGAATACATTTGAGAAGTGTCAGACATTTTAAATTTAACATTCTGGCTTCCCTATCTCTAGTTACTGATCTGGGTGGTCAATACTTAGGCTTTAAATTGGCAGTCTTAGATATTGTATAGGTTGGTGTCTAAAAACAGTCAAATAACTATCTTTAATGTGCTCAGTATAATGTGTTATTTCATGTTTTCATTATACCCAAATTTCTTTTTTGTTTGTTTGCTTGCTGATGTGAAATTGTACTAGAGACAGTCTTTAAAGAAACAATTAAAATCAGAGATTAGTTCTTGAATGATAGCACTGGATAAATTTTAATTTCTAAGTTTCTAGATGACTGAATTAATAGTTCTTCACATTATTTCAAACTCTAAAGGAAAATATATTCTTTTTAGTTATTTTCAAATTGTTTTCATCCATTCCCATCAGTCAATTACACCTCAGCGCAGCAAAGCACTTAAGCACGTGAAAATGATAGTGAAAAGTGTCACTATTTTCTGCAATCATCTTTTCCAGTCTTATTCTAGTGTTCAATTATTTTTTGTATTTTTGCTGATTTATTTAGATGTCTTCTGATTTATCCTGTACCCATAACTTCTTATTACCTACATTTATTTTTCTCCTGTTTCATTTTATCTCATTTTAATTCTCCCAAATTCTAAGATCTCACAAGCTTGCCTTATTCTATACTAGAAGAGTACTTAAGGTTGCTGAGACTGGCCACATGGTCATAGGTAGTGTGTCTGTGCAGGGAATGTGGGCAAATGAGTCTGAGTATGATGTATCAATATTAAGAGGGACTTGAGTGCAGTAGTTCTGAGTACATGAAAAGATACCTTTTCATGGGCAAGGGTAACCATATCTAGTATCAATGATAAGAGTGGCTCAGTGGGAATGTTATCCTCCACTGTCATATTCTGAGTACTGGGGAGAGACCAACTTCCGAAGATCCAAATTTTAATTAAATAATTATGTGCTATTGGCTATAAATCGTTGCACCTGCTAAAGGCAAACCTTCTAATGCTAAAATGATCCTGTAAAGTATGATGATGTTACTATTATGGGTCTAGTCAATGCAACTTAACTAATGAGTCAGATTATTCTCATCCACTGTGAAGCTTGCTCACTTCTCTTGAGGTTTTTCCTTGTAAAAGATGCTTTCTTTATTGGACTCTTGAGCAGTCTCAGTAGCTGTTTTTGTCCTTGTATTGCTTGACAGAAGACACAGGTTCACATAGATGCTTCTTGTGGAATACTTAACATCATGAACATAAAACTATGACCAGTCCTGATAAAATTAAGCCTCTTAAATTGTGCTGGAAATGTACTTGAGTAAGCTTTTACTGTCACTCCTGGCTTGCTCCTCCTTAGTTGCAAAAAACCAGTTTGGAATACTTAGAAATACAAATGTTCATGGCAAGTCTGTGACTCATTCACTGCTCAGTAACCTCACTAAAAATCTGAGAGAAAAATTTGAGAGGAGTGGGAGGCTTCCTGGATCACTAAACCCAGTTCCCTGATGACACAGGTACACATGATGCAAGCCCTTTGTTAAACTGCTTTCCACTGAAATCTAACTTTTGAAACTTGGTTTTCACTGCCACTATTTTGGTGTTCAACAGATGTGTAAGAAAATATTTAGACTGGAGACTCCTGCACTGGACACAGCACACCCATTATCCAATATGAGTATTAACTAGAGGAGAAGGATTTTGCTGGCAGTGCTATTCCTAAAACAATCTAGGAGGTTGTTGGCTGTCTTTCCCCAAGGGTCCATTGTTGGGAATTGTTCTTCTTGTGGTACATTTTTCCCTCTTCAACATATTTTATCTACTCTGGCATGTTGCATTTACTGAGAGGAAATATGTCATCTTTCTTCCTTTGCTGTGCTGACTAAAGAATCTTGCTCTCTTAGTTTCCTTTTTATTCCTCAAACCATGCCACAGTACTTTTCCATGCATGTTCCATTGGTACAGTGTTTTTTATAAATTCAGAGGACACTGTAGAGTCTTCCAGATGAGACTGTCAGAAGAACAGTCGATCAGAACAAAAGTTTTGATCCATCTAGCTGAGTATCTTATCTCAGCTGTACCTTAGAAAGCAGTTATATAAGCAGAACAACAGTATCTGGTTGCTGCTGGAGACATTATCAACTCATTTTAAGATAAGCAGAGCACAGTCATAGAAAATACACAATAAAGAATTACTATGTACATGCATTTGCATTTTGATATTTCCATTAAACTACATACTTACAGTTAAAGACTTTTCATAGATGGCAAATAGTGGAAAATTTCATCACAATCAAATTGTTTAAAATGAATTATGCACACTTTTGAACACTGTAGTATTGCATTTTCCCATTCGAATTACTACGACCATTTTTATCTTCTCTTTTCAATTTTTCTTGATTTTTCTTTGTTTTGGCAAAGTGTCTTAATGTTGGTGTATTGGTAATTTTAATTAGCACTTTTTTTTTCCTGCCATGTGCATTTGTCAAAATAATAAGCATGGACCCAAGCCTCTTCCTCTATTTGCAACATTTTCTCTTCCAACAAAACTAGTAATCACAAAGTCCCAACATTTTTGTGATTTTTCAAAATGTTTACACTTCATTTTATTTCACAGAATCATAGAATGGGTAAGGTTGGAAGGGACCACAGTGAATCATCTGGTCCACCATCCCTCCTTAAGCAGAGTCATCCTGAAGCACTAATTCTAGAGCAGCTAATTTATTTTTTTTATTGGGAGTATACCAGCTGCCTTACAGAAATTCAGATCACAAACGGAATGCATTCATTTTTGCCAGTGAATTATTTGTTCTCACAAAGAAAATTAGCAGCTGATTCCTGTGGAATCTACTTTCTGTGAGTATTTTACATTTTATTTAATTTTCTATAATTTTTTGTTTGTGTACTTTGGATCAAAACTTGAAAGTCTTTAATTATCTGCAGGACATCACCATTCTTAAATATAGCATTTTGTTTATTAAGAACCCTTTCTAATACCCTCACAGCTTCCTATACCAATTTCAGCAACATTCTGAGATGAAAAACTGCTACTGTGAATCATTGGGTGTATTAACTATATCTCAATCAACCTGCAAGAGCAGCTTTTACAGAGATGGTGTAAACAGTGTACTCTCATGTCCTCTTTACTCTCTGCCTTCATTCAGGCCATACTGCTTTATGCGAACACACAGAAGCCTTTTATGTCATGTCCAACTGTTTATCAACTAATTGAGCATGTTCAGATATGTTTTCAGGTGCTCTGAACATTAAATTCTGACTGCTTCAGAGTCTGCAAGCTTTCAGACTAACAGTTTGTGTCGTCCAAATAGGAGATTCTAGTCCTAACATGGTGCTAAGGACAACTTTTAACAGAGGATTAAGTTATGTCCTCAGTTTTACTCAAGCCTCAAATGTTGAGTTACAGTTCCATATCTAATAAACCAATGAATGTCTCCTTTTTCTCATATTTGGCAATATTACTCTACTGAAAAGTGATAGGAAAGTATTTATTCAGCTTTTTGGCAATATCTAGATTATCTTTAGGCACTGTTGCATAGCAAGTTCACAATTTATTTTCTTGGGTTTCTTTTTCTTTATATGATGGAAGAACCTTTTATTGGTTGTTTTTAATTGCTATACTTTCACAGAATATTTTGTTTTATCCCTATAATTAGAGACACCAAAGACCTAATTTCTCTTGTTCGTTCATTCATTCTATCTCTGCTTTTTGAGTTACCGGGTAGTCCTGTTGGGCTCAAAACATTTCTCTAAACAGCTTAATACATAGCTCTATAATTTTCAGCCACTTTATCTAAGGGTGTTTGATATATTATTTTATGCCTATTGCCAGTAAGCAAGTGGGACACTAAGGAAGACACGGTTTTCTAGAAAAACACCTGTGCATATGTTAGCATTGCCCTTGTTTACTGGCAGCAGGTCTACAATATTATATCTTTTGTTGGGCAAGAGACAGTCTTGTGGACAATACATTCAGGAGCAGGAGGCCCTCATCATAAATGTTTATTCCCCATTTTGTTTCTGAGAAGTTGAAGTTTCCCAATAAGATCCAAATAGTTGTAATGCTGATTTATGTTCCCAAGTACAGCTGATACCCAAAACTAAATTAGTTAAATCTCTTCTACCACTTCAAGGTTGTTTCAACTTAAACAGAGTTTCTTTTATGCTTTGTCTCTCTTTTTACCTCTACAAAGTCTATAATATCTCTAACTTGGGATATAACACCACAAGAATAATTTGTCTTTCTCCCTTCCTAAATATGATGTCCAGGAATACCAATGTTCTGTACCACAACAGCTATATCACCATGCCATTTCTGGAGTGACTTTCTATGCCTATGGTGTTATTCCTGTCATGTCTTGTTTCATTTCCTATGCTTCTGCCTCTAGGTATTCCAGTGTATTGCTCAGGAATCTTGTATTTTTCAGTTGTTCTTTTGGTGAACACTCATCCTCACTTCTACTTCAATTTCCATAGGAATCCTCATCAGAAATATGTTAGTTTCAGTAATGATCCTTGGTGGTGTCTTATTTTCAGGGAAATTAAAATGTTTACCAAAACTAGAGGAGAGGATTCCTCCTCAATAACTGTCACTTCTTATTAAATTTAAGGAAAAGGAACTTTAATTAGAAAATGGATATAAGAACAATAACTGTTCTTAACTACTATATATATATGTAGATATAGATGTAACTGTAAACAGACCAGAGCAAACTACTCCCCCAGCACCAAAAAAAAACCCAAACCCCAAAACAAACAAATAAACAAAAACTAAAAAAACCCAACAAAACCAACAGTAGGTTCCTCCTGGTGCAGTTATATTTATGGATAGTGCCAGCGTCACACCTTGGCTGGCTGCGAGGTGAATTCTCAGTCTTTTTCCAGTAAGGCAGAGACAAGGCATGAACACTCACGTGGTACAGCATGGAGTCTTTTTCGTGGAGGTAAAGCAGACTCTCTCTCTCCCTCCTTGTCCTTTGTTCAAGAAGAAGGAAAAGCTGGGAGTGGAGGAATGGTGATAATTCCCAGGAATCTCCTTGCAGTTCAAGTTGGTCCCCAGGAAGAAAAAAGGTCTGCAGTGTGTCCTGAAGCAGCTGTGTCCCTTCTCTCTCTCTCTCTCTAAAGCTCAGGGTGCCCAGAGATGGAGGAGGGAAGGCAAGGAGCAGAGCTAGAAAAGAGGTCTCACCAGTTTACCAAGCAGTGGCTCCTTTTCTGCAGCTGCCCAAACGCAAAAAGTAAAGCCAGCACACAGGGAAAAAAGCTCTCCCAGCCCCAGGTGCTGGGGTTCTGTTTCTCACCTCCACCCCACAGTTCAGCTGGAATCTGAAAGTCATCAGCCATCTTTAGCCTCAATCCTGGCACTCCAAGGCCAAACCTTTGTGTTTGGTAGGGTGAGAAAGATTTGCTGAGGGGCTCCTCCCAACACCACCTTTCTGTGTTTCAACCTTTAACAGGTGGGTAGTGAAAATTCAGTTTCTTTCCCTATGCCATTTACACAAGAGTAGTACAAAGAAAAGAGTTTGACCTTCTTTTTTTCATATGTGCTGCTTTTTTTGATAGAGAATTTTTGGAAATTTTCAGTTAGCTTTGAAGCCAGCAATATTTTCTGTGGCTTGGTATTGTCCACAGAAATTGGATTCAATTGTCCTTTCAGTCACTGGATGGCCTTGAATGACAGTGTCTGAGTACTGGCAGCTCAAGCTTTAGGACACAGAAGACAAGGTGACAGAACTGAGAGGTCTTGTATGTCTCCATGACACAATGCAAGATTGCACAAATATTAGCCTGGCTCCTAAAACACTGTAGGTGAAATTATGTGGTGCTGCTACTGAGTTAGGCCCCATCCCTTTTAATCAGAACTAGTTAGTTGTGACCCATAGACAAATTAATGTTGATTGCATGTAAGGATCAGTTGCAGAGGGTTTGGGGTGATGTTCAATGGTTTTAATGGGCTGTGGGGCAAAATCAGCAGTTTTAATTTCTAACAGTATATAAAAGTGTGATTTAAATATAGCTTTACAGGTGTATATATATAAAAGAATGGCTTGCCACTGCTAGCACTAAGGTTAAAGATTTTACATATGAGGTTTACTAAAACTAGAAAAACTAGATCTCAACCTTCTGAAAACTTCTACTAAATAAATCCAGCTTTTACTGTTTAAGCAGGTATATGAAACCAGAAAAGCCTAACTAAAACTCACTTGTCCCTGACTGTGACGTCAAGATATTTCCTTCTAAGTGTAAGGGAATATTTTTCCATGTGTTTAAACTTCTGAGTTGTTGCTTCTACCATTTAATTTCTTGAGATAAATTTATTACTTACTGTGTTTTATCTGGTGTAGGCAGAGATTAATCATTATTTAAGCTTAAATGACAGAAGGGTAACATCTGTTACTTAGTAACACAAATATGTGATTATATTCTGGGGTAGCTACCTATTTTCATAAGCCTTTTTTTTTGCAAATTACATAGATTCAGAGTCACCTACATCCTACACTGACGCTGTGCTAGTGCAAATTACATACACAAATTGCCCTGGGGGCATGTTTGCCTTAAACTGTGTGTGCTGGGGATGAAGTGACTGGAAGAGGGCTGGTACTCACTTGAACTGCTGAGTCACAGCACATTCCAGCTGTATTCAGGATGTTTCTGCATCTTGCAGCCTACAGTGCTGCAACTGTGGTTGCAAGAGATTCAGGCAGGACTGTCTGAAACATTTAACCTTGTAAGCAAAAATAGAGGTATGGGGAGAAATAGCTAGGTAACAAGGAGATGGTGAAACAGTGGAAATCCCTATGACCTTTAAGAAGGGTGAAAATTAACTTATACATAGAAATGCAGTCATCTGAAATAAAGGACCAAAAAACCTAGAGGAGTCCCTGGAGTAATGTAATACTAGGAAACTGGGAAAGGTGGAATAAACAAGATAAACTTGTTGCATAAATAAGATAGTATGTCAAGTTCCAAGCTTCTCTAAAGAAGCTTACCTCTGCTGGCTGTGTAACTGAGGATGGATATCATCCCTTCATATTTGCAGACTTTCAGGTTGAGTCATCACTTGTCTCTTCTGTGTTGCAGCTGATGAGAATGATGACACTGGGTACATGAGGCTCAAATGTGTCATGCATAAAGTGCAGCAGACACCCCAAACCCCTTGCAGAGATGACTTCTGCATTTTGTGTTACAGAATAGTATGTAAAAAGACACAAAATCTGAAATGAGGCACTTTGTGTTAATGAAGATGCAATAGTAGGATATTGCATTTTGAAGGAAGGTGTAAGCAGAGAGAGAATTAACATTTTGGGCCCTGATATGTGTTTTGATAACTTTTTATCCTATTTCCTGTGTGAATTTGTCACACAGTGATTGTGATGTCTGTCTCTGGCAGGAGCACCTGATGCAAAACTGCCAGTGAATGTTGAATAGTTATGGAGTATTTATACAGAATCAACCACTGTTACTCAAGTTTCAGCTACCATACCTCCTGTTCTCTGTTTGCTATTGATATTTTTTCAATGATATTTTTGTAGCTGTTTTTACTTCATAGCCTGTTTTTAGAGACGAATATCCAAGATTGACATGGATAAGCATAAACAGTTATTGGGAGACTGACATAAGCTGAACAGGGTCTCAGTTATACTTCTTGTACTTAATTCCATAATTTTGTGCTTTATCAGGAAATACTGCTATGTCAAAATTGATTTACCAGATTGCAACAAGTAGTAGAATTTAAAAACAATCTCTTATTAATCAAAATCTTTTACAAATCAATGCAAAATAGCCCTCTCACTAAAGAAAAAAGAATCTCAGAAGCAGCAACACTTCTGGTTAATTTCACATGTTAACTTCAGTTTATTAGAGTCCATTATAATCAGGATAAGCTGAGAGTTAAATGACAACCTAAATGAAATTCTAAAATGAAATTAAATTTAAATTAAATTTTTTGTCCTTTGCAGAATTATTCTTAACATATATAAATATTTAAGGTTAGACACATTATACTATTTTGCACATCAAGGCCCCAATCTTTACCTTATACTTACCCTGAACTTTGAATAACAAAATAAAAAATTGAAACAAACACATTCAACAGAAATCTTTTATGTGATAAAACTGAAAATCACTGAAGTACCTGGAGCCATAGAAACCACACATGGAAATCTATACTGAGCCATTGCCAAACATGAGGACTCCCTATCATTCTCAAAAGATATTTTACTCCAGAGCAAGGTCAGGGCAATCCAAAACACAAATACAGTTTGGGTGGAATATGGATTGAGAGCAGCCTTGAGAAGAATAACTGGGGAGTGTTGGTTGATGAGAATCCCAGCATGAGCCATCAGTGTCCACTTGCAGCTCACAAGGGCAGTTGTATCCTGGGCTGCATGGAAAGAAGTGTGGTCAGGTCAAGAGAGATGATTCTCTCTCTCTGCTCTTGTAAGACCCCAGCTGGGGTGCTGCATCCAGCTCAGGGAACCCCAACGTAAGAAGGACATGGACCTGCTGCAGTGGGTACAGAAGAGGGTGAAGAAGATGATCAGGTAGCTGGAGAACAGGAACAGGTTAGGTAAGCAGAATCAGATGTGGAGATTCTCCTTCCTTAGCTGTAGCCAGTGATGGAAAATGGACGCTTGGGAAGGCACCTCACCAGCAAACTAAAAAAATCAGTAATGATTCCATAAAAACCCTCTAACTCAGCTGAGGAACCTGTCTACAAGTAAAATTAGGCATATGCACAAAATTTTTCAAGGTTTGTGTTTAAATTTCAGAAATGGAGATGGGTCAAAAATTTGGTTTAAATCACAAAAAATGTTTAGAAATGAGTACCTGAATATATTCAAAATACTTCACATAGATCCCCAAGCCCATACATACACATAAACTGTTGCAAAAAAATTGATTGTCACATACTTTCTAATATCTTCTTGAACTATAGGCTGAGGAATAAAAAAAGCAAAGCAAGTGTTATAGGCAAAGAGTGATACCTATCAAGAATTTTTGGGAAATAAATTTTAGAGTTGGCTGCACATGATGGCCACTACAAAGAAACAAACATATGTAAATTATTATTGCTTGTTTCATGGAAGAATCCCCCTACTTTTTAGATTAAAACTATGGATAATTATGTAGCCATGTGCAAATGTGTTTATTTTGTAATTGTATTACGAAATAATACAATTGTATTACAGCTTCAGTAAAAAAAATTGGACCAGACAGTGCCTATGGATAAGTTTTTATAACTCCTGTCCCAAACTGCAATTTGCCAGCACCTACAGCGTTAAAGTTTGTTAGTGCTAGTTTTAAACCCCAATACATGCTAAGTGGCCACAAAAAATCTGCATGCCTTGTGCATGGTCACCTCAGAAGCTTTTAAAAAATCATTCAAGTTAAAGGTCACAAACATGCTTATACAGCCTATTTCTTTCTGTGACATTTCCACTAAGTGTAACAAACCATTTTTGTTTGTGTGCCACTAGTTGATAATGAAATAGCATGGAGGAGATCTTGGTAAGTCATTCCCAATTGCCTCTGCTTCCTGTTGAAATCTCATAAAATAACTAAAAAGCCAACTAGTGTTGCAACTCTTCTATATTTGTTCTTAAAGAACCGCTGATTGAGCTGCACACTTCCCTTGGAATCAAATGGTATGTGTTATTCGCTTTCATGAATAAAAATGCTGCATCTTAAAAGCAATAGCTTTGCCTGGGTCTTTTTCAAGTCCTGATGACGGTTTTAAATACACATTTCTACAAAATTTATGTGATGAGAGGTCTCTGGAAATTGTTAGTTTCAGCAGTTCCTAATCCGCATCGTCATGCACATGTAAGTGAAAAATTTACTCCAAGACACACTTCCTTTTGTCTTAGCACTAATATTTGTCTTGGCGGAGGAGTTACTGCTCACCACCAATTAAGATGTTTGAGACCATTCATGATTATTTATTTTCTTGAAGTTACAGAAGAAAAATGACTGATAAAAATTGAAATGATATTATTTTTTTTTCAGGTAGCCTTTGATAGTGAATTTTTAAAACCTTTTACTGGTAAGATGAATGGGCACATATTGAAAAGGAATTGAGGTCTTCAGATTTGTTCCTAACTAGCAGAATGCACTTTAAGCCACCACTACAATTTTGGTGTTCGGGGTTAACATACAGACGGATAAAAGACTTTCTCATTTGTCAGTACTCAATATATTTCCTTGATTGAACTGGGATGGCAGGAATGGCTCAGAGGAATTAAGGAAGCTTTAAATTTCTGTTCAGGAAATTTTTTATCCAAGTATAGGAACTGCTGATCTGGTTCATTGTCACAGTAGTTTTCTTGTTTCTTAGTATCTCTGTTTCATTTTTTTCTTTCTACTTATTTTATTGTTTGTTTACATTATTCTCTCTCTTCTTTTTCTTTTGTCTCCCAATATATTATTATAGCAAGTCTTCCTCCTTTTTTAGATATTTTTTCCTAGCTCTTATCAATTAATTTCATTTTTTCTTCATTTTATATTTATTCTTAAGCATCAGAAGCCATTATCCATAAATATTCACAGAATTAATAGTAGAAACTTAATTTGCCTGTATACTGACATACATCTGATCTTCCCATTATGTTTCTTTTTGATTTTTTCCTAAGGCTTTTGAGAAAAAAAGAGAAAATTGATGTGCTATATAATGAAATTGACACATCTTATTAGCTTTATTTGCATTAGCTGAATTCATACTTTAAAGTTTGCAATTCATTTATATAACTAATTTAAATACTCTTTTCTAACAAGCTAATAAGCAATATTTTGCAAGAAGTTGCAAATCCATTGTCATAATTAATTGTAGAATTAAGGAAAAAATCCCAAACCTGACACTTGTTTCAAATCAAAGAAGGCCAAATTGTTTTGATTGGACATTTTCAAGTGAGAAGAAAAAGAAAATGCCTTGGGGTTCTTTTGCAGTTAGAGAAAATGTCACATAAATAACCAATCTTAAGTGTTCTTCATTATTGATTTTAAGCATCTAAATGTTTTCGGAGTATTCCACAGGCATACAAAACAGCTACTTTACTTAAGGAATATGCACAGCAAGGAGATATTTTTAATATGAATTAAAATGGAAAGGTTTCTTTTTTGGATATACAAAGTCTAGTCTTGATTCTAAGTATTACCACAGACTTCCTGCATGAGCAGGAACAAGTGACTTTGGTAATAGTTATGCAGATGAATGTGGGCTCCTGTTTCTGGATTTGAAGGAGTTTAAACACACTCCAGGTTCAGATCATTACGAGGGCACTGAATTTGTGTGAATACAATCTTCCTTAGAGATCATTTTCACGCAAATCAGAATTGGAGAATTTACCCATATTGTGCTCACAGCCTACAGGTTCATTTACAACAGTGCAACTGGTCATTAGACAATATAATTTTCAGCTATTAAGGAAAGTAAAGTTCAACAATGCATTTGAGTTAATATATGAAAACACATTTTTCCCTTATTAAAGATATTGGAAACTCTAAAGGTTGTTCAAAACATCCAGTCTGAGAGTGTAACATTTGCTGGTTAAGTTAATTGGATAGTTTCCCTCTATAGAGAATGGAGGGGTGTATTTATAGCAGGAGCCATGTATTTCCAACCCAAATGTTAAATAACCCTCTTGAATGCTACCTACTGTATCTTTGAAACTTATTGTCTCATATTCATCTTGAAAGTGTATTTAGGGATCACCATCTTCTTTTTTCCCCAAAAGTGCCCTGTGAATAGGACTGGACTGAAATTGCATTTTTACCATGGGTAAGAGGCTACCCGTACTGTAGTAATTTAAGAGTTATTGAACCCACTTGTCCAACACTAAGGATGAGATGACACTTCTCCACATGAAGCCCAGGACTGCTGTCTCTCAGCTGTTCCAGGACCAAGACCACCAGATATTGTCTCCCATATGAAAGGGTAACACCTGGGACATCTGAAAAATGCTTGAACATTCAAGGACTGGAAGATCATGGCACAGAAAATATCTGGTGTACATAAAATCCAGCAACTTTTCCCTTCCTGTGAACATCTCAATGTTCCTGCAAAACTGACAGCCAGCCAAAAGTTTTGGTTCAGAACAAACAAACTTCATTTTCCTTACAATGATATATCACACTGCCATAAAGCACTTGAGTATTTTTAACCTAGTGACTCTCCTTCATTGGGCTTTTCAGTCTACTTGAAGCATCTCTGTGTTGTGAGCTCCTTGGCATGCCAGCAGTTCAGCTGCCATAACAAAATGCATAATTTTAAAGAGCTTGTTTTTAAATTAGTGTCATCATGAGATATTCATTTGTAAAGTGCTTATTTATTATCTGACATAGATTTCCATGATAATTCTCAATTACTTTACTTATTGTCCTTACAGGACAGTGAAGCCATCAGAGAGATGATGTACATAAACACAAAATCAAAGAAAGAACATCAAAAGTGAGGAAAAGTATAGAACACATAAATATCTCTACTGTCCAAGAATAGCACTGTTACCATATTATAAAATACAGAAAAGAAAAAAATGATGGTAAGAACAAAAGATCTGATTGTTGCAATAGAACTTGTCCCTTGGGATCCACAGTCTGTGGTCTTTCTAAATGCAGAACTTCTTGTCTCGTTAGAATGTCCCCATTTTGAAAGCAGAGTCATGGAATCATAGAAATATTTAATTTGGAAAAGACCCTCATCGAATCCAACCATTAATCCAGCACTACCAAGTCCACCACTAAACCGTGTCCCAAAGTACGACATCAACTTATGCTTTAAATGACTTCACCATTTCTCTGAGTAGTCTGTTCAATGCTTGACAACCCTTTATGAAAAGATTTTTTCCTTAATATCTAATGTAAACATCATCTGGTGTGACTTGGGGCCATTTCCTCTTGTCCTACATTTCCTCTTGTCCTATCACTTGTTACTTGGGAGAATACTGATCCTCCCCTTGCTGCAACTTCCTTTCAGGTAGTTGTAGTGAGAAGGTTCCCCCTGAGCCTCCTTTTCCCCAGGCTAAACACCCCCAGCTCTCTCAGCCACTCCTCATAAGACCCTTCCTCATCTCCAGGCCCTTCCTCAGCTCCACTGCTCTTCTCTGGACATGCTCCAGCACCTCAAATGTCTTTCTTGTAGTAGGGCCCAAAACTAAACATAGAATTTGAGGTGTGGCCTCACCAGTGCCAAATTCAGGGGGACAATCACTGCCCTGATTCTTCTTGCCCCATTATTACTGATATGAATAAGGATGCCATTGGCCTTCTTGGCCACCTGGGCACACTGCTGGCTCATGTTCAGATGGTGTTGATCAACACTCGCAAGTCCTTTCCCACCAAACAGGTTACTAGCCACTCTTTCCCGGCCTGTACCACTTCTTGGTGTTGTTGTGACCCAAGTGCAGGACCCAGCACTTCTCCTTGTTGAACCACCTGCAATTGGCCTCAGCCTATCAATTCAGCCTGTCGAGGTCCCTCTGAAGAGCATTCCTTCCCTCACGTAGATCAACACTCACTCTCAGCTTGGTGTCTGCAAACCTGCTAAGGATGCGCTTAATCTCCTTCACTAGATCATTGATAAAGATTTCAAACACCACTGATCCCAAAAACTGAGCTCTAGTGATCCATCTCCAGCTGGATGTAACACTACTCACCATTACTCTCCAGGCCTGGCCATCCAGACAGTTTTTATCCATAAAACAGTGGACCTATCCAACATAAGATCAGCCAGCTTCTCTGAGAGAGTGCTGAGGAAAAGTGTAAAAGATTTTACTAAAGTCTAGCTAGACAACATCCACATCCTTTCCCTCATCCACTGAGTCACATGATCATAGATGGATATCAGGTTGGTCAAGTAGGCCCTGACTTTCATAAACCCATACTGGCTAGGACTGATTCCCTGGTTGTCCTGTACATGCTGTGTGATCGTACCCAAGGTGATCTGCTCCATGACCTTCCCCAGCACTGACAGGCTGACAGAGATGTAGTTCCCCAGATTCTCCTTCCAACTCTTCTTATAGATAGGAGTCACATTTCCCAATTTCCAGTCAACTGGCACCTCCTTGGTTGGCCAGGGCAGTTGTTAAATGATGTGAAGTGGCTTGGTGAGCATGACAGGTTCCAGTACATACAAACTTTTGCTATGGCATAAAAAGTTTAGTTTAATTATTTCTCATTTGGTTTCAAATGCTTACAAATATATGAACAAATATTTCAAATACAAGATTCCTCCTGAAGACGTAAGAATGAGACTCCAGCTTCTCAAATATCTTTAAACATGTTGAGAGGAGATCAGAAATAGGAAAAAACAGACATATCCTTAAAATTGCTTTTTAATTTCAGAATACTGGATTTTTTCTGTGTTAGTTTTCTACATTGTAAAAAGTCCTCATTGTAACTGAAAGTGACCCTCCAAGTTTGTTTCATGAAAATCACATAGGACAGTTAAAGAAGGCTGGGCAAATTATTTTTGCTATTGAAGTACTTTAACACACTTTGACTGTTTTTAAACACATTTTAGCAGATCATGTACAAAGAGATCCAGATCTTTTTTCCCTTTGGAGAATAATTCAGAAATACTGCCTCAGTTCCTGATTCTGTCTTACTAAATTTCGTGGCACTTTCTCTAATGATTTTAATGGATGAAATCAAAGATTCTGATACAGAGAAATCAGAATTTTCTTTTAATTATTTACATTATTACACATATTAATTATCATTCTACAGATTAATTAATTTTAATTTATATTAATATTTAGATAGCTGGACATATGATTGATAGAAGCATGCATACCAAACATGAGCTTATAATGACCTTCTGTGGAGTTCTTGAAGTAGATCATGAATCTTTTAGGTTTATAAAGCTGTCCTAATTTCATCTGAGATACAGTTAATTTTCTTCTTGGTAGCTGGTGCAGTGCTGTGGTTTGGATTTAGTAAAAGAATAATGTTGATAACACCCTAATGTTTTGGTTGTTACTAAGTAATGCATACCCTAGGTCAAGGACTTTTCAGGTGCACAAGATGCTGGAAGGAAGCATGGCCAGAACAACTGACTCCAACTGGCCAAAGGGATAGTCCATTCCCTAGATCACAATGCTCAATATATAAATTGTGGGGAGTTGGCAGGGTTAGGTGATTGCTTCTTAGGGATGGGCTAGGTATGGGTCAGCAGGTAGTTGAGAAAAAGCACAGGTTGTAAACGATATAGATCACTGTACAACCCTTACAACATGTTGATGATGCTCTGTGGCAAGGTGTGTAATCAACATCTGCAGACAAGCATTGGTATAACTCAGTTGCATTTATGAATTTGCTTTGTAGCATATTTTGATGATCTTCTGTCTTCTCCCACTCCAGATTATTTTTGATCCAGATCCCAAAATTAATGAATTTAGCAAAAGAAATTGAGTACTAGTTTGGTTTTGGTTTTGTGTTGGTTTTTTTTTTTTTTTAAGTATGGAAGAAGATATTATGGAAATCTCCAGCCTTCTCATTAGTAGATGTATTTTTTAAATAGGTGCAATTTTTGAAATCAATGTTTCAGGTTAAATTTTTACTGTGTACACATAGGGAATGATTTCATTATGCTCATCCTTGTACAGTGGATATTTATTAATCTCTGGATTAGTGTTTCTGAAGATAAAAGTGTATGGAGGCACAACAGTAAAAAATCACAGACCAGCTGTTAACAAAAGCCCAGTAATGATCAGTCAATTAAATTAGTTTGTTCAAAATAGTAACTTAAATAATGTTCATTACTGACAAAGTTATCTACCCTCCACACATGTTTTAGAACACTGAAATTGAACTAGGAATTAAGGAATGAAAAATTCCTTTTACACAGTCCCTGGCATGGGACTCTAAGGTATAGCAATTGGTTAGCCTTTCTAACCTACCACTTTGAGAGAATGTCATATAAGAAAGGCAAGGTGAATAGATGGTGTGAGATCTGTGACTATCTCATAAACAAGACTTTTTAATTTCCAAAATACAGTTTTATGTCAAGAACAAGGCAAATGCAGCAAAATCAGGTTTACATGTTTGCAAAACATTTTGTTCAAGGTAAAGATAATTCAAGGCTCTAGTGAAGTTTCCTTAATCAGCATTAATCCAAGCATAGAACTTGCTTCAAATGTAGAAGAAAAGCCTTTATCAAGATAATTGTTTCCATTTAACTGACTTTTCCAATAAC
>JAWWLZ010000001.1:35742406-35756753 GCA_035041345.1 Poliocrania exsul
GTCCCTACTGAGACTCGAACTCGCGATCTTGGGATTCAGAGACCGGAGTGCTCACCATTACACCACGGGACCGCCCCCTCTTGCTGCATAACAGAGACATAAAATATTCTGCTCTACTGGCTAAGGCTAGCTCAAAGCCAAAAAAAAGTCTTCAGTAGGCAAAACTAGTTAGTTTGTTGTTTTGTTGTGGGTTTTTTTTTTTGGGGGGGAGTACTATTGTTTTGGGGGTTTTTTTGCTTGTTTTTTTGGTTTTGTTGTTTTGGGGTTTTTTTGCTGTTTTTTTATACAATTGGAACCAAATCTATTCAAAAGATACAAGAGGCTCCAAGATCCTTGGGATCTCTGAAGTGCAGAGCCATAGAGAGAGAGACTGTATCTCTCCAGTTGTCTTTGACTGATGCAGCCATAAGAATGCTTAGGTTGGGTGAAGGTAAGTGCCATTGGTTTACATCTGTCCCCAGCAGTTACTGGCTGGGGACATTAATCGATGACTGAGTAGTCACTTCTCAGCCAGTACCAGTTCATACTAATTTTTCACAATTAAACTGTATAGTACTGACTCAGGTATGGATACAAAAAAATAATCTGTTAGGATTAAGGATTTTTGTTTTAATTTTGAAGATATCACAGTTTAGATTTCTAAGAGAGGATAATAACTTTCAATTTACTGAATGGGAATCATAATGCTGAATAACAACTTTCATGTAATTACTATGACAACTCCTAACATAGGGGAAAAAAATAAATCACCAAAAACATCCTTAGTAAGGATTAGCAATTCCTGAAGATTAGCAATTCCTGAAGACCTTATTGATAAAAACATCCCAGAGGGTTAAATCTAGCACTGCTTACATAAACAAATCCCATAAAAAATTCAGTACAGTTTGGAGTCTGGAAAAGTTAAAGGCCAACATATTTTTTTGCAAATGATGCTTACATGTTTCTAAATTTGAATGCTGCTGCAGAAACTTGGCAACATCTTGTATTTAGGACAAAAAAAGACAGCAAAGGTCTTGTGGCACCAGATTCAGCTGGAGATAATGGAGGTGACATTTGCTCCAATACACTCTAAACAACTGACAAGTAAGTTTTCAAACAAAGCAAATCATCAAGAAAGGTTTTGTACAAGCCCTTTTCTGTAACATGACTTCTCTGAGCTACTTGAAACATCCACATTACAAACAAGGGACCTAAGAAGATCTTTTTTTCCCCATAACTCTAGAAAGAATCCTGATGTCTACAATGAAGTGTCTAATTGTAGACATCTAAAGATGCTTAGGTGAATCACACCTTGAGGACTGTGGTCCCTCTGAGTCTCAGTCCAGAAAAGGACCAAAATCTTCCATGAAGAGGCCTACAGATTAAATGTATTTGAAAGGAGGAAAGGAGACAGATGCCATAAATCAGAGAACTAATTAAGAAATTCATATATGAAAGTGTCAAACATAGGCTGATGACAAAGAGTAAGGACAGAAGTAAGAACAACTGTTATTGCCTGTTTACTTTCCCCTTTGCCCAAGGGGGAAGGGCATCTCTGTGAAACAAGTTACATTAGCAACAGAGGCTGATGTCCTACCAGTTGGTGAGTGAGACTCAATGTCCCAGCTGCCAAGACAGTCCTTGCAAGTTTCCCCAAAGATCTCACAAGAACTTCTGGTTTTACAGACACCATTTTACATGTGGTCCTGTAAGGTTTGTGCTTGAGACAGCATCAGATCATCATTCTAATAATACAGTGGAAAGGCAACATGCTACATTAGTTGACTCCTGTTATATTCCATTTTATGCTCAATACACCATTTTCCCCATCTCATTTAGTATCCCCTTGTTGAATAAAGGTAAGTGCAAAGATCCCATTAGGTTTACATCAGTATCTTTTACTTCTCCACTTACAAGCTCTGGGTATATTTCCACTGAGTGAACACATTTCAGTGACTTCCTTTCTCCCTTTGGTGATTAGGAAAGGAAACCCTGATACCATTGAGCTAAGAGAAAAGATTACCTACATGTTGCCTTTAGGACAGTGTGCACATGTCAGCTCATTAACTCAGAAAGAAAAGGTGATTATTAAGAAACTTTATTTTGGGAAAATCTGTTTCAGGTCCACCCAGAGGTCACATCAGCAATTCTTAACACAGAGTTACTCAAATGAGTACTTCAGGCTGTATATGTACATGATGCAATTTAAATTGTAGTCAACAAAATGGGGGATACAGATCAAAGGTTTGTGTGCCAGTCTTCTCTGACACAGTGCTGTTTAGACTGACTGAGCAGACTTGTATTTGGCTGTCATGTCATGAGGCCATATATGTCTTTAGAGAATATATACCACTATAACCCAGCTGACAGTCTTTCTATTTTTTATAAATGCACAGATATAGGAGAGACCATGACTATGGCCTTTATGTATACTTGACTGGACTGTCTTTTTTTTCTTTTCCCTACTCACTAAAAGGGCTGGCTATAATTGCATAGTATTACTCACCTGCCCAGCAGCAAAAATTCTCCAGCGAGTCCCAGGCGCCTCATAGCCATTAAGAGGCCTCTCACAGTCATGCCTTCACAGAAGCAAGCAACCACTCTTGCCTTGGGCAGGTGGCTCCGAAGCTTTCGCAGCAGCTTGTCAAAGCTTTGTTCGCCAGCATTGCTATAGATCTTGTAGGAATGTGCAATGCAGATACCTTCCTTGGCTGCCATATCTTTGAAAGCTTCCATTCCACTTTCACCATAGTTCCCTAAATAAAAACAAAACCACAAATGCATATATTAAAATTTGGAGCAGCTTTTCTTCCTTCAGAAATACTGGATATTTTAAAGAATATATTACATATCTTCACAGAGATAACTGTACCAATCTTAATAAAAGCATATTTAAGTTTTAATTAATCTGTTTTTCAAGATAAAAAGAACAAAGTTTCCTAGAAAACTCACATCTCTTTAGGAGCATGCATCTCTGCTGAAACCAAAGGCTTTTACGTGCCTCTCAGCCTCTAATGATCTGGTCCACATTATGTGAAACAACATATGTATAAATTGCAATTTCTTCTGATTCTCTTAAGGTGACTAAACATGGTCAAGTGCTCTGAAATTTACTTCAGGAAATTAAAAAATATGTGTTGAGAATAAAATCTTAGGAGTAATGCATTTATTTTATTTATTCTGTATCACCTCAGAAAATTTATTCACTGCCAGGTCTATGACTAAGCCATAGTGCATTAACAGTGGATGTACTGACACCACTGACAGTACTCCTGACCAGGATTGTATCTCTGGTTCCCTGTGCTCCTCCATCTGGCTGTTGAAATCTGTTTCATATCTCATTTAAGTTAAAAGGCCTTTGAGGCAGGAAATCTTTCTCAAAAATATTGTCTTAACCTCTCAGTAATATTCCACAGAAACATAATGAGTAAATTAATTAATAAAACTGTGAGTGTTAAAGTGATGCTGTTGCAAGGAAGTTCTGATCCTTCACATATTTTTTAGCTTGCAAAGGGAAAAATCTGTAAGAAAGATGCTCTCTCTTACCAGCATAATTGCAAGTACATAGGAGGACAGACAGTGAAAATGCATGTGAAGCAGTGAGAATCAGGCAGATGGATTTGACGTGTCATCCGTTTTTTTTGACTTTCAACATTACAGCCATCAAGCATTCAGCTTGTCCACATGGGGAGTCATCCCTACCACTGGTGCTAGAACTTAGAGGCTTTGTTACACTCAGTACTGAACATGAATGTAAAAACAGTCTTCAGTTTAAGGATCTTACCATCCAAATAGCCAAAAGAGACAGAGCAGAAGACAGGAAATAACAGTACCTTCCTTTCACATCAGGAATGAATCACTGAGACTTTGCAACCATTAAATTTCCAAACTGCACCCAACCGGAATGGCAACCTGAATGCAGATCACCTTAGCTAATAGTACTTTCATTTTCCTTCCTGCTGTGATTAGGTCTAATGGAAAACATTACTATGCAAATTGTGCCTGGACAAAATGCCATTGGATTTTTAAACTCAGTTGTTGCAGTGTTTCCTGGGAGTTGTGTATCAGGTGCCTAGCGCTTCCCCATGTGTCATGCCCTTAAGGTAAACTCTTCCCTGTGATACATGAGCATCAAGTGATTCCTATGAGACACTGAAGCAGTTCAGCTAGAGGTCAAAGACATGGTGTCTCATGAAATATGCATTATAGCCTCCAAAGTTAGTCTGAAGGAAAAATGGGGGTCAGACATTTTTAACTCACAGCAGGCTCTGAGGCCTTCTAAAATAAGATTAAGCTGACAGGCAGTGCACTACTTTGTTTAAAATTATTCTCATTTAGGTCAGTCTGAATCAACATTAAATGTTCTGTATCACTTTTCTTAACATAAAATAAAAAAGGACCCTATCAATCTTTGCCATAGAAGATGAACGTTTGAGGAAAAACTATTCAATAGCACATCTCAAAGAGACTGAAATTCTAAAGATCTCATCCTTTGCCAGAAAAGTTTTGGTAGAAAATTCCTGGCCAGATCTAATTGACTAAGAGAACTCTATAACTTCAGTGTTCCAGACACTGAAGTCTTTGTTTGAAAACATTATAAGCATACAAACTGTTACCCTGAGGCTTGCTATAAAGCTGAGAACAGGTATAATTACACTACTGAAAAATGATAGGTCTTCCAATGAGCACAAAGTACACTAACTCTTCCAGTCAAATAAAGTCTGCTCTGGGATAAACACCATGATTTCATCAAGTATCAGGACAGGGAAATTTTGTGAAAGCATACAGAAAGTAATGTGCCATCCAAAATCATAGGAAATGTTAAACTACCAGGGATACTTAGCAATACGTTAGATTCCTTAGATTTGGCAATCCAAATCTGAGAGTGACTGTGCTCTCAAACTAGGAGAACTACAGCTCAATGACATGACCTCAAGGGAGATTTGACGAAAACAGCAACTTTGCTTCAAGACACTCATACAAATACACCAGTGGTGCTCTCATCTTGCTGATTAAAATCTACTTAATTAATTATTCATAGTGAATTCTCCTGTTGTGCAAGAGGTTTGATGAGGTACATATATTTAGTTTGAATTATACTGTTGGGATAATGAACATTCCTTGATGGAAAAAGAAAATCTTTTCTGTTAAACTCCTTTGGACCACATACCAGGATAAATTTTCCCTGGGCTATTTTATTTCAGAACAAAAACCTGGATGTGCACGAAAACATACATGCATCAATGAGGGAATGAGAGTGGGAAGCTGGCAAGTTACATTATATCATTTCATTGATGGCGAGATGTGAGGTTTGCAGTGGAAGAGGATCTCCATGCTTTCTGTATGGAACTGGCACTCCCATGGACATTTGATTCCTGAACTGTGGTGCACCCATAGTAGTACTACCAAAACTCCCACAGCAAGAGCAGGTTTTCACTGATGGGGCAGCTCCCACTGTTCAGCCAGGTCTATGACATTAGAAGGCTACAGGGGCTTCAGGATTTGTATGGACAATGCTGATGCCTTATGCAGCCTTACCCTGAGGAGGAGTTTGTAGTTTCACTTCCAAGTGAAAATTAATTCAGAACAACTAAGTTGGAAACAAAGTAATGTCTTCTCTAAGTCCTCTATGATGAAAATTGCCTACAATCTGAGAATTTATCCATTTAGTTATTTGTTTCCACCTCTAAATTTAAAGAAAGAACCTAAGGAAAAGTTAAACAAAAGGGAAGGATTGGTTTACTTTTGCTCATCTAGTTCCATTTCAGCAGAAAAGAGTCTGCAAAATAATATGAGCTCAGATATGGTCAATTAATATTCAGCTCCACTTCCCTTGCTAAATTCCATCTCCTTTTAAGCATTTGGAAACCAGCATCTCTATATTGTAAGTGGTTCTGCTGGAGGAGGTATCACAATGTTTTAGTGGATGTTCCTGTCCCCTTGAAAGTTTGTCTCTTGGTGATGTAATCAGAGCTGTTAGCAGTTGATGACTTTTGTAAATATGTCCTCATGACAAAAACTGGCATTTAGGTTCTTTTAAAATGCCAGCCTGAATCTTGGCTGTTGCCTACCTGAATGTCTGGCCCTAAGCCCAGTTCAAAAGCTACTCCCATATGCTTCCGCATGTTTAAAAAAAAAAAAAAAAAGGAAAAAAAGGGAAAAAAATCAATTACATCACCATGCAAAAGACTTATCCCTGGTTCAGAACTGGAATTTTGTTCAAAACTCAACCATATGCATCCCCACCTACAGTCTAACTATAACAATCTGCTAATTCCACTTCCCATGAATCATTACTAGAAACTATTAAGAAGCTTAAAAGGAACAGATTGTGCTTTTTTCCAGATGAAGCTTAATATAGTACAGCACATAATAATGCTTCAATCTGATAGAAAAGGGTCAGGCAAACTGCAGGGTGCTCCTGCTGCTACTCCTGCCCAGCAATTGAGCCAATTAAACTATCTAACCATAAACCATTAAGATCTCATGTGAACTACATAGCAAACCAACATTTTTATTATTAAAATAATTAACAAAATGCACTGGTATCTGCTTTATCATATTAAACATTATCAATATCAAGTAAAAAGTCCCTACAGTCAAATTTTCTCCTGCCCAGGGATTTTTGGGGTGTTATGCATTCCTTTTGAATACAAAAGCTTTTTTTATAAATAGCTGTACATGTAAATTGTTATCAGGTGGTTGTTTCATTTAAAAGAGAGTTTCTGTAGGCATCAAACTTTAAAAGAGATTTAGGATGTAAAATTGATTCTCACAAGACACAGCAAAAATTCACAAAGTAAAAGAAGAACCTTGAATGAAACAGAAGAAATATGTCATTCATTAGGCTGGTAATAATCCTACCTGTCACAAAGCATATTTATTTAGGCAGAATGCTATCAGTATTTTTATAGAAAAAGAAGACCAAACCAGAATAATATTCTTTCCTGTATCTGAGACACAGAAAAAAAGTCAAGACAGGTTAGAATTTGCAGCATATGTTTTGCAAGCAATATAGTGAATACAGAACTTCGTGTTTTTTCTTAGCTTTCATTTGCATCAATAGGATGAACTTTGCCAGAAATAACCAAAAAAAAAAAAAAGAAATAAAAAGATATAGCTGAAAGTATAATTTTGAAAGTGTATGCATGTGGGAGTAATAGAAGATATTTATGAAAGGCAACATTGATTACTACAATGTTCTTTCTGAAAGTTGAAGATATGAGAGTGTAGATTAGCTTTCCCAAATGGAAATGCTAGAGATGTCTTTGACTGTTACAATTCAAATTAATCATGGCAAAATACCAATAGTACCTACTACTACTGGTACCTACTAGATATTGTCCATATTTGACCATTATGAGTATTTTAAAATACATCACTACTATGAATAGGGACATAATATCAAATCTTTCAAGCAGTTAGAGCAAGCACATTTCACTGATACAGCATGATCAAAATCACAGCCTTCTGGTAGCTATGTCTGCAAATAACACAGGACAATAGTGTTATTTCTTTCTAAAGGGTACAAACCAAATGAAATCAAAACACATATGCCTGAGATTTTGGAGTTGTCTATGTGTGTTAAAAAGGAAAAAAAAAAAAGAAAAAAGAAAAGAAAATTAAACCCAACTTGTTTTCATGTGATCCAAATATTTTATTTAAATTATTTTAAATGGAATTTCAATTTCCATAATAAGTATGTATATGTAAGACAACAGCAACACCAAAAAAACCCCAAACCAAAATAAAAAAAATTCATTTTGAAAGTAACCTACTAAAAATACCTTAAATTTCAATAGTTACTCAAAATATATTCCACTTAAACATCTCCAACTAGGTCTTTTCCTTAACAATGACTTGGAGACTGAGCAGTTCTACTTCAACTATCTTGAGGGCCAGACAGCAATTTTGTGACCTTTGGGCTCTTTCATCATAAAATATCAAATAGGAAAATCTGAATTTCATGGGTAATGAAGACAAATATGTACACACCTTTGTATGTATGCTACTTTTTTTGTAAACTAATTTCTAACATCTGTAGTACAAGTAGCCAAGTGCTGCTCTGGTGAAAGGACATCCACCCAGAACAAGTTCCATCAGGTTTTCCTCAGCATGACTCCATGCTGTATTTGCAGTGCTGTGTCTCATTTGGAGCCCCACTTTGAAACAGCTTCTTCATAGAGCTGCTACAGCGTTGTGGCACAGAACAGTGTGCAGCTGAAATGAAAGGCCTCTTGGTGAAAATATGACCTGTTATATGCAATTAGATCTCACACTAGAGTCATTTTGCTATGCAGTTATGGTCTTTGGCAGGAATTGTCTAGAAGGTTTATCTGTTATTCCTCATGCAGAACCAAGAGGTTATGTGGATGAAAGGTTTCTCCAGTGAAACAACTTTTAAGCAAAGCATTAGGGCCCTGATGGCTGAGCTCGGAGAGGTATCAGAGAACTAGGAACCAGCAAAGGAGTAGCACAGGGCAAAAAAATCCCTCAGTGATTACGTATTGTACCTACTCCATCCTTAAAATTGCCTTCCATAAGCATAGAGAATCTCAAAGTGATTCAGAGGGCACAGTCTAAATCTAAGATATCATCTAACCACTGATGGCTGCAGTTAGGAATGTCTCCTTAGCTGTCTGTATGATAATGGAGAACTTACACTTCTGTTTTCTTGGATGTTAATCTTTTCTATTCATACTGATAGCTCTTCAAACAGCATTTATCTGTTGCCAAGTGCTCATAAAACTCAACCTCAAAAGGATTGCCTATGTTCCCAGTGGCTTGATTGATTCAGATATTACAATTCAAGACATGTCAATATAAAGAAACGTTAGTTATCACTACATCATGAGAGCTATAAGCTTAATTTCCTTTTCTATGAACAGTTTTGAGATTTTTTTCAAGTTTTTACATTTGAGGACAAGAAAGGTTTTCATAATCACAAAAATGAAACCGTCTCCCACTTCTAGTCCTCTTAAAATTCAATCCACTGAAATAATATGTTGAACAGATCTTATAATATTTAATTTAGATATTGACTATTTTATCATTTAATATAAGCCTCATATTGCTTTCTACAATGTAAAATAAAACCAAATATGCATTTTGAATCAGGAAACTATTATTTAAAATAATAATCAATCAAAATATTTGGACATTAAAAAATAAATTTAACATGTTTAATTATGAAATCAATTTTTTTTCTGTGAAGTTTTTAAGTTTCAGCGACTAGGTATATTCTGACTAGAAGTTCTCATCCAAAGGCATGTAGACCAGCTCTATTCATAAGGTATTTGTTTAACTAATAAACTCTTAAATTATTTTGGAGAAGTAACATACAGTATACTCCAAGCATAACTATACTTCATTAAATTTTAAAAAAATCTGCTTATCTCCTCATCTAAGAGAGCCCATAAGTATCAGTTTGATATCAAAGTTTCTGTTCTCTTTCTCCTCTTCTTCTGGGCTATTTTGAAGTAATAAATTCATTTCTCTTAAGATAATGATGACCTAGTTTCACAGTTTAATGCACTTCACTTCTGTTTATTTTTAAATTATCACCTCATAACTTTAAGACTCATTTAAACACTGCTGTTATGTGAGCAAGGGGAACAGTGTAGCAGCAGCCTTTTCTGTATCTTCCTTTGATCCCTCCTGCTAACTGGCAAGCCTGCAGCTTTGTGGCCTTGTCCACTGAGCAATGTTTGAAGTCTTACATGATGCTAATGTCTACTAAAGGATTTTAAATTTGACAGCTCTTGCAGAAACATGCTACCATCTCTGTTTGCTCAGCTTGTTTTCAGACTGGAGAGATTAAATTTTTTATCTCCTGTTTGTGAAATAGCTCTTTCTATCTACCTGATTCTAAGGCATTTTCCTTATATATTTCCTGTATAATTTAATTTCAAAACGAAATCATTAATGAAAGGACAGATCTTAGTGGACTCAAGGGATGCTCTAGGTTTTCTTTCACTTTCCTTTAGGGTTATATATTTTGGGTTTTGGTTGGATTTCAGATAGAAATGAGAACGCATGAGACTGACAGTGTTGGACTGGAGGCAGTTTCTTTTAGGAGACAAATGCTATGTCAGAAAGGAGAGGGCTTTGCAGTGAGAACTCTTTGGTCTATGATTCTCTATCCTTCATTGTGGGCCTAGTGCAATCCCTAGGCGTGCAGCTGCCTGGGGTTTATTCACTGGCATTTGGACCTAGTCCCAGTTCTGGATTAGGTTATTAATTATTATATTTCTCCAAAGAGTTGGTTCCTTTTATGAGTGAATAACATTACACTTCTGTATATTCACAACCTGGAACACATCTTCACGTAATATTAATTCTTAACTCCACTATGGTTTGCATCTGGTCTTTTCCAAAATACACTTGATGTCCTATTCTGCTGCTGTAGTAGTCGAGCAATACTACAAGTCATCCTGCAAAAAGAGGTGTAATTCAGGGATTATATGGATTCTGAAGGCTTTCAAGTAGTCTTGAGTTTTCTGATAAGTGCCTTTCTCTCTGCCCTATATCCTCATATGTGAAATGGAAATAAAAATATTTTTACAACAGTAATGGTGCAAGAATTAAATATATTACAGGAAACTCACATAACTACAGGAAAGAGAGCCATGTTAGTCTGACTGAATGAAATATGACAGTTTTACCTCACAAAAACTCGTACTTGCTTCATTTTAAAAATGACCACATCATGTTCATTGAAGTAACAATAACTCTGTTTGTCTAACATACACTTAAAAAACAGCACCTAAAATTTCCCAACAGTAGCTGAAGATGATAGCAAGGCGACTCCATACTTCAAATGATTGTGCACATTTATATTCTGAATGTTCATTTGGGAAATGAGTGAGTTTCGTGACTCTCCCTATATGAATTCTGAGAGCAGAGAGGTCTATCATGAATCCATGAATATTTAGTGTGGTAACTGAAAGGCATTTCCCAGGGGTGCTTGTCAAAAGATTTTGAAAGGGGTTTCTTGGGGAACATTAATAAGTCTTAGAGGATACTCTATAGGATGAGAAGACTTACATTGTGTGCCCAGCAACTTTATTGCAGATAATCCTTGTTTTAGGAAAATGTTGGATAATTTTTGCCACTAGGTGGATAAAAAAGATTGCATCTTACCAAAATATTTGAAAAATGCATTTAAGTATATTAGGGGTCCAGATGGTTTTTGAATTGTAACTTCAGAGGGTATTACTAGGACACTACCACCCTCAGCTTTTGAATGCAGAAAATTAAGAAGAAAATAGTAATAGAACAGCTGAATATGATCTTTACTGTGTGGGTGACCATGTACTGGAACAGATTGCCCAGAGAGGTTGTGGAGCCTCCCTCAGTGGAGATAGTCAAGAATTGTCTAGATGTAATCTTTTGCAATGTGTTCTAGTATGACCCTGCTTGAGGAGCAGGGATGGACCAGATGTGGTCCCTTCTGACCTTACCCATTCTATGACTCTACTATGATCTACTGAATATTTCAGACTAAGGTGCCCTATAGCAAAAGCATAATTACATATTAAAAAATTACAGAATAATTTTTGGTTTAGAAGGTCTGAACAGTGGTGGAGATTTCATGGCTTTCTTGGTCAAGGTTTGTCAAGCCAAATTAGTCTATTCATGAGTTTCCTTACCCTAGTTCTTTGTGCAGAATTGGAGGGAAGGGAGAGGGGTATCTGCTTTCCCCTTTGTCCAAGGGGGGCAGAGAAGGGAGACAGAGACAAGGAGTCCAGGCAAAAGAACAAGAGAGAGTTTATTCCAACGATCCCTGAGGTTTTTTAAGATCTCTGGGGGAAGATCCCAACTCGGGGGCTGGATTAGGTGAAAATTTAGGAAGAGGCAGAGTCTAAGGTTCATCAACCAATGGAACTAGGACAGGGGCAGGGCTGGCTGCACTCTCGGTCCTGTCCCCCCCACCAGTCACGAGGCACAGGAGTCTCACACACTGGGCCTCCCATCCGGGAGCCTCAGGGCGGAGAGGGGAGGGGGACCTGGGAGCCCTAGGAACCCCGGAGCTCCTGAGTGAAGGTAGCACTGCGCGGCCCAGGAATAAGACAAACCAGCTTAATGGGTACTCATCAAGAGAATGAAGAAAGCTTGAGGGATACAATACACAGGGTGTGGTGCTGGTCAGCACAGCACGGGCAAGGTAACAGGACCAGGCAGGAAAATGCAACAAAAAAGACCTTATTACAATGAAAATTACACTTTAGAACTTCAACAGCAAGTCTCTTAGTTGTTTCAAGGTGTTTTTCCAGCACTGTTCTCCTTGGGATTCATTTCAGCATTTTCCTACAGTTCTTAACCGGTGCTTCTATATCTCTTTGAAAATAAGCCTATTATATATTTTCTATCAAATAGGAGAATAGTTTCTCAAATTAATGTTTTCAGAAGTTCTTAACAGTTTTAAGACAATCACCTGACAATCCTCTTTTCTACACTTTCATGTCTTTGGTTTTCTTATGGCTGATTGTCAATTAGTTCATGTTGTCCAGCCAGGATGGTGTGCAGATTTCCTCAAGATATGATATTTTTCCTCCTTGTATCTGACTTGGGCAGAGTAAAATAGAAAGTCTGTTTCATGCCTCTAAAACTTAGTATCTCTTTGTGCACTTTCATTAGGGTATTTACCATATCTAGTAATGGAATGACAATGTTGACTCAATTTTAACATGTTATGAATTTTAATTGTCTAGGTCTTGTTTTCTGCAGAACTGCTTCTCAGTCAGTCATTTCTTATCCTGTATTTAAGCATTAGATTATTCTGTTCTAGGAGCAGTGTCATCCAGCATGGTAGTATTTACAGATTCAATAAACATACTGTATATCATAATTCAAATCAGTGTTGGAGATATCAATTAAAAATGGGACCAACATAGACCTGTAAGAAAGCCATTGAGCTTATGCTTCCTGTTAGAAACTTATTAAGTGAGAATACAGTTTTAATAAAGTTTTAAAGTCCTTTTTGCACCTAATACAAATTATGTTTGTCTCCCAACTATGCATAGACTGTTCATACGTGATAGTAAAATATATAATAGTTTTAGGATGCAGTTGCTCATTTTTCACAAATGCTCTGAACTGGATACTAGGTTAGCTTATGATTTATTTTTTAAGAATACATTGTCCCTTCTTTGTGACACCAGAAGGAAATTTCTCATCTCTAGCAAAACATCTTATTCATTTATTGTTTATTTTTGATGAACTGAAATACAGTTGGCTGAGCTCTTCCCTCAGTTTCTCTTTTGAGACAGGTTTGAGAAACCTCATTTCATTTATTTGTAAAGTTATACATATGTCATATATCTCCAGAAGAACCATTAAAGTCTTTAATGCTGTTTCAGTCAATTTAGGAAGGAAGATGATCCAGGCATTTTGCTAATGCCTAATTTTTTAATCTCTAGGAATTTCTATAATTTCTGAATTCTTCTTTATTTATTCTAGCATGAGACACAGTAGACCAGGTAGAATTTAGGTACTTGTATCCTTTTGTATTATGACTTTTCCACCTTCTTTCCAAGAAAAATAATTAATGCATTGATGATTATAACATTATTTTGGAAACTGAAAAATATTACTTTGAACACACTCAGGCTAAGAAGAGGATAATACCGAACTTTTCAGTATACAGCAGCAAATTGTAGTTACCAGGGTGTGATATAAAAAACCTAGCCTTCTCCTCTCCCCATGCCTTAAAATGAAATAAAAATCTATTTTCAAGAGAACGTTCTGACTAGGAAATAAAGTGAACAGTAGTACTTAGAATCATAGAGTCATTTAGGGTTGAAAAGACCTCTGAGGTCATCAAGTGCAACCTTTGACTGAATGTCCACTAAACTGTATCAAGATGTGTCATGTCTACTCATTTTACAAACACTTCCAGGGATGGTGATTCTACCACTTCCCTGGACAGCCTGTTCCAATGTTTAATGACTCTTTCAGTGAAGAAGTTTTTTCTAATATCCAACCTGAACCTCTGCTAAAGATGTTGTGATGTGATCTGCCTAGTTCCCTTGTGCATTCTTAACACAAAGATTATCTGAATCACATGTTAAAGTAATTTGCTCTATTCAGATATTAGACAGACTCCCCATGACAAGGATCAGGAACCTAAAAATACAGACTTTGCAATTTATGCTTATGAGACAAATATATTCCTTACTACATGTAGCCTGAAAATCTTCTGAAAGACAGCAGCTATAGTTGAAGATAGTTTGATCTTTTGGCAATTCAGGACTTTTAAGTTTCTGGTCCACTGTCTGTAACAATACCAGTCCTTAGTCTCCATTTTTATCTTTTCTCCATAGTTTTTTTTTTTTTTTTATTTTGTGGTAGGGGGGTTGTTTGTGTA
>JAWWLZ010000001.1:35763549-35776817 GCA_035041345.1 Poliocrania exsul
ACACCCAGGCTCACCAACATCCTGCAGTACCAGAGAAAACAATATGTTTGTCACCTGCTGAGCAAGGATTCATCTCTTAAACCTTTAGACTTTAACATTGTAGTTGTTTCGTTAAATGAATAGCATCTGAAGGCATCACAACATGTCTTGCTCTTCCTGTCTCTCCTCCTGTCCTTGATTTCAATTACAGGTTTTACTCTTCACTCTTTTTTATTAACTTTAGCAGTGGTTAACAATTTTCCATCTAAATAATGCAGCTTCCAGAGTTTAGTCCACAAAGAGGAATAGAGATGAGGCACTCCAAATTATCAATTCTGAGAGTCATAATTAATTTTAATTTTGAGTAGACTATAAACACATCAATCCCATGAGGACATGCATCTTTATTCAGGTTGAAAGGCTAATGGGGTTTTGGTCCAGCTCCATTTATTTAACGTTCCTCAAGAACCTTTGACCGTAACTGATGCTGTTATGAGCATCAACAGAACTCTAAAAGGAAATGCAATAAAGCTGAGTAAAATTATCAGAATAAAATTAGAATATTCTTGAAATGAAACAAGAATAACTCAAACTGATAGAGGAAAAAAAAACACCTAGAAACATGGGAACTGAACTAATTAAACCATGAAGAAAACAATGCTAAATATATTTCCCCAGACTGATAATAATTAGTAGTAATAACTTCCACTTTTATTGAATGACTCACCAAAGCATCTCTAAGTGGTAGCTAAAAATGAGTGTTAATATTTTCTCATGCTCTTGGCTTTGGAACCTGAGACACAATAGGATTAAGTAAATGTCTCAAAGTCCTTCTTTACACAACTGACAAACCCAACCCCCAACCCCAACCCCCCCAATACTGGCACAGTCCATTGTTTCCCCGATTACAAATCTAATCAGTTGTCTGTCAGAGCTTTACTGGAAACTAGAGAAATCTTTGAGAATGATCTTGCCCATATGCTCCATAAATGCAGCATCAAGGCCAATGCAGGATGGCATTTTGTACTTTTAGCTGGTATGAAGTTCTATGTGAAGTCCAAACTTGAGCAGGAAACCCTTTACTCTCACTTTGATGGCCTATGTCTTTGTATGAAGGGAAGGTCTAGTCATTACTCAGAGAAGTTGGAATTAGGAAAAAAGGGAGGGGTATGTGGTTATTCTAGCAGTATGGAAAGCAAAGGGCAGGATCAGGGTTTTAGAAAACTAAAGATAAACACTGCTTAATTTCTTATTATTATTCAGGTGAGATATAGCTGACCCTCAAAGGCCATGCCAAAACATCAACAACAAGCGTTAAATAACTAACCAATTGATCAACCATATAATACATTTTAAGCTAAACTGTTTTGCAGTAAAACAGAGCAGAAAAAGAAATGCTTGAAGAAGAGCCTGAGGGCTAATCTAACAGGAATTGCTGAAAACACACCCCCCAATATACCATCGCTATTTTTGTACTTGCTTAGTAGAAAACTGTTGCCTGAGGAGAGAGAGTATTTAAAAGTAGCCTTGTAGGCAGAAGTCTTGACATTAAACTTTTTCTTGTCCTGAGATTTGGCCTCATTTACACACAAAGATAATCTTAGTGAAATGCCTTCCTTCCTCCTTTAATTAAAGAAGGAAGCATATAGTGGCTTTGGAATGAGTGAGCTTCTGTTGTATTGAGTTACTGGTAAAACTCTTGCTTCAAACTTTTGGGAGTCTAAGCCATAGGTGTGGAAATATGGCTACTATCCTTAGCCTCTTTAATAATATTGTCTCAGAGCAATTCCTGCCTTTAAGCCCAAATTAATATATCTGGAAACCTAGTCAATTCAATTAAAATGATAAAATCTTTCTTAACTGACTAATAGACATTTTGTGATATTTGACAATAACTAATAATTTGGCTAATACAGTTGGGGTTGTTCAGTCTGGATATGAAAAGGCTCCAGGGAGACCTTATGGTTGCTTTTCAAAATAGGGGGCTGGTATCCATCAAAGCCACTCTATCACTGCCCTCTGCAACTGGACAGAGAAGAGAAAATATAATGAAGGGTTCATGAGTTGAGGTAAGGATCAGGAGAGGTCACTCACCAGTTACTATCATGGGCAAAACAGGCTCAAAGTGCGGATATTAACTAAATTTATTGCTAGCAAAATTAGAGCAAGATAATGAGAAGTAAAATAAATCTTAAAAACGCTTTCCCCCCACTGCTCTCTCCTTCCTAAGTTCTATCTCCTCCTTCCCAGTGGGGCAGGATGAAGGGAATGGGGGTTATAGTCTGTTCGTCACACACTGCTCCTGCCCCTGCACAGAGAGAGTAGCTCTTCCCCTGCTCCAG
The DNA here is from genome assembly GCA_035041345.1 of Poliocrania exsul. NCBI lineage: Eukaryota > Metazoa > Chordata > Aves > Passeriformes > Thamnophilidae > Poliocrania > Poliocrania exsul. Next base: position 35,765,871 of record JAWWLZ010000001.1, read on the forward strand.
TGTGGGCTCCTCTCTTTGTGGGATCACAGGTCCTGTCACTAGCCTGCTCCAGCATGGTCCTCCCATGGGATCACAGCCCCTTTTGGGCATCCACCTGCTCTGTTGTGCATCTCCTACATAGGCTAAAGGTGGATCTCTGCACCCTGATGATCCTCCATGGGCTGCAGGGGCACAGCTGCCTTATCATGGTTTGCACCACAGGCTGCAGTGGAACCTCTGCTCTGGTGCCTGGAGCACCTCCTGCCTCTCCGTCTGCACTGACCTTGGGGTCTGCAGGGCTGTTCACATGTTTTCACTCCACTCTTCTTTGGCTGAAATTTCATGTGTGCAATAGCTTTTTTTCTTTCTTAAATATGTTATCACAGAAGCATTACTATCATTTCTGATGGACTCAGACTTGGCGAGCTGTCATTGGCTCTGCTGGACATGGAGGAAGCTTCTGGCAGCTTCTCACAGAAGCCACCCTATATACCCCCAGCTGCCAAAACCTGGCCACACAAATCCAATACAGGGGCTTGTAAGAAAGACAGAGAGAAACTTTCTGCCAGGGCCTGTAGTGACAAAACAAAGAGGAATGGTTTTAAACTGAAAGAGAAAGGGTTTTGATTGGACATAAAGAAGAAATTCTTTACTGTGAAGCTGGTGAGATACTGGAACAAGTTGCCCAGAGAGGTTCTGGATGTCCTACAATGTGTTCAAGAACAGGCAGGATGGGGCTTTGAGCAATCTAGTCTAGTGGAAGGTGTTCTTGCCCACGGCAGTCAGGTTGGAACTGGATGATCTTTGAAGTTCCCTTCCAATACAAACTATTCTACGATTCTATCAATTGATCTAATTGGCCCTTAGATATATAACTGAAATAGAATCACTCAAACCTAAAAAATACAGATACTATTTTTTTATGGTTTAATGCCCCTAGTTGTTTGCTGATTCCATTAAAAACTATGAATTTTGTTGGGAAAAAGTGGTTCGTTAGAATCAGTTAATATACCACTACGTGACAGTCTAATAGTTCATCAAATAGCTGGGATTCAATCATTTGTAGTAATGCAAATAATCAGTCTTAAAATACTAGCTAGCAAAATCTTCTCCCTTATACACTGCTGTCAGTTCATTATTATTTACATAATTAATAAGATTTTCAATGTAATAAATGTAATAAAAATTAAAACTAGAATATTTAATTTCTTTAAATTCTTTTTTGTCTCCCTTGCAGTGGGCAGACCAATGACTACCCTGAAGTTTATCTATCTGAACAGGTCATGAGAGACTAATGGACATAACATGAGAAATTCCAGATGTAACAGGAAACAATTTGAGAAGCTGTCAAAAGTCAAAGATATGCTCCATAAACACATCACTTGTCTCAAAATGTGAGTATTTTCACTATGAGATCTAAAAGACCATCTCTTGACAGTGAAGATGCTAAATATCCAGTTTGAAATAGTATATAAACCAGCTTTTATAATCATTGCAATCTTCCAACATAACTTTATACTTTGTAAAATTCAAGTTTATTTTACTTTGAATGCCATCCCATGGTTTAACTAGAACATGTTAGAGCACTCTTAAATGATTAATAAAACCACAAACACCAGAGAAAACTGTTAGCCATAAACCCAATAAACATGATTAAGGAATATTTCCAGGGATTTGACAAGCAAACTGAAGCAGTAAAACAGTTCTAGGATCTCTTACGTGACAAAGATATATTTTTCAGTTCATGGTGCTGCAGATGGTTTTTGGATCCTCCAAGTGATTTCACCACCAAGGAGAAATCCACCATTAGATGTTTGAGACTAAACCCCTGACATGTGAGGTCCTTTCTCTAAAGTCCCTTTTTTTCCCAAGCTTTATGTCTTACATGCCGTGATGAAAGTTGTACAATGCTTCTCTGCACAGTAGGATATTGGATCCCAATTTTGATTGAAACAAAGGTAAAATTGCACTTCAGGCATCAACATTGGGCTTAATATGAAAATGCAAGGTAAAGTTTCACCTGTGATATCTGAACACTGCTTTAGGTAAAGAGTCTTCTAGAATTACAAAGGCTGAAGTAAACAAACGAGTATGTGTAGTAAAGTATATAACTTAGTGATACACCTGAATTTATCATGCTCTTCACATTCATTTCATATTGAAAATCTGTTGAAACCTGAATTTGGTACACTGGGAACTACTGGGATTTATTATAACACTGTATGTTATTGTTGACTGGCTCATGGAATATGCTCTGAGACCTCTCCTGTACCATAACAGAAGCAGAGTATGTCCTGTGTCCTCCCTTTCCCAAGGCTGTGACAACCTCATGTTGATCTCCATTGCTTTATGGTTGTTCAAAATAAAATAAAAAGAGCTACAGAATCACAAAATGTGCTTTTTATTGGTCATAGCTACATGTTATTTGGTCTAAAAATAGATGATTATTTCCAGATAACATGTGTGTAAGAACAGGTATGGTACTTGCATTTAAAGGTATGGAAGGCTTTTAACTATTCACTGTACCTTTAAAAACCTGAAAAGTAGATATGTTTTAAAAATATTTCACAAGCCTATCTAAATCTAGAAAATGAAATTTGTTCAAGGTCATACTAAACCACTTAAGGAAATAGACAATCAGTTCTGGAATATGAAAGTTTAGATTACCTGGTCCCTATAGACTTTACTTGTAACCGAACACCTTGGCAGCAAAAGTTCTAGAATAACAGACCACAAAGTGAATTCAGGACAAACTTCCAACCCTCCCACTGAATAAGCTGTTTTGCATTACTGGACCTGTCAAATCTCTGTGTTATTTAACCTCAGCTTTTGTGGTTGAATATCCTTTCATTCTGTTATTTGTTTATATGTATTGGCAGGCATCACCATCTCAGATTTTGTGAGTTTCACTTCAAAACAGCTGCCAAGATAATACATCTCAGTCTGAGGGCATTTCATTGATGTGGACATAGCATCCCCAAGGGATTCTCCTCAGCATAGATGCTGGTTATTAATGCAGACATCTATCTATCTATTGTAGCCAGATGCATCTCTTTCTCTCTAGCATCACAGAAATTTAGAAAAGCTGACATTTTCCAGTAGGAGTCTTTTCCTGCTTATCATACATAGACAGATTTGGCAAGGACAGCTAGCTTTTTAGAAGTGAAAAACAATACATTCTGCAGCACAAATTTCAAATATATGTTTCAAACAATACCAAACCCTAACAGATGTTCAGTAAGCAATTTTAACAAATTTAAAAAGAGCTATTGTGCTCTAGGTAGTTGTGGGTCTTGTTTGATTTGTTTGGTTTTTTTGGGTTGGGTTGGGTTGTTGTTTTTTTTTAGATATCTATTCCTTGTAGCTCCAAATGAACATTGTATTTATGGACATATTTAATTAAGGTAATTCCAGTAAACTCATCTGAACTATTTGTTTTTATAATTAAAGGCGTACTTAAGTACATCTTTTCATTGTCTCCCTGCCAAAGAACTTATTTTCCTTTCTAAGGCTGTTAGCAGCTTCTTCTCCCTTACTTTATCATCTCTCACTCTGTTCTGAAACATCCATTTCACTTTTGATCAGGCTGTGATGTCAACCTTCTTCACTGCTTGCTACATTTTTAGATAGGCACTTTTTTGTGCTCTGTTACACCTGGGAGAAATGCTTCATAGAAATCTTCAAGCTCACTCTATTACTCTCTTTAAACCTCATCAATACCACAACACACTCAAAGCTCAATAATGATTTGATTGCTGGACCACTGAGCGTACATTATTGCCTTTCACATTATCAAATTTAATTTTCCTTGTACCTTCACACTTTATATTTCAATTGCATATACATATAAGTTATTCAGGGAAGAAAACCTCACTTCCCCTCACCTGGAAACTTCCCTGCCTTTAAAAGAAGTTCTTCATGGTGTCTTTGGACTCTTGCCAATCTGACACCAAAAAATAGGGTAAACGTGCTGTCAGACTCTTGACTGCTTAAGTGTTAAGGACATGTTTGGTGAGATTTGAATAGATCCTGGAGCTTCCACTAGGATGCTAAACAAACAAAACATGTATGAAGGTTCCTAATATGCGGTTTGTTGACTTGTACTTTTGGTAAAAGCAGGAACTTCAGCACTGCCACCAGAGACACTCACCTTGTCTACTCAGTCAATAGCAAAAAACAGGATCAGTGAAATATATGAATGGGATGTCTTGCTTCAGTATTTCATTGGACCTTGCCTCTTTCCTTGACTGTATAGGACTATAATGTACAGACTGGGTCATCCTTTCCTTTAATTAGGAGTATATCAAGACAGCTGCTGAAAATTTCAGGGATATTGTGCCATTTTGGAATTTAAGTCATGCAGACTGGACTCTAGAATCATATTTTACAGTCTGTAGATCAAAAACTTCTTTTAGCATTACATTACTGGATGAGGCACTTAGTGCCATGGTCTAGTAATAAAAGTGGGGTTGGATCAAGGGTTGGACTTAATCACAGATGTCTCTTCCAACCCAGCTGATTCTCTGATTCTATTCTATGATTTTATGAGCCTAGTGTGCTGAAGGGTTCAATGTGAATGAGACATTAATACTGTAAGCAAAGCATCATCTTTCACTATATGACCAGCAAATATATTTTTAGCCAGAGTGTGAGCCTGACATTGAATAATTCAATAATACTTTTACTATTTTACTGCAAGAAGGACCAGACTATTTAAATACAAACTGATTGATCATTTATGGGAACCCATCAACTTTTAGTTGAAAAAGTGGACAATTTCCTACTCTTCAGCAACTTGTGAACAGAAACTGATTAAGTAAACAAGAGTTTGACATTGTTTGCTAAAGAATCAATGAAAGTAATATCATCTTTCAAAATGTTTAACCATTTTTCTGCTTCTGAGATCAACACAAATCTCATTGGCTTAATGTCCTCATGGAACCATAAAAATTAAAGTAGTTATTATTTCTACACCTTTTTTATGGAGGGTTAAATATAATTTGTGATATAGTTTGTGAAACATGTCAGGTTTTGTGACAATTTGCATGAACTGAGAGATACCAAAAAACATGTAAGAAAAGAGTGATATGATCCCACAAGTAACTGACCAGAACTGATCAAGTATTTACAAAAGAATTTTAAAGGCATATTTTTGTAAGTTCTGTATAATTAGTTTTTAATATTCTCTATAGCAAGATAGGTATTTTTCAAACAGACTAGGAGGTTATTCAGAGTGCAGAATCTAAGGTGTATTTCTACCATGCTTGGAATGCATAAAAGGGCACAACTAAATATAGTTTCATTATATTAGGAGTCATAATAAATTTTTCTCTATCACGAGTCTATAAACTCTCTAATTCAAAAGACTGGGTTATGTATCAGGCTGTAACATAGACCCAGTCTTTACAGAGCAAAAAATAAGGATTTCAAAGTAGAATTTTCTGTCAGAGACATTTTCTGGAAGAAATGTCTCACTAATAAAAATTTAACTTTTTTCTCATATTTTCCATCATCTTCTCACAGTCTGCACCAAAGTAAATGATTTGGAAAAGACTGTGCTATGTTGGTAACTGGCAAGGCAAAATTTACATATGTTCTTCATAAAAAAAAAAAAAAAATGAAAAACTTATCTTGAAACTTATTTTTCTATAGTGTTTTCCTATTTTTCTTCTTGACTTGTTTTTCCCCAGGATTTTTTTTCCCCCTTATATTTTTCCTTATTAACCCCAAATTTTATCATGGGACAGAACTTCTGATCCTCTAACTGCTTTAGTTCTAACAGTCTCTAGTCTTGGGTAGTTTCTAGAAAAAAAAGGTAATCTGTCATAATTTCTCATCAAGTAAAGAAGGTAAATCATCTGAATAAGTTGTTTGTTAAAATTACATTTAAAATGGCTTATTTTTAGCTTTCATAAAACTAAAGTAAGTCCTAGGAAATATCACTAACTTGTTAACAGTCATTATTCATTTGAAAGAATTGATAGGTTCTAAAAATTTCCCAGCTTACTCAGGTATCATTTAGCTGTAGCAAGCTCTGTTCTATAGGTATAGGACAAGTAGTATCCTGCTTTCTCCCCAGGTATCTTTTTCTTCTTGTGAGACTTAGGGATTAAAGAATGCTGCACAGCCACCAGTAGCAAAAAAAAAAAAAAAGAAAAAAAAAAGAAAAAAAAAGAAAAAAAAGTTGTTAGTCTCCTTTATTTCCATCAGGAATTACTTATGGTGGCTGACTTAGCTCCTTCATGTAAAAATACTAATCACTGAGTTCAAGAAGCAGTTACTACTATGTCAGTCTACAGCAATGATGCTCAAAATAGCATGAGTCATACCCTCTCACCTCTCCTAGTCTCACCTTCTCACCTTCTTTCCCCAGCACTGTAACATTCATGATATTGCAACAACAAAATTCTAGTTTATTTTCCTTTCTCAAGCTGTTTATGGAGCGAGAGCAATGGGAAAACACAGCAGGGAAAAAAAGAGGGTGGAATAATTCTTTAGGCAGTACAAGCTCAACATGAAAATTTTCCAATTAATGCACAAAGCAGTGTGTGTGCATGCACGTGTGTGTGTATGTGAGTGAACTTAAATCTCTTTTTTTCTGGCAAAGCATTTCAGTCAGTATCCTATCTTTTTTCATTATTATTCAATCCTGGATTTTCTAAGCGCTTTATTGGAGAGAGCCTCTTCTGTAATCATCTGCTACAAAATATCCTTAAAGGAGTTAACGTAGACACACAAACAGCTTGAAACATGGACAGAAAGATAAATAGACAGATTCATGTAGCTCCACTATGTATTTATCTAAATGCAGCGACAGATAGGTTCGTATTTGGCTTATTCCTAAATAAAAAGTTTTCCTTTTTCTCACCAAAATGAATTGTCCTGTTTTCACCTTTTTTTCCCCTTCTATTTGTAAACTTCAAGTTGATTTCTCTAATACTTCTCAGAGAAAAAATCTTATTGTTAAAGTAATATCATGGAGTCTCAGAAACAATCAACACCATTCCCAATTGTGCTGAGGATAGACTACCATTCAGGTGAAACCTTAAAACAAATCAGACAAAGGATGCCAGAGGAACCCATTGACTATTTGCTTTCTACTTCACTAAAGACACTAAGTGGTGCAAATATTACTTTTCAAAATTCAGTTTTCTGCTGCAAGCGTAACTCCAGAGGCATAGCAAAATGGAGAAGTCTGAAGGTCAAAACTCCTTTAAGTTAAAATGTTGGAGCATCCCTTCTACACTGCTGATGCCTCACTCTCATGCTATTCACTTTCTAATGCTGTAGATACAAATTTCCCATCCACAGCTGATAGAGCCACCTTGCATTTCTTCCCCTCTCTCTATTCTATAAAAATTGTGACCAAGTGTCAATGCGATACTCCCAGTTTCTGCCAAAAGCCACTTGACATCATCCCAGAAAACACTCTTTATTTTAAAAGTTAACTTCACTGACTGAAAGTGCTATGCAACCAACTCTAGCCTAATAGCCTTTTATTTGCCTTCATAACTTCACTCTTGGCAACAAGCCATGGCATGAAATGAGACTCAACAGGCTTGGATAAAGACTACAATCTTCAGTAGTTATGAACGACTCTATTGAGAACATGCCATTGTTTTGGGGTTATTGAAACTGAATTATTGTAGTAATACATAAAATTGCACATATGAAATGGAGTAAATGGACTTCATACCTCTTCTGGTAAAAAACAGAGGGTTTCTGTCTTGTTTCTTTCATGTTCAGTTATGTATAATGAAGTCTATGAAGCGTTTTGACACAAAAATACTTTTAAGACATTACTTATTGCTCAAATTCCCCTGTTAAGGAATGCAAAACATGTCAATCAAATGCATCATGATAGAAAAGTGGAATGAATAAATCAGGACTTTTTCTTTGTATCATAGCTTCATTTAATCTCAGATTCTTCTCAACCCAAAACATTTAATATCTTTTTCTGAATAGAAATAAAACTCTTCTAAAATTTAATATCAGTGCTGTTCTTCTCTGGGCACAGTAAACTTCAGTTTCGATTTTGACAGGGTTTATTGGACATGATTTTCAACATTTATTTACTGAGAAAACTTACTACATTTACTTCCTGAGAAAATCAGTAACAAAGCTAAGAAAAGAAGTTTTGTAGAGTATGAAAATATAATATACATCTTATTATTGTTGTAGAAAATGAGAGAAAGAGAAATGTGAAAGTCTGAATATTAATTGCCAATAAAATGCATCTCTATTTTATTATGAGCATAAATGTGATAGACAGAACTTCTACAAAGAATGTTGTAGTGTCCAAAATTGTATTGAAGTTATGTAGCAAGATTTTGGTAGAAGATGAACCACAACAATGGTTTCTGTGAGAAGAATCATTTTTCCTTTTGGATTGAGCCAATTCCAGCTGGCTCCAAGACAGACCCTCAATGGTTGAAGCTGAGTCCATCATTGACACTGGTAGAGCTTTTGCAATGTCATATTTAAGAAGAAGGAAAAAAACCCTGCACAACTGCAGTGAGAGAGAAGAGTGAGAATATGTGAGAGAAGCAGCCCTACAGACCCCAACGTGAGTGAAGAAGAAGGGGAAGGAGGTGCTCCAGCCATCAGAGCAGGGATTTCCCTGCAGACCCTGGTGCAGATCATGGTCAGGCAGAATGTGCCCCTGCAGTCTGTGAGGATCCATGGGGGAGCAGAGATCCACCTGCAGTCCCTGGAGGACCCCACGTGAGAGCAGGTGAGTGCCCAAAGGAAACTGTGACCCTATGAGAAACTTGTGCTACAGCAGGTTTCTGGGAGGACCTGTGGTTCCATGGAAAGGTAAAACCACTCTGGAACAGGGTTGCTGGCAGGACTTGTGTGACATCACAGGGGATCCAGGCTGAAGCAGCCTGTGTTCCCTTGGTCGGCAGCTGGTGGCTAACCAAGTTTGACTCAACACATTATGTACTTCAATAATGGAAAAATAAATTGCATATACTGATGGAAGCAAAGGACTGGATCATGACCAAGACCTAGGTGTAGGACCAGGAAGTCCTAAGCTGGACTTTGACAAAAGCCAAGAAAGTATGTAAGAAAGGACATTCATTGCCATGGAAGAACATCTCATGTTCTTTCTGCAAATAGTTGACCACACTCAGAGTGACAATAGCAGTTGAATCAGGTATTTCTCTGGCCTATTGCCGTTGTTTTCATACCCTGGTTAAGGTATTGCTGCTATTTTATGCCAGCTTGGTTAGAGCATGGTGGTGATAATGCTTGGGTCAGGGGTTTGGTCCTCCTAGAGGCCATTGACTTAAAAGCTGAACTCAGTGATCCTTATGGGTCCCTTCCAACACAGAATACTCTGTGACTCTGCCTCTGTAACCCACTACTACCCATAACAGCAATGTTTATCACATTACAGAGAAGCTACAGAATCAAGATCTGTGTGAGTGGTTCTGCTGGCTTCAGCAGAGATTTTTTAACAGGTTAAACATGGACCTGTCCACCGATCCATGCCGTGATGGTGAAAAGATTGGCTATGATTTCTTTACCTGGAATTAAATTTCCAAAACTTTCCAATTCACAATACCACATAGTTGTTGTTATTAGACTTGACAGAAAATATCACATTAGAAAATTATCCTTTTTTGAATTACATTGAAAAAATTTCTGCCATTTTTAAAGTGAAATTTTAAGTACACTTTGAAATGTAAGCTTGTAAAAACTATATATAGAATATCACTACTATAAGCAATTTTGACTCTTTCAAAATCGATTATTTTAAGATTGCATCTTTGAAAACAAAATAAAATCCAAAACTTCATTCTGTTTTGGATTGAAAATAACTGTGAAAATTGAAGAAAAATCCTTTAAAATGAAAATTCAAGTGTAGATCTTCATGTGAATTTTTGGTTTCATCAACATCACTTAACTACCCAATTGCAGCTCCTCTTCCACAATGTCTTCAGTGCATTAGCCAACTATTGACTGTTGTTGCAGTCAATTGTAAGGAAGGGAGAGGTCTCTGCATGCCCCTGGATCCACGGGGGCACAGAGAAGATAGACAATGTGATCAGTCCAGGAGTCAAGGCAAAGAGAGAGTTTATTGGGAAAATACCAGAGGTTTCATAAGATCTCCATGGGAAGGTGCCAGATCTGGGACTAGATTGGATGAAAACTCAGGAAAGGGAAGGGTCTTAGGTACCCAGGCTAGCTAGTAGGAGAAACAAAGTGTAACAACCAATAAAAAACAGGGATTGGGCATAGACAGGGGTGGTAACGAATCGAATTGGGACAGGGGTGGGGCTGGGTGCAGTCTCTGCTATGCTACTCCGGCCATGCGGCATAGGGATCTCAAAAACAGGGATTCCCAACTTGGACTGGCAGGGCAGAGAGGGGAGGGGGTCTGGAGATTTTCTGATTCCTGCAGATCCTTGTGTGGGGGGCAGTTGCCTGGCTCAGGACAAGACAACCAATTTAATGCGATGAGTCATCCGGAGAACAAAGAATGCTCTAGAGATACAATGGACAGGCTGTAGTGATTGTAGGAACCCAGCAGAGGAGAGGTAACAGAACCAGGGAGGTGATACATAAACTTTGCGGCTAAAAACACCCTATTACAAGTAAAGCTACAATTTAAAAACTTCAGCAACAAGTCTCTTAGTAGTTCAAGGTGTTTCTGCAGCACTGTCTTAGAGATCCACACTTAAAACCTGTTCTTTCCACTCTTCATAATTTAGTGTGTTTCCTACAATTGACCTCACCCTAAATAGCATAATATTTATTTAAAAAAATGGTGTGAGATCTTAAATAATATTCTAGTGACATAATATTACAGTTTCACATTCTTATCTTCTTCATTGTCCACTCCTGTTGGTTGTTAGGTATTTGTTCTGCATCATGTTTGAGCACATTTCTTCATGTAGTACATAGCACAGCAAACCCAGATATCTACGTCAGAACTGGGTAGCACTGTGTTTTAGCCAA
>JAWWLZ010000001.1:35780440-35818200 GCA_035041345.1 Poliocrania exsul
GACACAGACACTTTCTTTGTAAGTGTGTAGCATCTTCGAATATCTGTGAAAACCCTTAAAGGCTTCCACTACCTCTCTGTCTAAAAGGAGCACCATTTATAAAGAGAATTTTTCAGTCTCAGTCTAAGAACTCTGAATAGTTCCATAGGACTAGATACAAGATTAGATTTCATAATGCATAATTTATTGCTTAAAGTAAATGATCCCTCCATCATCCCATTAATGTTTGTTAAGTTTTCCAAGATTTTCAATACAGTTTAAAGATTTTCTTGTTCCTGTTTTGTTTGGGTATTTTTTGTTTTGCTTTGTTGTTTGTTTGGTTGGTTTTTCTTTTTTGGGGGAGGGTGTTTGCTTGTTTCAGCTAGGAGTATGTATCATATTTTTTATCTGTGAAATAAAGAGCTCTTATGAATGTTTATGTTCTTGATTCTGTCAAGACCTTGCTTCCATGTAGGAGTAATCAGTGGGAAGGGAAAGAAAAGATAATCATGGTGGCTAATCATTTCTTCTCAGTATGCCTCATAAGAAAGGAAACCATCATCAACAAATTTTGAATTGTCTTCCATTGAGAATGTTCTGATTTACTTTTTAAAATATTTTTCAATGAGAGAATGTGAGCAAAGTGGCTTATATTATCTTCAGAGGAAAAAAAAATCAGAATGTAAATTTGAGAAACCCAACTGCTATTTTTAACTGTAGCACAAAACTGGTGAAAAGTCTAATTAAACTTTTTTCCCCTTGCTACTGTCTATGGCAAGAATGGAAATATAACACTGAATTATTTAGAGCTTCTTGTTTGGACACAACAGGAACCTGCTCTTGGATAATAGGTGCAAAGGTGTCCATTTGACTGTCTCCCAAATATAGCTACTTTTCTATTATCCTGTTTATTACTCGTTTTAGCTGATGCTTCCATATCTCCCTCATGCCCTCTACATTTCCATACTACTCTTTTGTTCTTACACAGTCTATGGAAATCAAAGGATGCACAATGAGCCCAGGCACTACCACCTGCTTCTCTGCCTTTAACCTATATATTTTTGCACACTCTCTTTGCACATCTCACTGTAGTTCTAGGAAATAGAACTACTTTTCCCTCCTCTTCAACACCCACAGTTTCGGCATAAGGAAATATTTTATCACTTTTAAGAATACTTCTCCATAGACCCTTGTATTAGCAGAATAAGAGACAAAGAATGAAGTCAGCAGGAAATTTGTTGTAAGATGTCCAGTATGATCTCATCTGCAACTCCATTTTGAGGGTGTAAATCTCCTTAGCCTGATAATATGATTGAGAACAGATAAAAGAGGGATTAAAATGCTTTCTACAGTTAGCTTCCATTTTATGTGCAGATTTACAAACTGTTAATGATTAACTTAGGAGTAAATAGTGGTGACTCATGCCCTCAATGCTTATCAAATTGCTACAACTATCACAAAACTCCAGTCTGAGTATTCAGTAATGGGAAAAGACAGGTTATTGCTACTGTCATATTTACATGAACAGCTGATGTAATTATATGGCTGCATACCACAGTAAGCAGAGCAGCTGGAAGTACTCGCTATGACAAAGTAATGGCATGGGTCTCTGAGACCTTGAGAGTGCAGACTGACCATTGACCTAAGGATGCACTGGCAAGTTCTGTTTAGTCTTGGGAGCAGTGCAACTTCTGTCACTTCTTGATTATTCCTTAGCTGATCATCTGTCTCTTGCCTTGCCTTGCTTTGCCTTCCCTCACCATGAAACAATTCCTATTGCTAGCAAACAGATTATTCAATTCTACTTTTCTCCAAGTGATCAAAATACCTCATGCCACATTTAATACAAATGAACTGGTTCACAGATTTTGATCATATTAGTCACTGACTGAATTAGGTTGAGTTTCCTGCAGCTTCTTTCTACTGCTAAAGTTATTTTTTTTCATGCCTTTAGCCTACTCAGTATATTTAGTTTCTGACTCATTTCTTTAGAGCTCTGAACTATTTTCTGACTCACTGGGAATCATTTATTCTGTTTTGGTTTCACCAGGACAGGTTTTCAGATTTCATCTCTCAAATGTCATCACTAATGCCTCAAAGTTTGTTTACAAATGACTTTTTGTCTCAGACAGAGGAACATTCATGTCAGATGGTGCTTCACCAATTAAAGCTGTTACAAAGCTTCGATGTCCTAAGACATTATCTCCTTCTACAACCTTCTCATAACTTGTTAATTAATGAATTTTTCCCATAGTCCACTGGTGGTTGGTGCTTTTCCCTAAGGAAAGAGGTTACCCCTAAGCTTGATTTGAATAAATGTAATAACATCAACTGTAAGTACACAAAAATAGCAGGAATCCCATGTGTTTGCCAAAATTAAAGCAAGAATGAACTTGACAAACAATGATGTATCATTAATGAATTTGGGGTTCTACTTATTTAACTTATGGTCCTCAGATTGTAGGAAGCAGTTGGCTGACATTTCCATCTGGTTCCCTGCAAACATAAAGGCAAAATTTTCATTTCACTTGTGAAATATGATTTTTTTCCTACATTTATGCAATGGAAGGACTTGGAATATTTGAAAAAACCCTTGCAAATATTATTATTAACATTATGAACTACATGATAAAAAAATACATATATATTATTAAAAAAAACCCCAAACCACTACAAAAATTGATTACTGCCTCTCAGGGCTATTTGTATACCCTGATGTATCCAAACCATCTACACAGAGCTGACATGAAGGACAGGCTTTACAGAGGACCCATATCTTTCTGGCACTGCAGCCAAAGGCAAGGTGAGGTATCTGTCAACACATAAATTAACACTGAATATAATTAGGCAACAAAATCTCAGTCTGTGTGTCCACAGTGCACAGCAGTGTCTCCCTTAAGCCTCACATGCTCATGTCAGAGTGGTGTAATTACAGCAGGATACTGAGAATGTTTATTTATAGCATGAAGAAGCATATTTCAGTGCTTTGCAACACAAGGTTCATTGGGATACGGTTGGAAGATTGTGTAGGATGGAAGGAATTTGCATGTATCTCATTCCCTGATGCAAACTGTCCCCAGCACCAGAGCTGCCTTGAAAAATGGCAGATAGCACATGATGTGACACACATTACACTTCATGTGATCCAGGGCTGGAGCTTCAGGGCTAGACACTGGATCAGAGTTACTTGACAGTGGAAATGCAACCTTAGTGACAGGAAGAGCAAGGATGAGTTCAGGGACAGTCAGTCAAGGCCCCCTGGTTTCAATATCTACATTCAGTTGCATCTACAAGTGCTTTGGTGTTCCTGCAAGTAGGACCTCAGTTCAGAATGTGCCTGATAGTATCTAAGGCACCAGTATTGCTGAGACTCAAAAGCAGGGCTATAAAAGTGTGATTCAGGATATACAGGATATATATGTCCTTTGGGACTGGCAGCTGGAGATCAGTCAGGATAACTGTATGAAACCTGGTGCCTACTTTTTAGAGAGATGCCTACTCTCTAGGCTCCACTGAAAAGATCTCTATTGACTATCATGGAAGGTGAGACCAACAATCTACATGCACATGCATGTAGGGCTTAATCTGAAAATGAACTTTTCTAGAGAATTTTACTTTTTTAATTAATATGCATCAGCAAATTTCACTCTGGTCAATTTAAAAAAAATCATTAAAAAGGGAAATTAAGAACTTTGATTTATCACTTGACAGTGTGTATGAATTTGAAAAGGCAATGAAGAAGCCTCCAAAGGAGCAAAAAGAAACAGCTAAACAAAACCAAGAATTCCTGTCATATCTAGGATTATTTCACTTATCCTTTCCTCTTCTCCTGAACAGGAGTTGAGCACTGAGATGTCAAAAAACAAACAAACAAACAAATAAAAAAACCCCCCAAAACATAAAAACACTTAGGCCAAAAATTTTGAAAAATCTTAACTCAGAAAGTGTCAAAATAATATCAAATGTCAATGCACAGTAGTTTTACCCTTTTCTTATTCTTATTTGTTTTAGTTTCTGGCCAGTAGGTATTGTCTTTGAAATGTAAGTCTTTTATATCTCTTTGAGCTGAGAAACATGATGACAACTTGGAATGCATGCCTTATACACAAAATGGGCATTGTGATCAGCTTTTCTGGATACCTGAAATCTCCCCAGATTTAAGTAGAAAATTTAGAGCAGCAAAAGTATACAATGAATCACTGAGGTTGGATGGGCTGTCTCTCTTCTGTGAGTCAGTCACTTGCAGAAAAATAAGCAATTAGGAAACGTATTTAAAGTAGGCCACCTTTTGATAAATATTACATCCATGACATGCAAAATAGTAAAAAGTAGGGCGATTTAAGCAAGCATGAAATAATCCTTTTTAATACCAAAGTAACGAGAAAGAATTTAAAAAGCCAAGATCTTAATGTCCTTCAAAAGAATGCAGTTTGCTTTGAAACTAGGTTGCCAAATGACACATAAAATGTACTTTAATAAATTTAATGTGTTTTGGTCTCAAAATAAACACAAGTACACAATGAATGGATCAAGTGATGTGAAAACCTTGAAAACTTGAGTTAAAAGTTCTCATTAAAATCCCTATTTCAAACTATACTTATTACATCAAAGTGGTTAAAACTACTCCTGGAATTTATAACAATAGCAGTAAAAAATCATTTGTTGATATTAATTTTCTGTTCAGTAGGAGACGTCATTTTTTTAGGAAGTCAAAGGGACAGTTCACTCTGCCTATTGGAGCAGAAGAACATTAAGACTTTCCCCTTTTGTCTGTTTCCAGTTTCCCATACAGCCTTTTCTAAACAAGTATCATTTACCTGGGTCAAAGTTAAGATGGCAGAATAAGCATATCTGTTTGAGATATAGATATAGATATAGATATAGATGATATATATAGATAGATAGATATAGATATAGATATAGATATAGATATAGATATAGATATATATATTAACCAAAGTGATGCAGGAAGGATTTTTGATTTCTTTAATTTTCACATTTTGTAGATTTTAGGAACACAAGTAGATGTAGCAAAGTAGATTTTAGTGAGTTAATATTTAGCAGCCTAAGTTTAATGTCTATCTCTAGCCCTGCTGCTGAACAGGGAGCTAAAATTCTTTAGCTGTTTAGTCTGTTGTTCAAGGTACAAGATTGAAGGGTATCAGAAGAAGACATAAACACAGAGCAGAGTGACCCAGAACACTGGAAAACATCCAAGAGCCCTTTGTATGGTGAAGAGGAGGCGGTTGAAGAGGGAGTCTCATCACCCTCAGCCCCAGTTCCTGAGGGGGGTGGGACTGGGGCAAGACAGAGGTGGAACTGGAAATGTGTAAAGTAGTGATTGGATGGATCATATTATAAAAGCTATGGAAATTGAAGCTTGCCCACGCGCGTGTCTATGTATTCCTGGGCGAGCCGAGGTGCTCATTAAAGTAACTACCCTTTATCTTATCTCCTAAGAAATTTGGCTTGGAGTCTTTTTTACAGACTTTTAAGGCATCAAAAGGAAATACAAAGTTTAACCAGCTGAAAAGAAATTGAATAACATTATTAATGTGGCATAAAAAATTGTTGCTATGAAATCAACATGATTTTAAAAATTAAATTAGAAGTTTGATAAAATTAAGTCAATCAGATTAATTTCAACCTAGTAATTCTCAATATTTTAATTCATAGACCTGAAAAACAAATTCCTTACAGAAATTAAGCATCACATTAATAATTGACCAATAGTTTTGAAATCATGTAAAAGGAGAATTAATTAATGTAATGTAGCCAGATCCTGCAGGGACTAATCCTGGACCTTCTGGCATTTAATATTCCTGTTAGAGGCCTGGAGAAAAATTAAGATGTGTTAATCAACTCCAAAAACAGCATGAAGACAGAAGCACTGCAAAATATATACAAAAATACACCAAACTTTTGGAACATCCCAGATGACTCAGCAAGTTGGACATAAACTACTGAAGTGTTTGAATATAGCCAAATGTGAAGCTGTATGTTTAGAAACAGAATAGGAAGGCTGTATCTGAAGAATGGAAATCTCCATCAGGACAATCAAAGACTCCTGAAAAGGACTTATAATTCATTATCTGAGCATAAATTGCTGGACAATGGTATGTTCAAGAGGCTCTATATAAACTGAGACAGATTAAAGCAGAATAAGCAGTTAGCTTATCTGTGTGTTTAGCTTTGGTATAAATGCTACTGTTAGGTTAATTTTGTATAAAACAACAAAGAGAATGATAAATCGATCATTCAGACAAAATCCATCAAGAGTGTGAGACCAATCTGTTCAGCTCATCCAGATGAAGAGCAACTTGAGTGACTCAAGAGAGACAAATGGACATGCAAAGGGGGATTATTTCATTTAATTTCACACACCTACCATGTACATATCTTTATCTAATATTGCCACAAAAGGATCTTTGTGGCTTAAAAAGTAGATGAACACAAAGAATATCTGAAACCTGTGTTAGAAGATTTTCCCAGCAGCCCCTGTCTAGCACCAGCTAAGTAAGCATCTGCAGAAGCTTTTACTTGACAGAGTACTTGACACTTTATCAAAGGAACAAACTGTGCCTAACAGTATTCAAACCCTAAAAAAGAATTCAAACCTATGTTATTCAGAATTTATTTCTTTCAATTATAACAAAGTGAACAATGAAATAATTGCAATGTTAATAATCACAAAGGTTTATAGGAAATAAGAACTTTAACATTGTGTATATACATGTATATATAATACTTGTATGCATACACGTCTCTTTCCACTGCAAAGTTACTTGTGCTATATTGGTGCTATCCTGATATATGTAAAACCAAATTATGGTTAAACAAAAACATAAAATCATTTTATTAGTGTTTTCATAGTTCTCGCTCTGACTGAAATCAATGTTGCAAAAAATATTCAAACAAAACGACTGAAAAATTAAATGAATCTTCAAACAGTTCTTAGACATATATTGTGTCTTAAAGATCTAGTTTGTTGGTTGATGCTGCAAAAGATATGTCTAGAGAAGGTTGCAGGAAGGTACTCAAACAATTTCAGGCAATAAAATTAGCATGAGATTGGATTAATAGCTTCTCATACTTATTGTACAGGTTTTGTATTGGGTTTACTTGGCGTTGTTTTGAGTTTATATTCTGATCCCATGAAAGATAAGGGAAATTAAAGTCTTTTAGTTCCTCCTGGGCAGCCAGGCTTCAATTTTAGATGCAGCAATTCACAGGCATTATTATCTGGCAAATCTGATGGGCCAACTTTAAAAACATAGTTTATTGAAGATAAGGCAATCTCAGGAGATGTCACTATTCCATGTGATCTGCCATTTGTATATATATATATGTCAGCAGTTTCAGGCAAAAGACTTAAAAATCAAATGGCTATCATCTCACTTTTGTGAGATGGCTTCTTCTTGCCCACACACGAAGATGGCATATTTTGAGACATAATCATACTGACTTTCACTTATGGTATTTGTGCTGTTCTTATTAAATAATTTTTAGCTTCTCCAGAATTTTTAATAAATCACTATTCCATAAGAACAAACATGTTTTCTCTTTTGAAAATTATTAATATCAAGTTTACACAGGCTAAGAGTGTGCAAATATTAGTTTGATAAAACCAACTAAACTTCATTTTGTACATGTGACTTGCATACAAAATGATTTTTTGCTGGAGATTATTTTACACAAGTCAGCAGCAGGTTTTGCCTGACCTCATTTGCTCTACTTGAGGGCCAATTTTCTCCTGTGTGATAACAATGGAAGAAGGTTCACAGAGAAAACTGGCTACCAGGTTTCAAATTAAGGTTATGCCAGAGAGGTGCTCAGCTGGGCATGACTTCTGGTACAAATGTGTCCTGGTCCAAGAGAGAAACAACTTTCTTAGGCTCAGAGCATGAAGCTGAATGACACTACAATCAGGAAACGAATGACATTTTTTCAAAATGCTCTTGTTCTCTTTCAAGTTGTTTTTGAGCCACACTCATCTACACTGACACTATGTACCTGTGGCAGATAATGGGACTAAAACTGAAATAAATGTCCATACTGTGGCCTGACTCATGCAGACAGAATCAAGTAAATCAGGATTTATGGCTGACATGCTGTCCTTGCCTGATCTCATTATACATCAATACTGCAAATGTCTCCACTAGCAGGATAACCATCATACAAATAATTCTGTGGACATTATTAGGGTGATTTAAGGGTGGAGTTGAAGTTTTAATTTAGAAATTTCCTGGCCTTTTAAATTTAAAGGTGAATTGCAAGGGACTTGACAGAGAACTCAGTTAGCTGGAGATATAATGCAGAATGCCATCTTGTGTCCATGGTTAGTTTGAAAGCCTTGGGATGTGATTGTTGTGATTCTGCTGGTACTCAGTCAGGTCTAATGAGATATTTGAATTTTCAGCCTAATCTACACAGCAATTTAAGGTTTAATGCCCTATGGAGATCCCCATCTACTATAATCATCAAAGGATATGTTTTTCTGCATCAATAAAGTTCATAAAATGCAGGTTGCTGCAGATTAAGTGCAAATTGAAATTTTCTCATTAGTGACAGTGCAGGAAAAACTGGAGAACTTGAATGAATCCAGTGTGTGATCACCACTAGGAAGAAAATCTGCCAATAGGATAAAAGTTTATATTATAGCCACAAGAGTCTCCCAATATCTTCATTAGAAGAGACAGACAATTCATTTCTACATGCTGAAATATCCCAGTGTTCTCATTTTTGGCAAATGAGTGTGTAAAAATACACATAATATTTTCAAGAGCTTGAGAAAATGCCTTGTGTTCCAGACTAATAAAGCTTGATCTCTTTGCTTTGTGGGACATAAGAACAAGGTTGATTTGATTATGACGTGTAACAGTGTAACAGTGTAACAGTGGCAAATGTTAGCATGATGGTTGGATGTTAGGAAGGTGACCACAGAAATAAGACATTTTAGCTATAGGGTGGCTTAGTGTAACAGAAGACCACATGGGAGTGGATTTCTGGCATACATGCTGGCAGCTGGGCCATACTTTTTGTAGAAGGTAAACCAATAGGTGTTAAATATCTGTTTATTCTAGAAACTTGGAACAGGAAGTAAGAATTTCTTTATGATTAGGCTGTTCAACATACAGAACTAGAGAAGAGTTGAATCAATGAACTATGGGCGTTTTCAACTCACAAAATCAGGTACCATTTAGGTGATGGATAAGGAAACTCAGTGAAATTTGTAGGCTATGTTAAAAAGAAACAGCTAGATAAACTGTTCTGAAGACTCTTTGTCCTAAAATATACATAATGATATTTGGAACAAAAGTCACTGAGTAACAGAAGGAATCAGAGAAGTAGTGGTTGTGGTGAAGTGATTTGGAAACACTTTGACTGTATTTTCATATTTCAAGTTAGTAATTTTCAAAATTTAGGCCAAAGATTGAAAAAAACCCAAATTATCACACAATCCCTAGTGATCTGCTGGTTGGAAATAGTAATTATATAGATTGTCTTTGATAAAAGGTTTAATGAGAAGATTTTTAAAATAAAGGTAAGTATGGTCCAGTTGGAAGCTCAAGAACATAAAGATATTCCAGGACATTGGAAACACTTAGATTATTGTATTTTTTTAATGTATTTATATGTGAATGAATCTTTTCTTCAGCTGGAACAATCCCTACATAAACAGCAGACTTAAATGTTCACAGTGGAGAGAAAATGGGATTATTACTTTCACACTTCAACTTCCAGTCCTGTTTTCACCTAAATCACATAAACCACAATCCTTTGTGATAGTTAGAAAACAAAGAAGCTAACCAACTGATCAGAGAAAAATATTAGTTGGAACTCCTATAGATCTTTTGTGTCCTTGCTTCTTATCACTCTCCTACTTTCAGAAATGGTTTCTATTTTCTGTGGGGTTCACATCATAATTTTATGCAAAACTTGGGAGAATATGTAGGTGCATACACTGTCAGCAATATATAAATAAGTAGGAATAATAGTTAGAATTGAAACTATCTAATATTAAACTACCCATACCATCTGTTGTTAAGATAGTGAGTTTTTCAAGGTTAATAGGAAAATTTCAGGAAATGATCAGAGTCTGAAGTGGTTTTATTATTACATTATTGATTTAATATACTAAAATACAGAGGCAAAATATACCTGGAAATGTGGAAAAACAATATTGTTTCAATAAAGGAACTACTTCTGAAACTCAGAGACTAAGAGTTGTGCACCTGTGGTAGCCTTGGATGATTTGGGAACAGACACCACAGCCCTGGATGAGGGAGTGGAGAGGAGTAAGGCTACCTTAGCCCATCCTCCCCCATAAACCATAACTAAATGATACCTTTACAATTTTCAATGCTGAATTTTCACAGCAAATGTTTTGTGATCAATCTGTGCAGTGAAACAAACAGAAGAATCACAGCAACAATATCAAGTGAGATAGAGCAGTAAAACTCCTTGAAGAAATCACAATTCATACTAGAATGCCCATTAAAAGTAAGAAAGGTGATTTTTCCTATTTACATTGTTGTCTCTGACCTTATCTGTTGGTGTGAGTAATTTCAATAAAGAAAAAGTCGTGATATTTCAATAAAGACAAAATCATGATTATAATGCTGATTTCTAAGGACTTAATTGTTGGAAGTCACAGAAATAGTTTGGTTAATTAGAATAGATTAAGCATATCATATTTGTATTAAGAATAATTCTATGCTGTGACATTTATAGATCTTGTTGAGACCTTAATCAGAGGAATGTGATATGCTAACCATGATAATCCCTGTGAAAGACACTAAATTCTGTTTACCCATTTGAGTGGTAATTAACGTTCTATGTTGTTTCCTCAGTTTATATAGAAATTTATATGGAAATACTCTAAAAATCAGTTAGTAGAAATTAATATATCAGATAATTTAAATGAAGTCATTGTTTGTTTCTTGGTAGCATTTGAATCAAATTAGCAGTCTAAAAAAACCAAGAGGTACTATTTATATGTAGAGGAAGGAACTAGACTAGGTAAAGCCAAGTTACTTAGAAGTTCAGGTAAGTTTTTTATTTTCCTGCATATCTGATAAATTACTAAATTTATCTGATAATATCTATTACAAAGCGCTTGATGAAAAAACCCTCTCAGTTTATAAAAAATGATCAGGTTTGCAGGACATTCACTTAAAGCACATCTAATTAGCTTTTTTGTTTTCCAAAATGGACTAATTCAAATAATTGTATATCAGCTAGCAATTTTAAGATTCTTATTTGGGAAATTAAAATGTGGCTAATAAAGACTGATATTATACACACTAAAATTTCCACCTATTGTGAGTTTTAGGACATTAGAAAGAACAAGAAGATTTTAAATAAACTAAATCAATTTTGGAGTACTTCATGTCCGACAGTTTCAAGTTAGCATTTCCATAATTAAAAACTGTATAAATCCAAAAATAACAGATGGTGTCTCTTGGCAGGTCTTTTTTCCAGTTTATTCTAGTTTAAAGAATAGTATGGTGATGTCAACAAAAGCATCAGGAACATCTGCAAGCAAAGGCACATTTTCATATATTGGTATGGAACTTTGAAAGGCTTGATGTAAAAATACCTGAAACAGGTATAATACCATTCAGAACATACTCTTAAAATAATCAATCAGATATGATCCCTACATGTATAGGTGGTCTGCATTTGGGAACACAATGACATTTTATGTGACACACTTGCATTATGTGACCTCAAACAACAAGGTCTGGAAGAGCAGACAGAGATACTGGGATCATGTTCTTCTGGGAAGGGAGAACACTGCTAGGGGGAAGCAGAAAAGAATCTCTGAATAGATGGGTTCTTGGAAATGCATCAAGTTTGCCACACATTTGGTCAGAAGTGCTGGATGTTAGCATTCCTGAACTCAGATTCAGCTCTAGCAAACCCTTCTAATAGTAAAGGCAACACTAAAACGTAAAAATTATTTAAACATGACCTAAACAAATCATTCTGGAAGACATGGAGGATAAGGGAGAGACAGCAAGGGAACCAAAGACATATGAGGCTTATGTCTCCCTTATGACATTCTGTGAACCCCCTCAGACCAACTGTTTGCACAGGAGAGGATTTGTTACTGTCCATTTCTGAGGGAGGGTTGAAATGCACTGACAGAGACATGCATGTTGGGAAAATTAACCCTGTTTTTTATCCTTATCACAACATTTCTCACTGAATATGGCTCCAAAGACACTGATTTCACTAGGCTAAACCTAAAAATTTTAGCAGTATTTGCAACCTAAATATGTACCTAAGCTCTTTAAAACATTTGGATAAAAAGCATGAAGCTATCAAATGTTTGGCAGATGCACTAGCAGTGACAAAACTCCTCATAATCTATTTTAGCAGTATGGAGTTTGTTTAGTTCCAACATCAGTGCTGCTGACAGCAGGATAGGGCTCTGAGCCTGATGTAAAACAACCTACATCATCTCCCCACAATAAGCTATACTGGTTGTCAGCTGCAAAGTTAGAACCAGCACCATCACCACTAGTTGGTTCCAGACCTTGCAAACCAGCAGCACCAGTTAAGGCAATTGATTCAATACAAAGGAGAAGTACAAAGCTGAAAACAACATAGTAGATCAGTACTTTTGCTTTATTCTTTTTAATATACAGAACTGCGAAGTGAAGTGTAATTGTTACAAGCTAGTTGAGCAAATGCCAAATCCAAGAACTTAAGCAGAGAAAAAGACAGCTATTGAATCAGTTTGATAA
This sequence comes from Poliocrania exsul, assembly GCA_035041345.1. Classification (NCBI taxonomy): domain Eukaryota; kingdom Metazoa; phylum Chordata; class Aves; order Passeriformes; family Thamnophilidae; genus Poliocrania; species Poliocrania exsul. The sequence goes on from JAWWLZ010000001.1 coordinate 35,793,175, forward strand.
GAACATCTTTTCAGATAGAAGAGCTGTAATATGAAATAAACCATCAATGTCAAATCCAGGGCAGATTTCTTACCTGTTTCTTCAAGGCATTTGAATGAAACAAATACATCAGAGTAAAACTGTTGAAGTAAAGCTGAGTTTGTTAACATTTCTTTTAGTTAATGCTTCTATTGTTCTGCCTTTCAGATAAATGCCAGCTTAATACAGTTCTAAAGTCATTTATTTGTGAGCTTGCCAAGATAAGGCATAAATATAAGTGATGACATTAAGCATTTGAAAAAAAATGTTAACATCAATGTATGTAATGTCCATAGTTTTTGAGAAAAAGATGCCATAATGTAGGATTCAAGGGAAAGGATGCAGCAAATGTAATGAGAATTTTTTATGTGATGTATTGATAAACAGGACAAAAGTATTTCTAAGTATCTTTAAGTTGAGAAACCATCTGTCATGGCTCTTGGCAGGCAAGGGAATAAGGAAACAGAAGCAAGTTAGCTTCTATTGTCTTACCAATTAAAGAAATGGCTACAAACTCAATCATTTTGTCCTCTGACTGGAGACGGGACTTCACTCTCTTTCATAAGGATCAGAAGTGATAAGGTAGGGCAGTCACAAAAAACCTGTGATAGACTGGGAAAATGGAATGGTTTGACTGGGTGTCCTCTTAAGCCCAAAGTGCTCTCTAGTCTTACCCTCAGGGCTGAAGGTTTTGATACAAAACTCTGAGAGAACACTATTGTGACTGATTGTAGATCAATAGGAGCAATGCATTTGGAGTATTGCTTTGTGAATTGCTAACACCTCAAAGGCTGTTGGAGAGTTATCCATTCACCATGCTGACCATTCAAAACTGCCTAACTATAAATAAACTCCTTTGCCCTCTAAATATTTGAGGAAAATAAATCTACAGTGAAGTGACACGGGACATGAAATTCCAAACTAAAAAGCCCACTTGACTGCTGCTAATGGTAATCAGTGTTCACAGACTGAAGCATGTGTTATTTATCTATCTATAAATGCACCAGTAATGACTGAGAAAGGCCAAGAGTTTGAAGACTCAAGTCAACACTGAATCTTTATCCTACAGAAAAGAGGACAACTTTCCATTGGATGCTTCACTTACAACCTACAGCCTTTCCATTGGAACAATTTCAGTCTTCAAACCCCTTCTCAAACTAGAGAACACTAAAAAGTTCTTAGGACTTGGTAATCAGGAAGAACTGATCCTACCATGCCCTGAGAAAAGTGAAGCTTTCTGTAATTGCACAGTCTTTTTCCTTATTTATGGTCAGGGTAAACGGAACAGGTTTATAGTCATGTTCATAAAGATGTTAGCAGAGAAAAGATGGGAATGGAAATTAGTCCTCAGATACTGAGATAAAAATAGATATCAGGGTAATAGCAAATTATATGCATTGAATATATATCTAAAGATTTAATGTTATGTACATTTAAATAACTTGGAAGCACAAGAGATAAGTGAATTCCTCTATATTTATTTGTATGCAGATCAAAATATGAGCAGAAGTCACAGCTGTTTGCATTAATTTATTTAAGAAATAGAAGTAAGCCATGGCAATTTGAGTAAAGAGGATGAACCAGTGTTTAAACTAACAACAAAACCCTGTTCTTGTATAACCATTTGAAGATAGTAATTTAAAAATTAATATATTTTTATTTTTGTGAATAAGTCTATTTATAGTGAGATTATGCAACAGAATGGCACTTTTTAGGATCACTCAAAATGTTTGGGTTTTTTTTATGAATGACTGGTGTGCACAAATGATTTTGTTATAATTCTGAAAATAAACTGTACGAATTTTTAGAAAAAACAAGCAAGTTGCTCATTAATGCATTTAGACATTTTAGGTATTATTGCTTTCTGCTTTAATCTAGCTACATGTTTTTCCTGGTGTACAGTTGCCTAGGCTGAGTCTCATGATATTAGTTCCTTAAATATTTAATTTGTACAACTCGAAGAAATTTTTCTTTTTTCTGCTACAAATAAATGTCCATTATTCTTAGAGTGCTCACAAAAATATTCTACATATCAAGAAATCAGTATTGTGGATAAGCCCTCTTACAAATACTGCTTCACTTTCTTGTTCCACAAATGATAACATCAGAGAACACCCTGTCCCTAAGCTCATGGAGACCATTCATGATCCTTTCTCAGCTCCTGGGCTGAATGAAGGCCGTGAAAACTCAAAGGACAAACCTTCATGTAACCGGAAAAGGCCAAAATGCTCAATAATGTGTGGACAAATCTCAGATATTGTGGATAAGAATATCTGAGACTTTCTTTGTTTCCAGTGCTATGAACATCTGAATACCCTTCAACTTGTGACTGTGGGGGCTTTTTTTGGTTTTTTTGGGTTTTTTTTTGATAAGGATGTATGGAATTTAAGTGAATCCTGACTGATTTTAACTGAGGGTTTTTTTCTGAGATTGTTAGGGAGTGGTGTTGCAGCTGGTAGAAGTATTGGACCACTGCTTACCATTTACGAATCTCACTCATTTGTAAGAATTTCAATATGTAATGAACATAGGAAAACTAGATGTGACAAATGTTACCAATGGCTTGAAGGTGATGAGGGGGAACCTTGTTTCTGATAAAACACAGCCTTGCCGCCAATAATACAATAGTCTTAAACTGAATGCAGGAAAGGCAAGAAAGTATAAGTTTCTGCTTGCGATTGTTTAGAGTACAGATCTCGTCTTACTTCTAGGACTAAATAGGTAACCTCAATTTTACAGTACTTAGGAGAAAAACAGAAGTTATAAGAGGAACAGAAAATGTCTTAAATGCTTGTCTGAAGAATCAAGTGTACTCTTACTGCTCTTAGGACTTTGCACCTTCCTGACTTCCCAGCTTTGGTGAGACAGGAGGAGAGTGCCATGCATTTCACAGCCTATAGCTTAGGACAGCTTCCTGCCATATGGGAACAGAGAAAGAGAAATTAAAAAAAGTCTTGACCCCACACACATTCCCAAAGAAGGGCAGCCTAGAGTCCTCGAGTGACTTCACAGCAAATCCCAGATCACAGAGGCACCTATTTCATGGCTATAGATTGATGGCAGCAATAGAAACAAAAGTAGTACTTACATAATGTCCCTCTCCAATGCTTTCCCTTTTGTTTGTTTGCATCCTGTTTTCTGCGACCTGCAAACCACCTTTGCAAAATCTGTTGTTTCTCTAAACATCACATGAAGAAATACAGCTGCCTGGAATTGGAGACTTCATCACTGAAACTGTGACCTTTAGAAGCAAGCAAGCCACACATTGAACACAGTCACATAAACAGACATTTCTAGACCTTCCCAGAAGAATATTTTACTTCCAAGCCTATTTTATGTACTGCATCAGTTTTTTAAGTCATCATGTTATTAGCTCACTGAAAAGCTCCCTTAAAATAATTAAAATCAATAATTTGTGCACAAATTTTGCTTTGAAAGAAATAATTGAGACAAGTTTGGCAATTCATTTTCTCAGGGGTTTGGTATTTACATGTAGCCTTTAAGACCTATGATCCAAATTTCCTTGTAACAAAGTCACAGAGAAGCATCCAAACAAATAATGGATGACATCCTTAAAACAGTAGAGGAGACTGACAGCTGTTGAAGGATATTGTATTATGTGGATTGAGAATGTAATGAAATATGCATGTGTTTCTTCAAGGTTTTTTGTATTTATGTATGTATGTAGGTATGGCTATGTTTCGCGAGTGAAGATTTGGGCAGGGCTCTCCCCACGTGGGTGTGCCCTTTCCAGCCTGCACAGTGGATTTTTTAGGTGAGGCACGGCATGTGCAAAACCAGCCCCACCCTTTAACTCTCAGGTTCATCTGCCATGGCCGAGAGAGCATGGACAGTGACACTGAAGTCCTCAGGACTAGAACCTACAGCCCCTGGTATTCCCAGGAGGTCTCCCATCCAAGTACTAACCGGGGTTGACCCTGCTTGGCTTTCGAGATCTGATGGGATCAGATGTCAGGGAGGCATTTAACAGCCTCTAAAGTTTTTTGTAATAATGAGGAAAATAAACATTCATTTCCATCACCTACCTCTCTACATCCATTACATTTAAATATCAAGTTCTGTCAATGAAGATTAAGCAACTTCACATTCATTTTAAAGTCCATTGTTCAAATTGGTATCGCTGTCTTCACTCATGTCCATAACAATCAGTAGAAAACTAAAATAATGTAAATGAGTGGAAAGAAACTGACTGTATTATGAATTACATGCATTATTGTAGTGATATCTACAAAACCTCCCTTGTCTTGCCTTTGTCTTTCCCTTTCTCCCTTTTTCTCTTTTTTCCCCTTTTCCCCTTTTTCTTATTCCCTTTGCTTTCTCTTCCTTTTGCTTTTTCCCTCCCTCTTTTCATCTGTTTCCCTTTTCTCTTTTTTCCTCCTTTCTCTCTCCTCTTCCCTTTCATTTCACTGAGCCTACATCAGGTCTAAGAAGCATCAGTGTAAACGGTTTGAGAGAAGGCTATAACTATTAGGAAAATGTGTCACATTCTCTACTTTGCTCAGTCTGAAAAATGCAGGTTTTTTCTCTTCATACTGCAGATCAATCAGGACAGAATTTTTTAGCTCAGGTTTCCAGTTAGGACAATCATTCTCCTCTGTGCCAGCCCCTAAAAATGATCATTACATTATACTCACTGCATCTGATCCTGAAGTAACAGGTCATTGTATAGGTCATTAGAAATGTACAAGCAGCTGTTTATTTATCAGAAAATCCATGGTCGTGGTGATTGCCGATCCCTGTTGGTCTTTCTAGGACTACTGGAAAATTCTAAATAAACTTGTACTTCTTTTTTGTTAGAGGTCAATTAAACACCTTGTGTATCAGGTAGTGCATTATTCCATCTGCATCTCATGGTAAAGCTTTGAGGTCAAGGCAGGTGTTAACAGCTTAACAATGTAGGAAGAACAGGTGGTTAAGTAGGGGACACAAGTCTGTTGCTGTCCAGGCTTTATCTGCAGTTGAAATAGACTGATACCATTCTGACAGGCCAGAATACAATGGCACAAAATCACAGATACACTGAGGTTGGAAGACACCACTGCGTATCATCTGATCCTACATTACTGCTCAACCAGGGCTGCCAAGAACCAGCTGGCCAGGACCATGTCCAGGTGGCTTTCAAACATCTCCAAGGATAGAGTCTGCACGTTCAGTTTCACACCGCCGATAAATGGTAAATTTAAAAAAAAAAAAAATTACAAAAGTGGATAAGCAACATGAAATCTGTCACAATGCCCCACAATTATTGATTGCATTGAATTACTGCAGAAAGGTAGAAATTTTCTGATTTGTTTTCTTGGGCCTTTTTCCTGTTCTTCATCAAATTGGAAGCTGTGAGTGTTACCAGTATGTGTGTGTACTATGGAGAACTTTACCCTCTGTCCTAAAGTGGGGTGCTTGCTATACCATAACAGTTTTCACCAGACCAAACAGGAGTAAGCAGCTCTATTTAAAGGTGAACTTCACTTAATCAGCCTTTTACCCTTCCAGAAGGGGTAAAGGTTGTGCAGATGTTGCAAATCATAATTGATAACCTGATCAGGTTTTATTCTAATGTTTCATTTATAATGTCCCTACACATAGTGATTGTAAATCATTACTAATCCACATTATCTCCTATGGGACACAGTTTGGATCAGGTTCCTCAGCAAAAAATGTTATAATGCAAGAATATAATCTGAACTTTAGTTGTTTCCTGACAATCAATAAGAAGAAAACATTGAATAAAAAAAAAAGACCTGACTGATAATCTTTTGTTCTAAGAATAAAAAATAAATTGTTGGGCACTTTAACCCCCACTGAGTTAGGGCTTTATTCTGCACAAATCAATTAAGCTCTACAGTATAGCATTTTCTATCAACGTCCAGATGTTTTAAGGGTTTAGTGGAGCTGCTTCAAGCTATTTCAAAACAACTGCATTTTTTACAAAAACAGCTGGTTTGTGAGTGTCCTCCCAAATCTCTGCATCCCCCATTTGCACCTATTTTGATAGGTTCTATTTTTAATCTGCATTTTTAAGCCCAGTAGAATAAATATTTTTTCTCTTCTGTTGTTCTTCTTTGCACAAATGTTAATGATAATTTATCAGTATCCAATCAGTTATTACTTAATAAATGCAAGTCTCCCTTCCAATATGCCACTATCCATATAACTTGAGAAAGATTACAACAATTATTAAATTCCTAAGTATCCTCTTCCTTTTATTCTCCCCCACTTGTTGATGGTGCACAATGCTAAAAATCAATATCATGATTAGCCAAAGAACAATTTATTGTATTCTGTTCAGTGGCTAAGCATGTGCCACTTTTTATTTTTCAGCCCTTATTTTTTCAAGCATTTATTTCACTGTATAATGCTGAACAAAAAGGAGGCGAAGATTAAAATCTTGTGCTGTGGATTGTGTTAGAAAAAAACCAAACCCAACACAAATAAAGCCAAGACACTAAAAGAAATAAAAAACCAACAAACACAAAACCCAAACAAGCAATCAAAACCCCCACCAAAGTAAACCTCAAGACAGTATGTTAAAAAAAAAAAGACTCCACAAACTAATAACAAAAACAAAAGAAAACAAAGCAAAAATGCATAATCCACACTTCTGAAGTGGATTAGGAAGTAAAAATGCCCCATGTAAGGTTGTTCAGATGTTTTGCTTCCCTAACTGCTCTTACAAATCAATTTCTATGTGGATAGACTGTTACATCCACCTGTTTTATGGAAACAACAGGACTCTTTTCTCCACTTTCCCCTCAGATTCTGCATGACACTACAGATTTCTTATAGTTGTCTTTTGGAAAGTACTGTATTTTTGAAATTAGTCAGCTTTAGTATGTGTAGGCAGACGTGTCCCCATTCCTGGTAGCTGCCAAAGCTCCTTAAAAGGTGACTTTCTTCTCACTCAGAGTGCTGCAATGGTCTCAGCAGCTTGAGGCAGTATTTTGGGCAGCTCAGTACCTTCAACAGCTCCTCCACAGAGAACTCAAAAGCCTTCTAAATCCTTCTCTATGCCCTGTGACTCATTTTTGCGGAACATTGCCTATTCTTTCAACACATGGCTTATCCATATTTCCACATGGAACCTTTCAATCTGATGTAGATCAAAGAAGGGACAGTTATCCTTTTGCTGAAATTTGCAAATGTAAGTTGATCTTATGATTCTCCAGATACGGGAGAAATATTCTGTGAAATCCTGTATAAATTTTGCTGCCTACCTCTCTATATCCTTAATGAATAACTCTATATTCTTTCCCATCCCCAGCATTAACATACTTAGAATAGAACTTTTGAGATATTCAATATTTCACACTCAAAGAAGCTTGTTCCAGAATAAGGAAAAAGAAAAGAGACAAAACTTTTCTCCAGGAAGAGGCAGTGGAAGAAGAAAAATGAAGTGTACCTTTGAGTATGCCTAGACTGAAGTGTTAGTGGAAGCTGCTTATTACACTACATAGGCCATGAGAAACTTTCTGAAACTAGGATACCCTTATTTCATTATAACATTCCTGCTTTTCCTTAAGACTGGGAGTCTATAATGTTGGACAGACTATGTATGTGCTTGAAGTTGCAGAGAAATCAATTGGCTAGACAAAAGTTGGAAAATTCTGTTTTGTCCAACTGTGATGCAGAGGGCCAACTGTGATCTGTTGCTGCACTAATGAAATATTTCATGGTGTTACAGGTGGGTAAATGGTAATGTTGTGTATGCAGGTTAACTTTGACTTTTTCGATTACCTTAACAAAATGGCAACATGGGAAGTTGTAGAAATGAAAGACATTACAGGTAGAAAATGAGGTACTAGCTTGACAGAATTACTGGCCAAACTAGAAATTACCAGAGCAACAATGTTATAATCATCAAAGAAAGGTATCAAGTCAGCAAAATTAGGGCAATTCTGGAAAGAGTAAATGGGAATGAGCTGTTTGTTATAGAGGGGATGAAATTGGTGAATAGGAAGAAATTTGGAAGGAAAAAAGCAAATATAAGAGACAGTGAATCACAAGGAAAAAGCCTTTCACAGATGCCAGTCAGGCAGCCCAGATCTTGATAGCCACAGCTTAGAGCATTATAGTAAACATGTTGCTCTGACAATATGAACATCCAGCTTACTGCTGTGGTCAAGATATGGCTAGGGTGCTTTCCTTTCCACTAGCAACTAGGTTCTCTAACACTGCTATTAAAAGTGCTATTTAATAACAATTATTTTTTATTATTGTTATCATCATTTTCAAAATCATCATCAAAATCATCAACATTATATAACTATGTAAAGTTGAATATTATTAACTGTTTGAATATTTGGGGGGATTTCTCTTATTTTTAGGGATCAAAATTATTCTTCAAATTCTTCAAATTCACTAACAGTTTTGTTCTCTAATTCCCCCTTCTTTCTTCTTTTACTCATATGAAAATATGAGATTCCTTCAAAATAATTCAATTAATACCTGTCACACTTTCCACATGGTTTCTAGTAGCACATTTTAAACCTGTATTTTTTTCTTCCAAGAATTAAAACATCTGTTTTTAAAGAAGTATTCCTGGAGAGTAAATGAGTACTCCAGTCAGGTTTTCACCTGTGAATCATGCATAAGAGGTGTCAACAAGTCAAATCTGTTGTAGTCCAGGCCTGCAAAAAACTTCTTCAATGCACTAATTTTATGAAGATGATTAATTTTTATTTTTTTACACTGTTTATGGGCAGAACCAGCAATATATTTCAATAGTGTCTCATGCCTTGGAGATTTCTGTGGTAACATATGTATCTACAGAACTCAAGAGTGTAGGAATGAATGTAATGAAGTCTACTGCACCTTATTCGTAAAAGAATCAAAATACAAGGTGAAATTTTATTTTTTATTCACTGCTTTATGGTGACAGAGATCTTTCATTCTTCTCTGCATTTGCAAGGTTTTCCTGAAAAAATTCAAGTCCATAAATTCTTTTGATTTTTAGATTTTAATTTAAAAACAATATCAATTAACCTAATTAAATGAAAAATCCTCTAACAAGCATACAAATTTTTATGTGAATTATTGAAGGGTGCCTATAAGATTGTAATATTTGAATTTCCCTCAGATAAGATTTCCACTAGGTCTCTTCTGGGTTACTGAACAAATAAGTAAAACTGTATCATTTCCACTGAGGTTTCTCTGCACACACTACAATTCAGTTTCCCTCTCTGTTAGGCAGCTGCAGAAACCCAATAGCTGCACACTGATAATTTGTCACTACTATTAAGTCTCCCTGGTCACAAAAACTGTGGTGGCTGAATAACTGAGCAGAGATTATTACAAATTCCAATTTTTATTGAGTTCTAAATTAACAGACAAGGAAATATTTTGATGACTCTAAATCTCTCATGCAACCTCTGCAGTAGACAATGTGCAAAAGGGAAGGTGAAGGGAGCGCCTCGCCCAGCACTGCAGGAGTGTGAGCCTCTGAGGTGTAGAGCAAGGAGAACTCAGGGGTCTCTGAGGCCAGAAATCATAACTGTCCTCTGATATCATGGCCGGCACAACGTAAACCATTGAATATAATCCTCACAGATTGCAGAGGGTCTGCCTGACCTATGTTGGCAGTCTTAGTTCAACAGCACTGAGGAGTGGAGACCACTCTTACTCTGCACACTAAAAGGTCTATTGGTTAAACGAGTCTACTCATGTGCCACCAATGCCAAGACATATTTTACTTTGGACTCAGGAGGACCACGTGGTGCTCAGCACGGGGGCTAATGAACACCATTCTGTTCGTGCCCCAGGCTGCTGGGTTATACCTTTGTTTTTTGTGGGTTAAAGACAATTTTTCTCTCTATCATTGTATTTATTGTAATCTTTTTAATAAATTGTAACTCTGATGTGTAATCTCTCTTGAGCTGGGTTCATTTCTCCTTCCAGTTTACCTTTAAACCAGCACAGTGGGGAATAGAGAATTGATGGGTTGATAAATTCTCTGTTCCCCACAGCGTCAAACCAGCATCACATAGGGCTTAAAGGTTTCAGATATAGCTACCTGCTATCCGTGTCAGAGGATGGCATCCTATGTGTATCACAGCAGAAATGAGCATGCATGATTCAAGAGGGCACAAATCAATCAATCAATCCCACAAATCTCCACATATCTGAGAATTGCAGTCAGCTCCAAGTGATGTTGAGTGGGATATGATTAATGCCTTAAAATATTCAGCCTTGTGAAGAAAAATCAGACCTAATCTGCAAATCACCTGGTAGGCAATTATATTTGAATAGTTCAGTGCTATCACTTCAAGGTGAAATTAGCTTTTTCTTATATCTAAGTTTCTAAGTTGGTGTCAACATGTTTCTATTTGTATGTAATGCAGTCTAGAAGTCTGCCTTCATTAAATGGATCTTATTAAAGCAGAACACAGTATATTTATATGTCATTTTTCTTTACATGGTCATTTTAATAATTACTTTATGTACCAGTACTGTTAATTTTTCATATTTCCATTGGTAACTGAGACAAAGACATAAGGGAATTAAACTTTCACATTCATTGTAGGGTGGATAAATAGCTTCTATATGAAATACATTACATATTTGTCATGGCTTTTTGTCTGCTCTATATATTGATGAATGCTTACAAGAAAAGTCATCCAAGATGAAAAAAACCCCAAAGAAATAATCCAGCATGTTAGCACTTGCTTTTACTTCTAAAATGCACTAAACCTGTTTATCAAAATAGATTTTGAATGGATTTTGGCTTACAGGTTTGTATACAAATTATACACTATGAATTCCACATGTCAGAGCCCATTTAAGCTGGGAAGCTTTGAGGTCTGTTGGCAATCAGCATTCTCCTCACTTCTCGATTTAGGTCAGACAGCAGGATGCTAATAAATACAGATCATAGTCTGCATGGTAAGTTTTCTTCTTTAGTCCTAAAACATTTATCAAGGTCTCAGATCTTTAGAATCAGCAATGGGCATTTGAAAGAAAGACCTTTTCTAGCTGAAACAGTGCTCTCTGATCTTATTCTCATCTCTTCTCTTTTTGGTAGGAAAAGACATAAAATAATGAGGTTTTTATTTTTCTAGACGATAACTTAAAGAAAAATACAAAAACCTGCACTTAAACACTCAGTTGAATCAGCTAAATCAACACTTTATCTCTTAAAACAATTATGTTATTAAAACCCAATTTATCAAAACATTTTATTACTGCATCCTTCTCTTCATCTATAATGGAACTGAGAAGTTCATTTTCTGAAATCAAGGTCACCAATATCCATTTTATGTCACTGTGACACGAGCATATTTGAACATTCAGTAGAGAGGCAGACCAGACTCTACTCTTCGTTAGTCTTCAAGAGCTCCAGAGGAGTGGTAACCTGTCTTTTCATGCTTTCAGAAACACAAATATTAATATTCTTTTTCAGCTCCCTTACAAGAGTTTGAATATTCACTGTTTTTAATTACCCAGAACATAACTAGTATTTGTATTAAGAAAAGTTCATACATTTAGTATATACATACTGAGCTGAAAAACTGTATTTAAGTTGCTATCATTACTCTCCTTCCTTTTTGAGGATCATGAACTATGATTATGAACTCAAATTATTTTAATTAAAACATTGCTATATTCAGAAATTAACATATCAAATAAATGAGAGGTGGCATTTTGTGTAAGTGGCAAATACACAGTTTCAAAAGCAACTTTGTACACACCTCACAGTACCTGCCACCATAAATTCAGTGAAGGAAATGTCACCAAAGGACTTTCACTGTGTAAGTACAGAAAATGGCAGACATACTGGAGGGCAGATCAGAGCAGATACATCAGCAGAATGCAGAGAGCACAGGCAATTGATTAAGCCAGAAAAATTAACCTCCTGCATGATCAAAAAACCCACTTTCATGGTGTGACTCAGCTTTTCAAAGAACAACTGTGCACGTGTGTATTTCCACACTTTGATTTACTGTCAGTAGTTGCTGCCACTGTATAAACTGTCTTGTTTTATCAGTTATTAGGTAAGACCAATCTGGTTGCCTCATTTGCAAGGTTGTCATAATTATGTCTCTCTGCACTGTACTGTGATCTTGCAGGGATGGGAACCGGAAGTACATCTACAAGTGTCTCAACTCATGTCTTCCAACTTTGGGACCAAGTTAAAGAGCAGCAGCAGTAGGCTCAGATTTGTTCTATCAGTAATACCAGTCCTTTTTTCACAGACTTGGAGAATAATCGAGGCTGTAAGAAATGACTGTAGATTGCCTTGATGAGTCCCCCTACCAGTCTTGGCCTGACGGGGACTTGTTTTGTCAGCCTTCAAATGCCATCAAGGATGGAAATTCCACAATCTTCCTGTGCATCCTATTATCTTATCATCATCATTTTGAAATCAGACTTTTTTATTTCCTACCTTTTGATTCTTTGAGGGCTTCATTGTTCTGCATGTGGCTTCATGTCTGGAAACTTTTCTGTAGAAAATGTGCTTTGTGTTTCTTCAAATTCTTCATTCACACTCATTTCTAGAACTGAAATTTCTGCATCTAAGTAATGTTTTGTCTTCCTCAGCATCTTTCAGTAGAAATCCTCTATACCCATATTTTAAATAGGGCTGAGGAATGGACCCAAATACAGGTCTTGCTGTTGAATATGGCATTTAACTCTAACCCCATTCTCTCAGGGGTTTTGCTTAGGTTAGGCAGCAACACTCTAAGCAGGTGTGGTTTCCAAGATGGCATGGGGCAGGAGACATTCTTACATATAAAAGGTGCTATAAAAGGAACATGAACTTTTTATGATAAATGTGATGTGATCTGCACTCCATCTGATTAGAAATTCTAGATATAATACAGGATTTACTTCTATATGTATTCATAATTTGAGATTGAAAAAAATACTGCATCATGCTTTTATAGATGGCTAGTTAGTTCATGGAAAGGAAGGGCTCATGTTCCTCAAAGACAAAGATGAAAGTGCTGAAAATTGCAACCCATTCCATATGAGTTACACAGGGATGATGGAAGAGCTTAAAGGCTACTTAAAAGCCTAAGAAGGCACTTTCACAAAGTACGGCATAGGTTTTTGGGATCCAGTTGGGAACATACTTTTCTTCTGAAAAGCACAATTAAGACCTCAGTCCAAAAGAAGAAAAAAAGAAAAAAACAAACCAACAAATCCTACAATATCCAACTACTCCAGTTACACTTCTTAGAACAGTGCTCACTCATTCAGCAAAAACCCCCTACACCTACATGACAACTTTATGCAATAGGTCCTAAGAACCTGACTTGGAAAGAATCCTTCCTTGATCTACTGCTTCTTAACAGAGTAGATCTCATTAAGGAAGCAGAGATTGTTGACCATCTTGGCCACAGCGACCACGAAGCCATCGAGTTTAAAATCCTCTGTTGACAGGAGGAAAAGTGCCAGCAAAACCTCAACTCTGTACATGAGGAGGGCAGACTTTGGTCTGGTCAGGAAATAAGAAGGTAAAGTCCCCTGGGAAAATGTTTTTGCAGGTCCTGGTTTCCATCAGTGCTGGTCAAATTCCTGTGCCTGAGGGCACAGGAGCAGGCAATCCCCAGATGCCTGAAGTCAGTAAGGTGAGGCAGAAGGCCAGCTTGGCTGAGCAGGGATATTCTCTTCGAAATAAGGCAAAAAAGAAAAGTGTATGCTCAGTGGAAGCAACGCCAAGTTACATGGGAAAAATTCAGAGATGCTACTTGCCACTGTAGGGAGAAAATTTGTGCCACCAAAGCTCAGCTGGAGTTGAAGCTGGACAGAAAGGTGGGGGAGGGGGGAATATAATGATTTTTTTTCTAATAGCTTAATGGCAATGGGCAGTATAGAAATATCATCGGCCTGTTACAGGATGAAGATGATCAACTGGCAGACAGGGACAGAGAAAATGCAGAGGTGTTTAACACTTTCTTTGCCTCCATCAAGGATGTCTCAGTGCCTTGACTGGAGGACCATGATTGTGAGAATGATCAGCTCCCAATCAACCTTGAACTTTTGCAGTATCTGCTGTTCCACTTGGATCCTTACAAATCTGTGAAGCCTCATGGGATTAATTTCAGAATCCTCAAAGAGCCAACTGATGTCATTGCAAAACCTCTCTTGATGATTTTTGAACAGTCTTGGGAATCCAGAGAGATCACAGCTGACTGGAAACTGGTGAACATTGTCCCAGTTTTCAAAAAGGGCAAGTAGGAGTACCCTGGACACGACAGGCCTGTCAATCTCACTTCAGTGCCTGATAAATTTATGGAAAAGATTATTCTGTGTAGTATTGAAAAACACCTGAAAGACAACGCTGCCATTGGTCACAGTCAACATGACTTTAAGAAAGGAAAGTCCTGCTTATCAAACCTGATTTCCTTTTTTCAAAATGTAGCCCACCTAGTTATCAAGGGAAGACAGCTGATGAAATCTTTTTGAATTTTGCTAAAGCTTTCAATACTGTCTTTCACAGGATCCTGCTGGACAAAATATCCAGTACATGGCTGGATAAATACACCATATGATAGATGAGCCATTGGCTTATGAGTTGAGCACAGAGGATAACAGTGAATGGTGTGACATCAGACTGGTGACCTGTCATTAGTGGTGTTCCACTGGTCAATGACAAGTTGAATATGAGTCACCAGTGTGCCTTGGCAGCCAGGAGAGCCAGCTGTGTCCTAGGGGGGCATCAGGCAAAGCATCGCCAGCCAGTCAAGGGATTGTCCTGCTCTGCTCTGCACTGGGGTGGCCTCACCTTCAATATTGTGTGCAGTTTTGGGTATCAAAATGTAAGAAAGATATTCAGCTCTTAGAGAGTGTTCAAAGGAGGGCAACAAAGATGGTGAAGGACCTTGAGGGGAAACTGTATGAGGAGCAGATGAAGTCACTTGGTGTGTTCATCCCGGAGAAGAGGAGACTGAGAGAAGACCTCATTGCAGTTACAGCTTCCTTGTGAGGGGAAGAGGAGGGGCAGGCACTGATCTCTTCTCTGTGGTGAACAGTGACAGGACCTGGGAAATGGCCTGAAGTTGTGTCAGGGGAGGTTTAGGTTGGATATTAGGAAAAGGTTCCTCACTCAGAGGGTGATGGGCACTGGAACAGGCTCCTCTGGGAAGTGGTCACAGCACCAACCTGACAGAGTTCAAGAGACATTTGGGTGATACTCTCAGTCACATGGTGTGACTCCTGGGGATTGTTCTGTGAAGATCCAGGAGTTGGACTCAGTGATCATTGTTGGCCCTTCCAACTCAGAATATTCTATGATTCTGTGAACTGATGAGAGCAGCTGTTGTAAAACCATGACTGATTTCTATAGTAATAGAATTTGTTAGCAGCAATCAAAATTATAAGTTCTTATCTCAAGAAAATCTTGAATGCATTGGCACAACTTTACTTCCTTTTATCTCAGGGGATTTTTAACAAACATTCAGATTAAAAGAGGGTTAATTAATATGTGCATGTTTCAAAATAAAAAAAAAAACAACCACATAATCATTTCTAATAAAATAGTTGTGCAAATTTTGATCTTAAAAATTAACCTAATCAAAAATAATTAATTGTATGCACTATTTCATAATAAGTTAAAAAGACAGAAATGCATAAACTATACTTGGATGTTAAATTTTGCTTAGAGGCCTTTTTCTTACTGTACTGAGAATCTTTCTGGGTTTTTTTAAGAAAATGTTTCTTTACAAATAAAAACAAAGTGATTGCCACTCATTAATATTTCCTCTTTATGTCATGTTTGAAAGGTGTTTTTCCATTTTAAGCATATTTTTATTTACTCCCAAGGAAAGGTGATGGCTCAGTATTAAATTCTGTGCCTCTTTCTTAGTCACTTACTGCAGTAACACTTCTAAATAGATGTAAATAGAATTGATGGCAGAAATAGTATTTTTTCACACTACCACTGTCCTGTTACCAGCTGATACTAATCACACTTCTAATAAACTATGTCTTGACAGAATGTCTTGCATAAACCTATTCCTTTACAGAGCCTTGAGGCTAATATCAACATTATGTTTTCTTTCAACCTAATTCCAACAGCACATCAGCATATGTACCCCTGTTTACCACTGTTACAGACCTGGAACTAACAGGGTAGAACTAAAAATCTGCTGGGATCACAGTACTAGATGCTCCAAAAAGTTAGTGCAAACCACAACTAATTTTTTTTTCTTAAAGTCCCAAGTCCTGTATTCATGTGATTTATAGGGATAAATACAATATGGTTTGGAACATTAAAGACCATGCAGATGAAAATTAAAAATCACAGCCAAAGAATATCTGAAAGAATTATAAACCAGCAAGCAAATACATTAATGTTGCTTCAATCAGTGTCATATCATTTGAAGGAACCTGGCAGATTTGGAATTGCTGGGCTGAAAGTTTGGGATTGCCTAGGCGAGAGGGAAAGGGCACACAAACTATTAGCATATATATAGCTCTTTGGTGCAGAGGTCCTGAAAGCTATTGTAATTCCAAGGCATGCAGTAAGGTTGTACCTAGGGCTGATGAGGCCACTAATTTGTTTTAACTATCATGGATACTAGTAGACTTTATGCTGACGCATGATTGATTGAAGGTAGTAAAATGTCATTCAGAGATCAAGAAAATTAGATGTGACAATTTTTCTTCTGTCAGAACTTGAACTTTCGAAGATTGATGGGGCAGTGCAATGAGTAGACAAGGACTGAAGGATGCCCAATGATAAAATAACCTAATTAGCACAACGATGGAAGAGTCTAAGAAAAGAAGCTTTATACTAAACTATTCTCTGCTTTCAGGGTGAGTATGCAAAGTCTTCAGAAGATTACCAATAAGATTTTCTAGTATTCATATTTATCTTACTTCTTCCAAACCATTCATGAACTATTGGATTTTAAAAGGAGAGGGAATAGTGGAACTGTGGAAGTTCAACATTTCCATTCTTACACATCTACTTCATGTTGTGTTTTTCTGAAGCAGCAGCAAACTGGTTTATGCCTGAAGAACAATGCTGCTTCTTGCTTCCTTCCAGAATAGCAACATTTTGAGATCTTCAGATATGATGCATTTTTTCCCAAAGTACAAAACTATCAATAATATCTAAACAAGTCAGCTGTCAAGGTTTTTGTATCCTACACCAAAACACTGTTCCAATGCCTGTTACCATAGTAATTAGACATCTCAAATCCTCCATAAAATGTTATTCACTTCCAGCTCAGACAGTGGACTTTTCATATTATTTAGCACTTCATTTTAATAATTTAAAGAGTATTACACCAGTCTCTGAATATGGAGATGGCAGTATTACTGAAGGCAGTTCTGCTTTCCTCAGCAGGCTTTCAATTGAAGAAGAAAAATGCTGGCAGTTTGAAAACTGGATTATATGTTTTTGAAGTGAAAAAAAAAAAATTAAAAGCCCTGTTTAGCTATCTAATTGAATACTGCTGGTTTTCAGTTAGATCTTTTCAAACCACAGATACTCAAGAGAGTTTTTGATTGTGTTTTTTATTAGGTAAAGATTTATTAAATATAAACACAAGCTAAATTAAATATAAATACATCTTTGAGATAAAGGAAAAAAGAATTAGACTGTATGAAGATCCTGTTAGTATCTCCAGAGTGGAAGTCAGAGAAAATGATTAGAGTCTCACCATATTTTTATTTCAGCCTTTAACTAGAGCTGCCTTTTCTGACATGGCCTATAAGGGACCTCTCTGTATGTGTGTTTCTCCTTATCCTTAAGCTCCCAAAGTTCAGGCACTCTCTCCAAATAGCCTCTAACTTCAGCAAGGACATTTGTGATCAGTCAAGTGTGACTTTGTCAGTCAATATGGGCTGACACTCACAAAATTTTCTTTATGAATCTCATGGACAAAGACAATGTAGAGCAATAGAAGAGGTTTCTCTTGAACAGAAGCAGATTCATAATGCTAAAAGGATTACAACATTCAGAGAAAAAACTCAGATTTATGCTTTATTAATTTTTTACCCTCAAGGCTTTTTTCTTCTCAGCCATCATCAGCAGTGTTATCATGAGTCACCTCCATGGTTATTTATCTAAAAGGGTGCTCTATATTCCTGCTGTTTAACTATTTGTCCTTGACTTTGGCAAGTTCTTTCTATCTATATAAATTCAAGATGGATGATATCAGACTAACAGACTAAAGTGTATGTAGGATTTATAAACAAAACACACTTACCCACATATTTCTGTATTCTTCCTAACATATCTTCATCATGATAGTCTGGCCTGTAGACACAGGTTTGCCTGTCACAAGTAAGGCATGTTCTCATTCTTTCCGTGATCATGTAGGTGGGTTAAGTTCCTGAATGGGAAAGGCTGCAGCTGGCTGAGGGTAGATTCATAATGTTATTTTGGTGGCTGTGAAATTGTGGCCCCATACATATATTTGGCATTATTGTTTAAAGGCCACAGTCTTTCTCTTGACCTAACAGTGTAGAGTCTTCCTTGGCTTGAGCTGATTTTAGCTGGTCAGCTGAGACAGCGGTAGTGTAGCAGTCAGCTGAAAATTGCCTGCATTTGTTTCAGTTTCAATTTGGCTTTGGATCACTTGGTGCATAGGGAATTGGCTGGATGGTCCCATTTCAAGAGCTGTGGTCAATGGCTCAGTGTCCAAGTGGAGACAAGTGACAAGTGGCACTTCACAGGGGTTAGTATTTTGACTGGCACCATTAACATCTTTGTTGGTGACATGGACAGTGGGGTTGAGTGCACCCTTAGCAAGTTTACTGGTGACACCAAGCTGTGCAGTGCTGTCAACACGCTGGAGGGAAGGGATGCCACTCAGAGGGAACTGGACATGCTTGAGAGTTGGGTCCATGTGAACCTCATGAAATGCAACAAGGCCAAGTGCAAGGTAGATTTAGATTAGATAATAGGAAGAAATTCTTCACCATGAAGGTGGTGAGGCACTTGAACAAGTTGCCCAGGGAAATTTTGGATGTCCCACCCTTGGAAGTGTTCGAGACTATGTTGAATGGGACTTGGTCACTTGGAAGGTGTCTGCCCGTGACAGGGGTGTTGGAATTAGATGATCTCTAAGGCTTCTTCCAATAGAAACCATTCTATGATTCTATGATTTGTAAAATTGTGTGGCGTGACCTCTAATGTCAACTATTATATAGTAGAAACAAGCACCTATCCTTGTGTAGAAAGACCTATCTATGATCCTCAAATAAAAACATGAACACAGGGAGCAATTACTGGTCCTTGAGTGGGTACAGCCTTGTGGGTCAGTTGAAAGCAGTTTCAGGAATAACAAGAACAAAAAAATAAGTGTGATATGGAACTGTAATTAAATAAGGAAAAAGCTATTAGGCAGATTGTATTAAAAACATATAAAACAATTTGAAGCAGATGCAACTGGAAAAAAATAGAGAAGAAATCCCTGCCATCACCATCATACTCCTTGTGAAGAATGGTGGCTCTGATCCTCTGCAGTAGGAGACGCCATATACACACAAGCACATGCACACACATGCACACAGACACTGTCACTTTGCAATGAAGATCAATTAGTACTTCAACCCCAGTTTCAAGCTTAGGGCTCTGCTTATCAGATATGTTCATTTCTTGCCCATAACACAATGTTAACTTGAAGACAGTAATCAGCTTGGCTATTAGTGCCCTAAAGTAAAGTGGGTTGTCTGTACCTCTTGCTACATCCATTTGTCTTATGAATGTGCATTGCATGCCCTTAGGATGCCTCAGCAGTAACCAACACCCTGTTTATGCAACTGAATCCCATACTCAATCTTCTCTTCCAAACCACCCCTTCAGCCACAGAGGAAAATCACCATGGAAGCACCTTCCAAAAAAGCTGTACTTGCACAGCACTGCTACCAGCTACATCTGGCAACTGCCCTAACTCCAGTGAAAGGGAACTGTACACAAAAGGTCACTACAAAATGTTATGTCTTAGTTCTCCTCCTGTATTTCTGTGGAACCAGAGGGAGATGATGAGCAGGCTGAAAAGGAGGAGCAGCAGGAATTCAGGCAGGTGAAAGTTAAATAGTGAATGGGTACTTCTAGATATGCAAAATCTTAACTAGAAAGACAGTCTGCAATGGTTATGGCAGCAGATCCAGATTAGCAATGATTCAAAAGCAGGGGGCAAAGAATTATTTTTGTCTTTTACCCACATAGCAATACTGTAATACAAAGGAGTTTTATCGAGGCTTAATGAGAGAGGCATTATGTTTTGAACCCAAAATACCTTCCTCCTTCTTTAGCTCTCTGTTGTTCCTCAGGTTTCCAGTTTTCCATATGGTATGGCTCATGTACAGTGCTTAGGGTTTTCATTGCATCACCAACATCAAAAGTAGACTTGCTATTGATTTCAACAAAACCAAGAATAAGCACTCATAGACTTTGAAACATATCACAGGACTTATGGGCTGTAAATAGTTCATTTGTAATGCCTGCCTCCCCCCCGCCCCGAAACATTCTTGGCCCAGAAATTGTGCAGTTTATTCTTCTCATATGATCAGCAGTAGGACAAATGGGAATGTACAGACGCATCAATACAAGCATGATTTCTATGGTGGTTTTGTGCTTGTACGCCTAGGGGATAAAACAGAAGTTGCCACAGTGACTGATTTCCTTATTTCATAAGCACATATTTTTCAGTGAGGTAGCATGCAACTGCACTTCTCAGCTGTCACTTAGCAAAGTTACCACCAAGTTAACTGGGAGTTTGGGTGAAGAATTTGTCTATATTGCCAACATATGAGAGTGCTATTTCTTCCACCAATACAATCTTGTATGGAAAAACACAATGACAGCTTCTTACTTCTGTTCCACATGAAGATTTCGCATAAATTTAATCAGTACACTGTGGGCCACCCACAGGCTGTCACAAAAAGCACTTTCATTGTAAGAGACAAGCTCACTGTACAGCTTCTCAATTATGGACCAAAACCCTCTCATCTAAATTCAATTCATTTTTAAGTCAAGCACTTCTTGCAATCAATGCCTAGCAATCGAGTTCATAGAGTTTGTAGTTTACTTGGAGAAATGAATATATTGATATAGTATTCTGCTTTTCAAGTAATTTTGGCCTTTCTTTCAAGGAGGTGGAAAGACAGTAACCATTTTATTTGTGATTTAATTATGCATATTTACAGATCTAAATATCAAAATTGTGTACCTTCAAGTTCAAGGACAGTGTGCATATCCATTCAGAAATATCCATTCTGAAATATTTTTTAACATTTTAAAACATGTAACCATTGAGATATACTGGATAAGATCAAGCATCCATACATCCATCCTTTATAGCTTTTCACCTACAGCAGCTAAAAGATGGTGTTTAGAAAGAATATACTTAAAAAGCAGCAAAAATATCATGATAGTAATAGATTTTCCCTTAGCTTTTAGATAAACACAAAACACTGTTTTACCTTTAACAGAATTCCACTAACGGGTTATCATCCATTTTCCAGTAGGGGTAAACCATGATCCAGGAAACTAATTTTTCTGTGTAATACCCAGTGAATTGCTCAGCTTTTCTCTTTGAATGGTGTGTAATTGAGAAAATCAGACATTTTCTTCACCTCTCAAAACAGAGAGCTGTAACAGGCATTTTTAAAGTGGCATACATTTGCTATGAGACATAATCAAAGAGTTTAGGATTATAGATAGACAATAATTATGATCCCTGTGTAAATTACTATTGAGAGAGTACTCCATGTGCCTTCCTGAGACTGAAGGAAGTGGTAGAGATGCTTCTGAGAGCTAGGTTTTGACAGTGAAGATGATGAAGAGAAAGTTGACATAGTCGTCAGGGATGACTCGAGTTTGACCAGGACAGTATCATAACTGTTGAATGGTTGGAATATTACTACAACTGTATGAAGCTTACAGTGAAGTTAAAGAGGTTATGAAGTTGTCATGATTGTCACTGATAACTGTGGTTGTGTGGAATAATGTTGGGATAGAAGGGATCTTTGGGTAAGAAAATGATTGTACTATGGAGTGTGATGAATGGTAACGATGGTGGAATAGGATGATATGAGAACAGTGACTGTTGAGGTGAGATGTCTGGCATGATACTACCAGGGGGTGGAGCATAGACAAGATGTTAAAGCGGAACTGAGCTATTGCAATAGTGCTTGGGTGACACTGGATGTGTTGGAAATGAGGGAATGGGTATTTAGGGGCTAGAGGAAATACAAGATAAGAAATCACTGTATGATTCCAGAGATGGGAGGGCTAAAACTACCCTGGAGACATGAATTTAAATGGGAGGAGGCTGGGGAGATCTGACCTCACTCAGCAGACAAAGAACTAGCAGGGAGGAGACAGGCCCAGAGGCACTAGCCAGCCTAAGGAGGCACTGGGTACCCATGTGAGAAAATGAATCACAGAATCATTGCCTCTAAAAGGGAAGGATGAGAGATGCTGCATCTACACCCTCAGTTGCTCCCAATGGTGAGGCACAAGGGCAGAGACTGAGCTCTTGAACCTCACTAGACTAATTAAATCATCGTAACGTGAAGTCTCCTTTAGCTTAGTGACATGTTTTCCTTATAAGTGTGAAAGTTTTCTGATACTCTCTGTTTCTCATCTCTACATTAAAAGCAGTATAATTTCTACCTGTCTTACAGACATGCAGTCAGGCTTAATTTCTGAAACACTAGGAGACTCTCAGATGAAATAGCTGCATAAATGCCTATCAGTTAGAAGAGCAGATACATGTAAGCCCAGGGGCATTTGTTAAGTATGCTAAGAATAGTATGAAATCTACACTAAAGCATGTGAGGCTTAAATAGGCATGCATGGGGTGGTTTTTTCTTACCCTAATTCCATCTAGTACTGAAGCTCCCTAATCCCACTTGGATTTGTACAAGTTTATCTTGTCAGCAGCCATTATAAAATATTGGTGATATTTCAGTCTTAGGGAAGGGTTGGTACTTGTATAGGCATTGAAACATATCCTAGTGATAACAGCTTGTCAGTGGAGCATGTTTCCAAGGGAGGTAGAAGAAGCTGTATTCCTGGTGAAACTGAAAGAGCAGGTGAAAAAAATCAGTGGTGGAAAAACAACAGAGCCAGGAAAGATACTGGAATAGACTTAACCACATGTGGATTTTTCTGATCCTGTTTTGTGATATATTGCCTATTTTTTCAACATTTGCTTATTGAAGACATTAAAGTAACAAAAAACCCAATTGATACTTTCTAACCATCAGTCTAAGAACAATTAATACTTTCCACTCAGAAGTAAAAAGTGACTCAGATATATGTAATATGAGTTTGTGAAGATAGACCATGAGAATTGTAGATTCTTAACAAGGTGTCCAGAGTATTAACCATAATTATTGCTTCCTATAAGTTTTCTGAATTATCCTGTAGAAGTGACCATCACTGTATGTGCAGAAAACAGAGATGTGGCACTGGGGATAGGGTGAAGTCTGAGAACCCAAACCACACGTGCCACTAGCAGATGACTTGGAACTATCTGAGTACAATCAGATTCTCAGATGACTACGTTATCATATTTTTTTCCTTCACCAAGATAATTTTCTCTTAAAGTCTACATGATAATTATAGTGGGTATGACTGTTTTCACAATTTATTTTAATTAACAGCCTGAGTCTTCATGTACATTCTAGATATTCTAATATTATGTAACCAATTAACACTGTCTTTATTCCCTTAACTCATCAATGGAAATTTCCCTGCATATAAAGATAACTCCCAGCTTGATCTCATTTGAAGATAGAACTAATAAGATCTGGAAATCAAAAAGGTTTTGTAAATGTAGGCATTTTTAAGAATTTTGATTGAAACATCTAAGCTTTATAGATTAGACAAGATAAAAAATTTTACTGGAGTACAATAACTATCTGCAAGGTGTGACTTCAGAAGTTCAAAATTATGTACCAAGGTGAAACCTTGATGTTAAAGGTCATGTCCATTTAGCTATCACATGCTTGGCAACCTCTAATGTCTCTTAGTGTTATTTCCGAAATTTAAATTGGAAATGAGATGTATGGACTTAATATTGAAGGTACTTAGCAACTTAAACAAGCACCCAAAGGAAGAATTAAATTAATTATAACTTAAAGTTTTTCAATCAGTTTTTTCTTATATTAGCTACAAATCAGAATGGTAGCAGTTTGTTTCATTGTGGAAGAAAAGAACTCCCAAACCAGTTACTGCTACTCATTGTGCTGTATGATACAGTTTATTCAGAATATGAATTTTTCTTTCTAAAAAATCCAACTCTATAGGGGAAAACCAGCAAAATCTTTTAGTTCAGAGTCACTGTTTCAACATCAAAGCAAAGGAAACACACCAATGACCATCAGCTTTCAAGATCCTGAACTTGTTTACACCAAACAGAAACCTAGTTTTCAATGGGTTGCCTATACTAAATATTTTAACATTAAAGACTTCTCACATCAAAGCATTTTCTGACTGGATACAATAAATTGCCTCTTTTTTGTCTTGCAGTTATTTTTTTTTCCTATGTAACTAAGTATTTACACTTAATGTAGCTATTTTTCCCTTGGTCTAGCAATTGTAATTTCATACTACTATGAATGCAAAGATAAGATGAAAATTATGGACTGAAACTGATTGTATACTGTACAAAACTTCAAAGAAAAAGATTAAAGGGTAAATGATGTGCATTTTGTTTTCCTCCCTGGTGACAATGGGCATTTATACCCTTTTCTGAAAGGGCATCTCTCTTGTGGTTGAAAAGATCAAATTCACACAGCATCCTTACAAAGACAGACGTCCAAACCTAGCCAGAGAATTAAACTTGCTACATAATTCCTACTGTAGGAGAGAGCCAGGCAGATAGATGAGGCTGGGAGTGATGAGGCTGAGAAGAGGCAATACTTAAGTCTTATTTCCTGCAGACTTTCTGTGTGATCTCCACTGCACATATACATTTCAATTCTCAGTCATTCCATATGCTGCAACTCTAACTGCTACACATAGGACAATAAGATGTCTTCTAGGGGCCACATCGGGGGGGGGGGGGGGGGGGGGGGGGG
>JAWWLZ010000001.1:35818300-35862058 GCA_035041345.1 Poliocrania exsul
GGGCAGGTGGAGGGGGGTTGGGGTGAATGTTACTTCTCGTAAATTAGAAACTGATGAGCAAATTGCCAATGCAGCTGCATGAGAAGCAGACAGAATTGCATGAAATGTAGTTGTAAAATTATAGATTTTGAGTCTTTGATAAAAATTCTGCTTGTATAATTCATGCAATTAAGAGCAGGTATAAACTGAAAAGTATACACAGAGAAAATAAGCCAATAGCACTGATTTTATCTCTATTTTTTTAATTCAGTAATAAAAAAGTACATCTTATAAAAATTTTGACAACGGACTGTAATCTAGATAAGTTTCACTGAGTCTGAGATTGTCCAAAGTGTCATCAAAGTTACATGTTGCTACGTTTGCAACACATTCTGCTTGAATTATTCTAGTTAGGGAAAAAAAAATATAAAGAAAAAAAAAGACTTGCAAATTCTTGTGGAACTGAAAGGAAGAAATTGAGTTCTTTTGAATTGAATTGAAATGGAATCTTTTACTTGTGGGCCAATAATAAAAGCAGAAAGGGAATGACATTTGAAATAGGAAAATTTGCAAAATAAAGATAGAGGCTGTGAGTTTATAGAGGCGTGTGAGGAATCAGGGAAATCTCCATCTTTGAAGTTCAGCAGGAACCAAGCTCCTAGATCCTTTACCCTTCCTTGAAAATAATAAAAGATACTAAATTTTGTTTTGCAAATGTGTCAGGCAGCTTTTAACTGTCTGACTTACTTCTAACACATTAATTGTGGCTGGATCTAAGTGCTTCTTGGAAACAGAAACATACTTCTCTCAAAATTGGGATCTATTGTTTCCTATTCTTATTATGAAGGTGTCAGCACCTCTTATGAATATCAACTTGTTCTGTAAAGAGGTTCACAGGTAAAGCAATCAGTAAATCAGTAGTGAACTGGGATCAGCTATAATGAGGATGTGAGAACATGACAAGGGTAAAGTGAGGAAACCAAGGCTAATACTGTGGACTCCCAGGGCTGGAAGGTAACCCAGGCTCACGCAGATACAGAAAATAGCTGTGCCCTGGATCACTCTTCCTCACTGGACAAATTGTCATAGAGTAGCCCTCATTCCCATGTTTTACCTTCTCAAACATGGTGACTGCAACCTGACTGCTTACCCCAGCTACTCAACTGTGCCCTGGACTTTCTGTAAAAATGGTCATTTGACCTGGTCAGGGGTTTGATAATGGTTTAACAGGATGGATGATAGATAATGTATCATTTATTTCAATTTAAGCTAAGGACCATTTGGCAAGGTGGTAGCTCTGCAGGAAAATATTTGAAAGTCCAGTGAACAAGGATTTAAATATTAAACGTGCTCATGCAGTGTTGGAAACTAGTCTCATCCTGGGCTCATGAAGAAAAGTATGCCCATCAAAAGAAGTGATTCAGGAGTGATTCTTCCCTTCTTTTTGGCTCAGATGAGGCTTCATTGTGGAGCCAAGAGATGTAGATCAGAAAAAAAGGCAAGGAAAGTTGAACTTGCAACTCAAAATGAATGCCAGACTTGAACAAATGTCTTCAATGAGGAGAAACAGGCAAGGGAATGACAAATTTTCTACTGTTTTTCTCTCAAGCAATCAGCTGTATAATTGACATACACATAAACAGTAACCTGACATTCAATAACAGGGATATAACTATACTCATGATTGTCACCTCAGGCTTTCTTTAAGGTCAGTGGGAGAAAAACAGATGCCTCTGGAGCAAGATTCATTAATATCACTAAGACATCTACTTTAGGATTAAGTAAACCTCATTCTGAAAGCACCTATATTTCTCTTTTCATAGTAGATACCCAGTTGTGACTCACTCAGGGGAAGACACTTATGCTATAGACCTATACCTTGCTGGTGAATCCCTCCTGTTTTATCAGTTTCAATCTGAGGAGTGTTTCATGGAGTAGGACTCCAAAGTGAGTATTCTCTAATGAAGCTTTCAAGGAAAAAAACAAATCTCTTACAGCTTCTTATCAATACTTTCAAAATTTTGGTACCCGGGAATTCAAGGACAGTTTTTTGATGCTTTTGGGTAAAGAATGTACTTGCTTGTCTCACCCTTTCCTCCCAGCTAATTCCCAGTCCTACTTGTCTCTCTCAGCCATCCTAGAATCACTCATGACTTGTGATAAACTTGGCTCAACTAATTTCCTGAGCCTAATTAAAGTAGTGGTTCAATTGTCCATTAAGAGCAACGCTTATATTTCTTTATTTATTTCTTTATTTAGTTGATGGTTTTGCTTTGTTACTTTGGCAGTTCCAAATCACAGGTTTTGTTCTGGAGCAATCAGTTTTCTAGAAGTGAAATTACTTTTTTAACCCTATCATATTATGATCTATCCTTTGATTTTTCCCCTCATCATGTACAAGGTGGGGATATAAAAACAGAGCATGGAAAAGCAAGATAATGTAAGACACCTTTTGGAAGAAACAGCATAAAACAATTGACATATGTGAGTATAGAAACAGGTTATAACAACCATATGAATGGTAACACATCAGATGCTTACTTCATATTTTTTTAGATAGCTTCAACAAGCTCTCATTAGATTAATGAGGGGTGTCAGGATAATGATTTAACAAAAAAAAGGGAAGGACTCAAGATACAACCTGTGGCCAAAAAAAGGGTATTCCCTTCATTCATTAAATCCCCACTTGGCAAAACTACCAAAAGAAATCTTAGAAAACATTTTATCCATTCATTTTGACATGCCAAATGTTCAGCAAATGTTTTGCCAAATGAAGATAAACTACTCAGTAGTATTTAACTCATATCAATTAGCTGTATAACTTCGGGAGGGCAGAAAAAATGCTTGTACTAGGGTAATAAAGAATAGCTGAGCGGGCTATAGCCTACTTGCACTTCATTCTGGAGCAGCATATAAGTTCATATGCAGTATATAGTGGTAACAGCCAAGCAGCTTCTCACCCTTAGACCTGGTCTGTGTCTATGTTTGTGATTCCAACATTCTTTATGTGAATTAAAAAAGTAAAGGTGGGAGGGGTGGAACACCTCTCCTATGAAGAAAGGCTGAGGATTCCTTAGCATGGAAAGAGAAGCCTCTCGGGATACCTTATTGTGGCCTTTCAATACTTAGAGGAGGTTCATAAGATAGATGGAGGCAGACTTTTTCATAGCACCTGTAATAATAGGTCAAAGAGTAATAGTTTTAAACTAAAGGAGGGTAGATTTAGACTAGATATGAAAAGAAGAATTTTATCACGGTGAGGGTGGTGAAACACTGGATCAGGTTGACCAGGGAAGTGGCAGATGCCCCATCCCTTGAAACATTTAATGACTTAATTGAAAGAGTGTTTTATTAATGTAATCTTTACCTATTGAAACAGAAAACAAGTAAAATACACAACAGAACTTAAAACTTACTTTGTCATCTGCCACATGAATTTGATACATCATTTGATAAAGCATCACACAGAACACTCAAATTGAACTGATCAGTATAACTATTGCTAGCCAAGATCTCTAGCTTATCCACATCTGTCCTGCTGTGCTAAACATCTGCTGAACCTTGAAGAAAAAGGAAAAGGGCAATTCAGAAGGAGAGAAGTCTGGGGATAAGGCCAAGAAATTCACTGATATTTATTCCATACTACTCTCACTTCTCTATAACTTGTCAAACTGGTGTACCAAAGTAATCTAAATAGATATTGCTGGCCAGACTGGCTTGACAGCTTACAAAAGAAATCCAGACCTCTCATTTTTTGTTGACTGACTAATATCTCTAATAACTATAAATGTAATTGGATATTTTTTCATTCGGTTGCAGATATTTCTTAACAAGTAATGAGTGCATCTACAGTCAGTTCAGACTTCACTTCTGAAGTAATTATCACAGTTTTCATCTTTTATTGTAGTCTGGTTTACTTGGTGTATGTTCAGGGAGTATGGCAACTAAGTTCTTTCTGAATGAAACTAAATTGAAAGGTGTGCTCCAAAAACACATCTATTGTACACCAGCACAAATGAGCACTAACTCTTAATGACTAGAAGGGGGGGAAAAAAGGAAATAAATTGACATTTACAGTGGTGACATCTGGTCCTTAGTACTGGCAGTATCCCCTAAAAATAAAAATGTAGTGACTCTACTCCATCAGTCCAACCACTGAAGCAATATTACCAAGAATTCTGACAAGCAACACCAGATGAACTACTCTTTGTGAGGCTGAACATCAGAGTACTCACAATCTGACACAGTATGATTTTTTCCCCTGGCAAGAAATAGAGATGCAGCTTATCATGCTATCAGCATCCTTTCAGCTGCACTATAGGGAGGTAAGGAAGTACCACCGAATAATGCACGTTATCTGTACAAACATCAGATTTTATGTTCAAGAACTACATTGTAAAGAGAATTTTGGTTCATAACATCAGAAAGTAACGATTCTCCCTTGCTGACCTAATTTTTCCAATACCATATTTGTTTGGCTTATTTCACTTAACACATTTCTTTTGTGAGAGAAAAGAACAAACTTGTCAAAGAACTGTTTGATTTTGCAAATCAAAAAGCAGCTTAAAGTTTTATTGAGTTTTCTCTCTCTTAAAAAATAATTAAATGGTACTGAATATATTCACTTTTTATCCTAAAAATGGCTGGATGCAAATTACGAGTGATGATATTAGCGAAGATTTGTGAGTCATAGCAAAATTTGTCATCTCCTCAGACAAATTAGTTCAACCGCTTACAAGTTTGTTACATGAAGCCATGTTCACTACATGCATGAGTCTGGGCATGTTACTGTGACTGGAGGGATAAAAAGCATAGAGAAAATTGTCCAGGAGCGTGGAATTTTAAGAAAATTTGCTCTTGTAGTTAGAAGACAGAACAGAAAATCCATATATTAATCAAAAAGGAGAAGCAAGTGTTTGAACGGAAGATGTGGATTCAGATAAAGAAAGCATAAAGAACAAGGCCATTTAACCTCCTTCCTCCCCAGAAAGCCCACTGGGGGAATTTACATTGCTTCAACAGACACCTGTGCATTTTGTACTGCCTATAGGGCTTTTTGTTTGTGTGTTTTGAATAGTTACTTAAGAAATGTACTATCTACAAGTGGGTTGCTTTTGAGTTTTTTGGAGGGAAAAAATCCAAAACCAGTCTGAACTGCCCACAAAATTTTGGGTTTTCTGTCACTGGATATTGTTAAAGAAACCTCACTCAGCACAACTTTGTGATGTGTAGAATGGAGAATGTACCTGTCATGTCATGATTAAATATTAGGAAAAAAGCTATACCAGATCAAGTGTTAAACCAGCCTGAACCAAATTGTTAGGATGCTAAAAATCATGAGAAATTGAGAATGAAAGAGTGGCAATTCAGTTTACTGAGAAATATATTTTGATTTTTTCATTTCCCAAGCCTTCTAAACAATATAAACTGGAATGAAGTAAACTGTCAGTTATTGTATGTGATTTCTCTTTTGCATACAGCATTAATCTATTTACATGAGGACAAATTAAGGCTAGAGAAGTCTGACAGATGATTTAGTTCATTCAATTGTATGCAAAAAGAAACACTGTGGTCTTAGTTTAGCACTAGCTAACACAGTGTTTCCCGAAGTGAGAACTCTGCCCTTGTAGGGAAAGTGAAGGATTATCTCAGGGCAAGTGTTCCAGGAAGCTTTACAGTCATTTTCCAGACTCTCTGGGTTTTTAAACTTAACTTAATTTTTGAAAGGTAGTTTCCAGCTGTTAAAGACTCAAAGAGTATTTTCAGAGTCTTCTTCTGAATCTGCAGAAAACCTAAAGAATTGCTTTGATGTATCGCACTGAGACATTCCTTCCAATGATTGCTAAATTCATATTCCAGTATTTTAAGTATCAACATAGTGATTATTTCACTACAGTCAGAGTATGTGACAAAAGACAGAAAGTATCTTTTGAAGAATATCAACCTTAAAATGGGAAGTGAAAATTATGTCAGAATCTAAGCAGTGAGGTGGTTGCAATAGTATGGTAGGTTTGTGTCCATTGTTTGGTTTTGCTTTGTTTGCTTTTCTTTTCTTTCTCTGAATTGAGATGTTCAGCTTGTAAATGGTAGAATGAGATCATGGCTGTATTGTAAAATATTCTCACAGAGTCAAAAATATGAGGTACTTGTGACTTCAGCGATGAAAGGCATAAGGAGGCAACAGCTGTGAATTGTAGCTGGACATACTCCAACTGCAGTGTACACATGCATTTCTAGGAATGAGGGTAACTCAAACCACCAAGAGAGTCTCAATCTGTTCATTTTTCAGTTCAGCCTCTCACACCTTTCTAGAAGCTCCTCTTTACCTCATAACAAGCCTCTAGGCCCAGTGTAAAAAAAAATAAATCCCTGAATATATTTCAATAGGCAGACATCCAGACTAGATAGCCCTTATTCTCAAGCACTTTAAAACTCCAAACCTACGAAAAAAGATTTGAGAAATTGATGTTTGATGTGGTGTTTCACATAAGACCACAACCAGACTGCCCTTAGCTGCCTCCTGTTTCCTGGCTGCCTTTTTGCTGTTTGTTTTCCTCTCTCAGCATGTCTGGACTATGATTAAATTACTTACCCTTAGAGAGGGAGGCTGGAGAATCCAGTGTGTATGGATGCTGTGGTGGAGCTGCAGCCCTTGCTGCACTACATAAAGTAGAAGAAATCAGTGGAAAACCAGATCTTGCCAAGGGTATTCAGGAGATGGCAGTGTTGCTCTCACCATTCGTCCCTGCTGCTTGAGATTTCATCTCAGTCAGTCCTGTGTCAGTGAAAGTTTTCCAAGCTTTTCAGATCTCTTTTCTTTCCCCTGTCCAGTCTTTCAGCATTCGTTTTGCTGTTTTAAATTCTAATTATGCAAGGGAACAGTAGTCATTAAAAAGAATGTGTAAAATGCATGGATAGCAACCTTAGGGCAAGCGAGAAGTTAAAGGCTCTCCAAAGCTCGCTGAATTGAGTAGCAGTTTCCCTAACAGTCCCAAAATGAAGTAAGGCTGTTTTCCTCTATCTGGAAATATCCAGCAGTGCCCAGTACTGCATTGGTGTTCAGCATCAGGGATTTGAGTGACTGCTGGATGTTGGAGCAGTACTCCAGTCAACAAAGTGTGAGCATCTATAAGCAGAAGCAGAAATGAACTTTAAAGGATAAAAGAAACAAGGGTTGATGGATACAGCAAGCAATCAGTGCTGATGTTATTCAGGCTGGTGCCAGCAAGCTGAAGTGGAGCAGAATTATGTTAACATCATTCTGATGATATTTGGCATCAATTACTCACAGCAGTAAGTAATGGGAACGTCTTATTGACTCTCTCGTCTTAGCATGCAGCACTGTGAATTGATACCTGGCAGTACTACCCTAGAGGGAAACACGCAGGCAGTTTTTCACCATGTGCAGTGGAAATCAGGTGCCAGTTCCTCCAGTATTCATCTGGGAGGCAGAGGAGTTCCTGGAGTGGAGTGGGACTCGCAAAGATATGGTTGGTGTAACCATTCATAAGGGTACCCTGAATAGTCCACATCATATAATCTGAGACAGTATGAACAGTTTCTTAAACTGAAAAGGTGTCAAAGCCTCAGCCAAACTCTAAGCACTGTTTAAACATAAATGAATATGTCATCTAGGAGTAAGTGTGAGCTTTGTAGGGGCAGCTACTTCATTGATACTTAATTCATATATGCAGAATCTTAATTTATATGTTGTTCCACTACACTACTTGGCAGCCATCAGCAAGAACAGCTGAGATATACAGCTGGGACTGGTATCTGTGCTGACAGGAGTCCTGTATCTGTGTGTCAAGTACTGGCAGAGGGCATTCTCTTTTTTTGACCTTATTTAAGGCAGAAGTCTGCTGTAAAATATCACAGTGCAGTCAGAACCAAACCACCACGCTGACTTCAAGGTACAGAGTCTCTTCAAAAAGAACTGGAAAGAAATGCAGTTTCCTGTCCTTGAGAACTGGATGGATGCATACAAACAATTTTTTGAAATAAGTATAGTTTTAAGCATGTATGAATTTTCTCAAACTTCTGCCTAATCCAAATTTCTGAAATCTCAGAAAAATGTTTTTGTTTTTTACATTACATTATTCTGGACACATCAGCTTTATCTACACAACAGGAACTGGTAGGTGTGTGCAGAAAAGTCTGCCTTGGGCAAAGCTTTAGTCAGTGCCAAACACTTGCTGTAAAGCAGAGAGCTTTGCCTTCTTTGTTCTGAGAGCCTTCACAGTATATTGGTCACCCTCAGTCCCTTTTTGCACTAAGCTGTAGGTGCCCATCTTGCTCACTGTCTTTTAAAAAATCATCTTTAATCTTTGGGATTCTTTGCCATCATCCAAACCTAATCAAATATCGTTCCACCAATTCAATAAATAGTGGGTGAACACATCAAAGGCAGAGTACTCCAGAGGGCAGCAAGAGAAATGGTTGTTTCACACAGCACGCAGCCAAATCACACAACTACCCTGTTACACTGACCAAGTAAGTGCTGGAAATAGATAGCATTGCAATACAGTTGGGTTACAAAGGATAATGTACCTGAACAATGGAAGACATGTTTGGTTGAGATCATGAGTCAGTACAACACCATTCAGTGGCTCACTACTTTCTGAGAAAATCATCATGCATATGAGTGCAAAGATATTAATCTGCTTTTCACATCTGTGTTGCTAGAGTAATAAGTGGGAAAAGAAACAACAAACTGTTCACTGTTCTACTTCTGCAAAGACAAGTACATCAGCAATTGCCAAATTAAATCAAGAAACAGGTAAATGTGATTCCTGATTACTCAGAAGTAAGCCACAGCAAAGGGCTAGTGTGGGGAAACTCATTGAAGCCAATATTTTCTACTGGGAAATGGTAACAATAGTGGGGGGAACACAGATTCTTCTATCAACGAACAATGAAATAGTTCAGTAAGATTCTGTGTTTTGAAACTAGAGGAGATATTGCAAGCCACAACTGAAATGTAATATGGCAGATAGGCTGCTTTTGTTCATTACTTAATTTCTATTACCTTCTGCTATGTTCAATAGCAATATTTATAAATAGTATTATGGAACAGACAGACCATGATCCAGGAAAATAATTCTTACAAGCCTACAATAAGGAAGATTTTGTTCAACAATCCCTTATGGATTTTACTTCAGAAATTTGCAAACTATTTTAGATTTCATAAATACAAACCACTAAAGATCAGACCACTATGATACTACTCCCTGCCCAAATAATATAATTGACCTCTGAACAAATTAAAAACCACCTCAGATGTATAATTATTTACTATTATGAAAAAAAATGTGATAAATACCAGTACAATAAGCCTTGAAATGAGTTGCATGGAAAATGTCCGCAGTTTTACTAAGTAAAAAGAAAGTGGTTCTAAAGCTAAATTAGTACAAATAATATAAAACTTCTGATTTGCAAGTATTTTCTACAACTAGTCCCCATGGAGTATAATATAAAATAAAAAACTAAAATAGAACACAAAATATTTACTGTGGAGAAAGATAGGAGTAGAGGAAAAGGAGAAAAGGAAAGAAAGGTCAATCAGTCTTGTCTCTCCCCAGGTACAAACCCAATGTCCAAAAAACCACATGGCTTTGGATGACATCAGAGATGAAAAGAACTCATTGACACTGTTGGTTTTCTCCAGTTTAAGAAAAACTGAAAAAAGAGAGCACACCTAGTGGAGGGCCACCAAGCTGATTGGAAGTTGAAGACCTTGGTACATGAAGAAAGTTTGAAACAACTGGCTTTATTCAGCCTAGAGAAGAGAAAACTCAGAGAGATCTAATCACTATCTTCTAGCACCTAAAGGGCCTTAATAGAGTAGAAGACAGTGCTCTTGGCACAGCACTCCATGTGATGGAACAAGGGACAAAGGGAACTTACTGCATCAGGGGAAATTACATTTGTAAACACATATACACAAAACCTTCACCATGAGTCTAAGTAAAGATTGGAACAGGCAATGCTAGAGAGAAGTGGTGGAATATCCCTCCCTGTAAGACTTAGCCAGGTGCTTTTTATATGCAGTAACATGCTATCAATAACTTTTTTTTTCTACTGTTTTATTTAAAAAAGTCATTTTTATGCTTTATGTTCCTGATTTTTGAAGTACTTAAATGAATTAAAATTATGTATCAATAATTTCCCCAATGATATCTTTTTTTGTATTTGTTTAAAAAAATAATCTTTTGGCATTACAATACTTCTTTTATCAGCATGCATAAGTTTTTTAAGATATAAAGAGCCACATAAATGTTTATTATCTTACTCTTGTGAGTAATTTTGCTTTATCTGATAACAAATTATATGACTTGATGCAGAAACTATGAACATAAAGATTTGTCCTATGGTACCCAGAAATAATACTAGATGACCATAAAAATGAAATTTAATGAAAAAGGACACACTACTATTAAATGAGATTTAACAGTGGAAGAGTTTTAAGCCTGTTTTTCCCATCTGAAACACATATATCTCAAATTGAAAATTTTTTTCTTTCCTTTTTTTTCCCTTTTTTTATGAAAAGATAAACATTTTTACTCTTTATTCTGTTCCCACAAAGACTTGCTAATACTAGTAGCTTGCTTTCCTCAGAAGACAGTGTATTTGTCAATCTCGTTCTAATTACCTCTTGAGCAATTTCAGTCACCTCAGGAAAAATGCAAAATGGAAGTCACAAAAATTTCCAAAAAATATCATGAAACAAAAATCCTTGTCAAGATAAAGGAGAGTTGCCCAAACCACTGCCCCTCCTAAATGAAAGGGAGGCAGAGCTCAGCCTTTTTCTGCTGCGTTCAGCAGCACCTGCTGGTAGCACTCCATGTGCAGATTCTTGCCTGTATAGAGGAACCAGATGACACTTGGCTGGCTACCAAACCAAGGCTGTAAGATGGCACAGTAAAGTGAAAAAGTAAGATGAGGAGGAATTCAGACCATTTTTGTTTCAGGGCTCACAAAGCAACTTTAATTACAAACTCAATGCTGCAAAGAAACAAAACCAACCAAGCCAAAACCCCCTTTGATGATTCCACCTTGAACTGAAAACACTCCCCAGAGCCATAAAGTTCACTCCTCCTATTTACAGCAGGGAAGCAGGGAAAGCTTCACTGACCCCAGTCTCCTTCTCAGGTTCATCATTCTCCTCCACCACTGATAAAAGCAGAGGCCTAAAACAATCTGACAGTCACTGTCTAAAGTCCTCCTGATTTCTGAACATTCATACTTTCCTGAAGCCTTATGCAAAAGTAGGGAAGACCTGATAAACCTGTCATGCCACATTTATTATTTTAGACACTGGGGTCAATATTGTCTCAAGTTTAAGATAAAGGCTGAATATCTGTACAAGAACTAACAGTCAGAATGATAATGCATTACAGAAATCTGAGGATATTAAATAAAATATAGATTTATCTGATGAACTGACAGGCAGAAAGGACTTTCAGATCACCCCACTTCTTTCAGAACATTCTTCAGCACCATTCTGCACCTCTCCACCTCTATCTTTGCATGCGTGCTGTGGCTGACTGCACTCTGGCATCGGGTAATTTCTACCCCTCAGAAAACAGAGGAAGGCCAATAAGGGTACAAATTATCCAGAGAGAGGATCCCCTTGAAACATGAACTGTAAGACACTATCAGCTAGGACAACCTGGGACAAACAGATCTTCATGTACATGCTGTAAGTCTATTCCTGTTTCCCTAGGCATCTCCTTAGAACTGGTACTTTTAACTGCTCTTGTAAAACCTGACCAATTTGCAGACTGGGTTATTCTATCTTAACACAGAGTAATGTCTTACTCAATGCCTTTGAAATCATTAGTGAACTGAGATGTTATGTCAGCCCAATCAGTGGAAATCAGCCTAGAGGTTTCTCCCCTTCCAATTCCCAAATTCCCTGAATGTTGTCTGTGTGAGTCAGTATGAGAGCCCTCATCTTCATGGAGAGAAAGCATGGAAATAGATGAGATGAAGAACATCACACATGAAAACACATCCTTTCCAACACAGGACCCAATAACAAGAATGCTGCTGTTTTTAAGGCTGTCTCTCATGTGGAGAGTAGATGATGTTTGAGTAAGAGCAAATGCAAAGTATAGTTGCTCTGAACATCTCTATCAATGCTATCTAGTGTACCCCATGTAAAAAAAATAAGACATGTAAGTCACTGGCTTTATTCATTCGGGTATTTAAAACAAGTTTTATCAAAAATTAAAATACGCATAGCCTGATGTGATTGCTTTGGTCAAGCTTAGTCAGAGACAGACATATGTTAAAGCTCCCAAAGCTTTGATTATATAAGTAACTGGTTAGGGCTTGAACTGACTGTGAGTGTGTGTTTAGGAGCTGCTGGCAATGAAACAGAAGGCAGAAATATACCAAGGACTGTCTTGAGTAGTCTCTGGCTCAGAAACCTAGATTTTAAAACCTTAAATAAGGTACACAAAATAGTCACCTGCAGAAAATAAATTATTAAAATAAAGGGGTCAATTGCCATTTTAATCAGGTACTTCAAGCCATCAGTACTGATTGATGAGTAATTGCTCCCTGATATCACAGTATAATAAAATCAGGCTGGTATCAGTAAAAGTCAAGCCCCTCCCAGAGAGAAATTAATTTATTTTTCAATATGCCTTTATGAAGGTGAAATCTATGATATTGGCAAAAACAACTCGCTTCCATGGGACTGATAGCCAAGTTGAATGGAAATCAAAACTGGAAACTTACACTAAGTTGGTTCAGGAGAAGTCAATTTGAAGCATATTTTAGAGATAATGATTTCTTCTAGCTATAGAGAGCAGCATTTGAACTATGAGAGCCAGATTTTGATATCCATCATACTCATATAAGTCTAAAGCACATTTTTTGCCTTGATTAAAAGAGGTCTGTATTTACACCAAGCTATCAGGATGCATCCATCAGTCAGGATGATTGTAGCCTGAGATTAAGAGAAACAATCTACAAAGAAAGGCAACAAATAGAAACCTCTATGAAGAGAGAGGTCACAGCTCTCTATTCTTCCCATAGAAGAATGTCTCCATGGAGACAGACACATTCAGATTGGAAGCAAGACAACTTTTAACAGCAAGAGTAATTAACCGTTGCAACATAATTAAAGGATGTAGCTGATTAATCATCTCCTGGAGGCCTTACATGTAGGCCAAATGTCTTTCCATAAGATATACACTGGTTTAGTCACAAGTTCATGGGCTTGATAACACTCACATTAAAGGAAAGAATAATTTCTCCTACTGCTTGATTCACTTGGTAAAATCTCATGACCTATGTTTTCAAATCTGTGTGTCTGACTAGATGGGTTTTTTTCTGGCATTTATATTGATGGAGCCATGTGAAAAACTCACAACACACAAGCCTGTATTAGGGTAAGTAGGTAAAGAAACCACATGGCTTCAGCATACACAGAAAACAATCATTAACATATTGTCCATATTATTCATATGAGCAGAGGGTCTGCTCATGGATAGGAAGAAATTTGGCCTTATGCTTGCCTTCAGACAAGTAATGGATAACCTAGGAAAGAAGAAGGTCTGCCTTTACATTTGTGAAACTGGAGAATAATTGCAGATGAGGGAAAGGAAAAATAGACAGAACATACATCACTACTTCCTCTGCCCT
Source organism: Poliocrania exsul (assembly GCA_035041345.1). Classification (NCBI taxonomy): domain Eukaryota; kingdom Metazoa; phylum Chordata; class Aves; order Passeriformes; family Thamnophilidae; genus Poliocrania; species Poliocrania exsul. Next base: position 35,831,936 of record JAWWLZ010000001.1, read on the forward strand.
TCCTTTTCCTTAAATACATTTATGTTCTTTCTCATATTTGCATTTGGACATAATAAACAGTCCTATGCAGTTTCTTTGAGCTTTGGAACATATCTTAATCATTTCATGTATTATGTGAGTATTTATTTATTAATATAAACATGTGAGTATGTGGGGCCCATGAAGAAGTTGTGCCACACTTCTTACTCATAAAAGTCAATTACTTTACAGCTACTGTATTATTTAAATCTACTCATCCTAGATACATCCAAACACATCCTTGTTTTTCTGTGCATACCAGTTATTCAAGGCAGAATCCACTCAATATCTTTTGACTCAGTAAATTATTGCTTTCTGTCTGACTGCATTTGTCAGGGGAAAAAAATTACCAGCATAGTACCATTGTAGCATTATCATGGTTGACAGAAAGCTTTAGTACAGCTCCTGGTACAACCATTGATAATGTCTTTCATATAAGAATGTGGACCTCAAGTGACCACACACTCATCCACATAGCTAGAGGGATAGGTTACAAAAAAATGTGAATGCATAAATACTCATGCTGTAGAGATTTCAAAATGGATATACAGTAGTCCTGATATGAAAACTCTTTCGTGCTGCTGCAATGTCCATAGAAACTCTAGTTATTTTGCCTGAGAAGGTCAGGATGGAACAATCCCACTCTGCTCCAGTTCAATCAGGGTGTTTGTAAACACACAACTTAAGTCAGATTCTCATAAGACAAGTTTATTTAAAATTATGAGTTAAAAGTAAAGGTTTTTTTTTTACTTCAACTTTCATTTCCAGTGTTACAGAAGATAATAAAAGGTTAATTTAAAAATAACACTTAGCAACATATTGGCATCACATACCAACCCACAACCAATATGCCTACCTCCCATCTTGAAGATCTTTTTAGCTTTTTAAAACCATTGTTTTATACCTAGGAAAGATACCATAGGCCTACAAATCTCATCACTGTTTATATTAATATGCTCATCTCTAAAGGAACATGTTCTCTTTCTTGACAAGAAATAGGGAACATAGACTTGATTTTCCTCCACCTACCTACCTCAAGATACCCAGAGTACATTGTGAGGAGAGCTTTCTGGATCTGCACCAGAAAGTTCATGCTCTCACCAAATTAATTCAGACACAGTTCAGTGGGAAAGATACAGGACTTGCAGCCCTACCACTCTTTGGCCCAGTTCAGTCAGAGATGGCCATGTCAATCATACAGGGTTATCAGTGAGATCAGGACTCCACCCCTTCTGGTTTCTATTAGTTGTAGTTATATCCTATTCATGAAATAAAGGCTGATTCAGACTTAGTTTGGGTTTTAGAAGTCCTGCTCCACTAGCAAAATTTAGAAATATCCTGTGATTACTGACTCATCCTATGTCCCTCCATTCTGCAGAATGAAGGATCACAGTCTGTCCTGTAAGACTTTTGAGGCACCATTATGATCTCTAAAATACTCTATTAGGAGAAGAATAAGATTAAGTAAAAATTCAATTTAGTCTATCTCCTTCCTTTTCCCACATGCAACATTTAAATCAGAATAAATGAACTTGGAAGAAGTGTCTGGAGGTCCCCTTGTGCCACCCCTTGTTTCAAGGAGGGGCAACTTAAATCAGGTTGCACAGGGACTTTTCCAGTCAAGTTTTGAATAATTTCAAGGATTAAGATTTTACAACCCTACTGAGGAACTTGTTGTGAGCTTTGCCATCCTTTTGTTAAAATCCCCAAATACATAACAGTAGATCCGCTTGTTAACACTTGTGATGCCTTCTGGATAAGAGAATAAACAAACAGAAAGGGATTCAGATATTCATCTATACAGTAACCTCAGCCCTGAATTAGGCATCTAGACTTCTGCAGTACAAGCAACAGCCCACCCAGAGCCTCCAAAATCAACATTGTGCTTTAATGTTTATTCCAACCAGATGACACAAATTCTTACAAAGGACTTGCCCTGCATAAGGATGAAGGTGCCTGATTAGGCTGGATAAAAGTTTTTCGCTCTACTTGAGTCATATCTAAAACTTTCTCCTGGGGTTTCTCACTTCAGCAGGGTCAGTTCTTTCTCATATGTGATTTAGACCTGATAATCCCTATGTGAGAAGTGAGCTTCCAGTTCCTGCTGTGCTTGAGCTGGAGCAGAAACTGAAGCTCTACTAGTGGGAACTGTAAGTTGTGATATGAGTTTCCTTCAGTCTCTCCAGTCAGAGATTTTAATTTTGTATAATTAATTCAAACATTCAGTGATTCCAGAGAAGAGCAAGAATAAAACTTTCAGGAAAGCATTCACCATGGACAATGAAATTCCAGTCTCTGATGCAGAAATAGTGTGGATTTTATGAAAGGAGAGTAGCAAAAAATCCAGTCTCTGATCTAACACTTAGGAATACACTGAGATATAACTCGGCTGTATGGAGCTCCTTCCTTCTTTCCTTCCTTCCTTCTTTCTTTCTTTCTTCCCCAATTTGAATCTATTCCTATACTGAAAAACTTTATTGATAAATTGATTTTTCCTCCAAATTGTAATTAGCACACTAGGCAGCCCAAAATCCATTAAATGATTCCTTTAGAATTTTTAGATTCTTCCTATGTACAGAACTACATTCCATTCAGTCCTGCTTTCTTTTGTTATTGTACATTGGAGTTTAGGCAGTGAATGGGACAGGAGAATGAAGAGTAAGACACAGGAATTGCTTCTACTTAAAAGAAATTACCTCTTTATTGAGTAATAGGCCATTTTTCTGGTCTTCTTATCTAACTTGAACATGGCATAGCCATTGGTTTATTTGAATGATGGTACAGATTTTAACATCAGGCTTTATACCCTCCGTTTCATTTATCAGGGGATTTATCCAGTTTATAAATTTCTGCTCCTCTCCCATTTGCAGCCATGTAGCTCAGCTCATTTTAAATATCATTAATGCCAGTGATTTTCTGGGTAGGTAAAAGTAAGCTAACCTGAAAATTCATTGTTTTACTGCCTTCATAATAATAATAAAAAATGTGCCTACACTTTCATATGTGTTTTCTTCTTGCTGTTGCTTTCAAATATTCTGGGTATGCAGATACACCCCAATATAGTTGTTTACTTCAGAACACAGATACAAGTATAACTGAAGATCAAGCGTGCACTGTAACTCTAAACCAGCTGCAGTCTAGACAAAAAGTTTGTCCGTTGTGAGTCCATTCTAGACCACATTCACCTGAGAGATGGAAATCCTTCTAATACTCAGCCTGCACTTAAACATTTTTCTTTCAGACATTGTTACAATTCAACATGATGTATTTAAAACACTAATGATATTATTAAGGCTTCATTTTGCTCCACTAAATAAAGACAAATCATTTGGGTTCCTGTTTCATGACAGGCTCTTCATATTGCACTAATAACCCTTCTCCAGAGCCATCCCCACTTTGATTCTCTTCCCAAAATATCAGACTGCAACAATCAGATAATGATTTGTACAATCCTCTATAGCATGATGAACAATCTTTTATTTTTTCCGAAAATAGCACTCCAAGGTTCTGTTTGCCTTTTTCATATCTATAAAGGTACTGGCTCTTTTTTTCTCCCACACCCTCTCTTCCTAAGTACTGAACTCTCGGGGAACAATGGAGATGAACATCAATCAGTAAGGAAAAAGAGTATTTGTGGCAGGCAAGACAGAAACTTCATCAGGCTAAGCTTGACACATAATCAGTGGAGATTACTACACACCTCCAAACTTCTCTGAAAGCCACATAAGAATTTGACCTTCCCCTGGCAGATGTCTGAATTTCTTACTGATACACAGACGTAGCTTAGGATGACTATAGTCCTGATTGAACTTTTAGGTTAGATTCCTAAGGACGGGAAGGATTTTATGTGCCTGGTAAATGTCTTTTAGCATAGTCTCCAAAACAATCCAGTTCTTCTCATACAATTGCTCTTTTTCTGCTTTCTACTGGTCAATATTTTTCCATCATTAGAAAATCCCATTAATTAAACCAATCATACTTACATGAGCTACAAAAGCATTACATGAAACTAGATCCAATGCTGATCACTGAAGAGTTACAATAAGAACCTTATACTATGTCATACTTTCTTTTTCTCTTGATGGAGACAACAAATAAAATAACATAATAATCCCTTGAAAAATAGGTGACCCATGTCTGGGATCTTAATTTACCTCCATATCCTTCTCTTCAAAGTTTGCTTAAAAGCAAATATACTACATACACATGATCCGTGGATAATAATCATGTGTATCATCCCACCCACACAAACATGCATTAAAGGATATCTATTGTCTGTGTTATTCTCCAGTATTACACTGCCACCCCTGAAATAAGGTTTTCTTTAAAGTCCCTCTAGTAAAGACCTTGCTGCCAAGTTTGTGATTTTTTGAATAGCAACTCTTAATGCTTTGGGATCAAAATTATTCAATACTCCCTTTAATTTTACTGAAGAGTTTTTCTTCCACTTCAACTGTGGTCACTTCCACTTTCATCTTCTCCTTCCTGCCAATAAACTTGCCTTTGCCTTTATAGTTTACAGTCTTCATATTTATGAAGACTGTTATTCAGCACATATAATTTTAAATGCTTATCTGAAGTACCTTAGTTAGGAAGGCAGTAATCCAAAGCCACTAATGAAGAGGTTAAATAAAAGGGAAGGGTGAATCACCTCTCAGAAGTGACTCTCTATTGAGTGGATAGGGGGCTTGGTACAATTTAGTTAGCAGCTTGAAGAAAAATGAAACAGTCATCTTTTCTTCCTCTTCTATGCCAAGAAATGTTTGTTTTGGCTTAAGACCAATATTGAATTGCTTTTAATGTTGACTCAATCTGTTCTTATTCTTCTTCATAACTTTGCAGATAGCTACGGTAGACTTTAGAGATCTGTTTCTATTTACTTTGTGAGATTTAATTATTCTTCACTTTTACAATTTTTACTTTATTATTATTCTGTATATCCATGATACATTATCTAAATAAAATTTCTGAAGTATTTTAGAGCTCTTCCCTCTATTCTCCATGGGAAAATCCATTTCCAGTAGATCCCATTCCAATAGATACCATTAACTGTGATGAAAACTTTGGATAAGAAAGTCACAGAACCAGAGAACCATGATCACCATCTTTGCTTTAGTGCATCTTCTCCTTTGTGTTCTACTGTTTGATCCTGAGGAGTTTAATTGATATAATACATTATCTTTCTTAATTTCTCAAACACCTTTTCCTTTGAAATTAGTCCTCTTTCAATAAAAGATAATGTTTATACAAAATATATTCATTTAATTAAAACTGAGTAAGCTCATGGCATTTTTTAGTTTCTCATTATTCACTCCAATAAAACAAAGCACTTTCAATAATACTACATTTTCAGCTATTAAATATCTCAACAAGTTGTAGAGAGCTGAAAAGAAATTAAGATCCTTGAAAAACAAAGAAGAGTATGCAAAGATTCAAGTGGAGTGAAAACCTTTGTTTGTGCTTGTACTCCTAAGTGCTTTGTTTAATATATGCCTGTGGGTTAAGAAAGGTATTTATCAGAGAACAAAGGTAACATTTATATTAGTATATTCATTACCAGAGAACATTCACTAGTGCTGAAACATGATTCTCTATTGCATTAAATTGCTATAATAGTCCCTGGAATCATTTTTGCTTCAGCTGTCCCAGATAATTCCCAGGCACAGATGGAGACAGTATGAATCACAAAGTGTTCAAAATGCACAAGTCTAGTGTGATCAGATCATACCAGCTTTTCAAGAACAAGCAAATTAAGATTTTTCAGGTATAGCAACTGAAAAATCAGAATTATGTGATGTTAACTACTGTAAAGCTCGCAAGAACAATGCTGCCTCTTTACGTTTACACAAGGGCTTCTGCACAGTAGGAGAATGGATAAGGGACAGAACAAGGACAAGTAACAAATTACTCTGCACCCACTGCTTAGCTCCAGTCCTTGTTATAGCAGATTTGTCTTGCACAGAGGTCTTTGCAATAGTTCATAACCAAAGCAAGGGCTGACTTCATAGTTAGAAAGTGCAATGTCTAAGATAAGGCATTGGTCTTTTTTATTTTATGATGTGCACATGCTCAGGAAAATCCCATTTCCTGTTCCAAGCAACTTCAGTTTATTTAAAAAATACTTCATTACTCTCAAAAATACGAGAAGCATGTGGTCTTGACACCAGAACTGGAATAATGTTCAAAGTTTCCTGTGAGTCCTTATAATTTTCAGGTATAATTTTGAGCTGCCAGCATATTACAATTACCATTGTTCATATCAACTACACAAATATAGAGAACCACATTTTGGTAACTATCAGTATTCCAACAACAAGTTTATCCCAAGGTGCTTGCTTTTACAGAATTTAAAATAATATAGCTGTTTCTGCTTCAGTTAAGACCAAAGCATCAAGCGGTTTTGCTCAGAGAACAGTATTTCATGGAGGAAAAGGGAGAAACTGATTGCCACACACAGTAAGAGTCCTCGACGAAACATGTAATTAGTGGAAGCAGGCAATTCCTTCATCAGCAGGAACTGTTCTTTTTCTTGTGCTAACAGACAATATTAAAAACTTGTCAAACATACATTCAGAAAACTACTGTCTATCAGCAAAAGACACTTTTTGATGTGCTACTTCTTAGCCAGTTGAGTTATTCAGAGTAAAAATAGCAAAAGGGTTCAGAGCACTTGCTGAACCAGAACCCTGCAGAGTATGTGATGGATTGAAACTGCTATCTCTTTTAGTCCAATTCCATTGCACTCTCTGAACTACAGAAATAAAACAGTTGATGAAAGACAAGGACTCAGGCTTTAAAGGTAAAGAAAGTCATAATTGCAAGAGTTACTATTTGGGAATGGGAATTCTTTCCACAAATTACTTATAATGATATACATAGCCACCAGTTAAGGTGATGGTACCTTTATGCTAGATGATATTCAAATACATAACAAGAGAGAGGAAAAGCTTATTGATTATTTGCAAGCTGTTCATAACCTTAAGCAATATGTGATTAGAACAAGGGAAGAATATGTGCTTTCTTACTGCAAAATCTTTCCCATCAGAACGTGTCACTTGGTTACTTTTGGCAACTTTTCAGTTACAAAGATTATACTGGGTCAAAAACCTCATCATGGACCTTAGAATAATATACTTTATAGATGACACATTTCAAGCAAAGCCCATGAATAGACTATCTTCACAATTTGACCAACTCCCTGTGCCTCTGAGAGATGTAATTATTTTATATGTTGCCCAAAATACTTTTTAGATTATATTTAAACCCAAAGCAATCAGTTTAATTATTTATTCAGTAAATTTTGCATGCATGGCAAAATGCTGATCTTTGAAGTCAGACCATCTTCTCACATACCGATGCAGATTAACAAAATGGTTTCACTGCAAATGTTACCATTGCTATTTTTAGAGGATAGCTAAAAATCTATAAAATGTTTATCTATTTTCTAGAGTAAAAATGAAAGAAAAAGCTATAAAAATATTTTTTCACACTAATGTGGAGAACAAATACACACAAAAAAACTCTCAGATGTTGCCACAGTTATAGTTAGGATTTTTTTTTCCAAGTTCCTCTACAAACCTATGGAATAATAATAGTTTCTTGTTTATGTAATAAAGTTTGTATCACCTCTACCATGATCATATCAAAATAACAGCTTCATCTTGCCAGAGAGCTTATGAAAAGGTATTAACATGACTGATTTAAAGAGTCATTTTATAAAGCAAAATTCAGTCATTTCTACTTGGCATATTTAGGATAAATCAACCACTTAGAAATGCACACTCAGTTTTGAGTTATTGCTATATTCCATAGTTTGCTTTTGCTTGAAATTTAACTATGTTTTCAGAAATATTTACTCCCTTGAGAGTATCTAGCTGCATTTTTACTTCTGATCTGAAGAACAACTCTAGGCCTTGTGTTCCCCACTGAATTTACAGAAACAACAGTTGAAAGACCCAGTGTGCCATATAGTAACAGGTCATGACGATCAACCATGAAAGATAGCCTAGTACAAGGGAGACGAGAATGTCTGAGAAAAAACGATAGGCATTGTTGTTGACCTCCAGTATAGCATGGCAGCTTTCAGGCCTTTGATTTCCTAGTAATAAAATTATATTAAATCTGTGCAACATTTCAGGACTTGTAGATGGCATTTTCTGAATAGGATCTTGGGTGTATTAAATACTCAGATCTAGAAATTGTATCAGTGGAGCAGTTAATCTCAAACACCATTGCTGTTTCTGCAATTTCTTCTCTTAATGCTGTACTCTTGTGTTTCTCCTTCACCTAGACGTTTGATATCCTGCTTCCTCTTGCTAAGAGTCCTCTTTGCATTCATATCCAATCTGTACAGAGTTCACTCCTACCCTTCCACAACCCACCTGATGAAATAATCTGTGATGAAAAATCTGCAAGTGGCATTATGTCACATTCGTGTCTTTGAGCTGACATCACAATGAGAAAAACAGAGCAGGGAGAGTACTGCCAAATCCGTGCCACTTTTTCCAGGTTGTCTGTAGACAGAGGATGTCAATGCTCTGCTGTATTAAGTATTTTGGATACCTTTTGGTCAGTTTTCTTTATGGACATGATTGCAAAATGGTGAAATGCTACTTTCTGGGAAGACTGATAATTTTTGTCATTTGTTTTTTACACACACACCTTCTCCTCCAAACCCTTCAATCCTCAGAGTAAAAACTCACCTTTTATTTCACTTAGATATTAAAACTTAGGTGCTGTACATCTCAATGAAGTCACACATGTTGAAAATGTCAAATGAACTGCTTGATTTGTGTAGGCAAAGATACTGTACGGTTCATTAGGGCCCATGCACATATAACAAACAGATCATTTAGTACTTGCACCTGTATTTTATCTGTCAGCATAATTAGGTCCCATATGGTTAATGAAATGTAACGTGTCAGTATTTTGTAGGCTGAGATTTGTCACATGGAGGTGTTGCATGTAACACCCACTCTACCAACTGTTCAAAAGGAGAAAAAACCAAAATCAGATAAAAGTTTGTGCGTAAAAGAGAAATAGAAACGAGACTTATAGCTTTCAGTTTTCCATGTTTCTAGTGTTTTCCATCTTCCTGCCTTCCTAGGGTAGATTTTTGTCTATAATGTTTCAGAGTACCTTCTCTAAGGGCACAATCCCCTGCATGTTTGGTAACAGAACATGTATATGAACCATGTGGTCATGAGCTTCTCTGTGCCCCACAATACAAGTAGTGTCTGAGTGTCCCTTACTCTCCTAAGTATTGATCCTCACAACACTTCCATCACACATTTGCAATGTGGGTGTTTGGAGCAAATGCTTCAAAGACACCCACATGTGCCAATGCTCAGCCTACAAAATGCCAAAACATTATATAATCATTAAGCAGACCCAGTGCAGATGGCTGGAGGCTTGTCCCCACCAGGCTAGGGAAGGGACTGCAGGCACAACCACTGCAGTTTGAATCTGGCCTTGTGATGACCCTCTAGCTGAGGTTCTCAGGTCTGGTGTTGTGTCCCATGCCATACTTCCCAATGGACTGATCAGTTTGAGGACAATACTGTACAAGCCAGCCCGATGGTGTACTTGAACCAGTGTCTCCATCATAAGACTTTGGCATGATCTGCACAATATATATGGGGCTGCATGTGCCATCCAGAAGAGCACGCAACTGGGTCTCTCACCTCCATACAAACCATCCCAAACTCTCTGCTCCACTAGCCACTGCACTGTCCTGCTTTCCATACCCAATACTCTCAGGCTAAATTTCCTACTTTTGATGTTTGTTTTGACTCTCACTCTTGAATGGAGCTAGAAGAGATAGTACTGTGTTTCCAGCCCACTGAGACACAAATTAAACAAACAGCAAAGGTAGGTTCACAGAACGGAGTAGAGGACACAATAGTCTTCCCTCTTATTATGTGGCTTAATATAACGAACATGCCATTGCATGTGATTGGAGAGGCTCCACCTTTAACCTGACATGGTCATAAGCGACCACACATGAATGAGATGCTTCTCAGCATTTTGCTTCCTGTGTCAGACCTATTTGCACATCACTTCTCTCACAGGGTGGCGCCCAAAGGCACCATCTAGCCCTACCTGAGCAGCCTGCGAACAACTCATAGCGGAATCTGTCTGCATAAACTGTTGGCTGAATACACGTGAATAATGCATAGACTGCAGGGAGAGGAAAGGACTATGTTACCTGGATGATTCAGACAGTTCTAGTTAACTGGTGAGAGGCCAGAAAGAGAGAGAAAAATGAAGGAAGGTCACACAATTGAAGAAACATTAAAACAGGGAAGGCTGGCTGAAGAGAGCAATTAGTAAGTCTACAGGTCAAGCAACTTTCACTTTCTAGTAAAACCCCATAGAAGGATGTTTTTATAAGTACAAAGCTTGCACTCCTTAGTTGAATCTTAGGTAGTTTACCAGTAGATACCACATGCCTAGCCTGTCCTAGTCATTGCATAAGTCTGTCTTCTATACAAAATTCGCAAGTTTGAGGTCCCTGAGTGAATGCTGTACCAGATGCTTTGTTTTGAACTACTGATGCATGCTGACACGGATGCTTGTGTGTAAATGTCTTTAGATTTAAAGGAAAAATAACAGAAACCCTACATGAGAAATTCTGTCTTGAGTGAATAAAACCTTCAACCCCATTTCCAGTAAGACACAGACCATCTACATATCAAGTTCTAGTACTATGTAAGACAGAGAAAGAGAGCATCTGATACAACTTCAATGTTTTTTAGACCCCTTAAATTGAGCTCTTCTCATACTTTTCCTTTAGGGAAAGAAATAGGTCAAATTGCCTGTCTTTTTGCATATGCATGAAAATGAGCAAAGGAACTTCACATCCCACAGCACCAGTGGAAGGGAAAAACCCAAGAAGCCATTTTTAAATATAACAATAACTGAAGATATATGGGAAGCTTATATTGGAAAGATAATATGCATACTCTCACAGTCCCATTTTGGGCACATATCCTAATCTTTTTGAAAGTTTCTGTTAATGTGAAAAGGATTTGAGTCCTGCATTTTTCTGTAGTAAAGATGAAAGAAAAAACTACTTACCTATCAAATGCAACCTGAAGTTCTGCTCTACTCATAAACTAAATGAACAGCACCTAAGGGTTTTTATTAATTTTCCTTCCTGGACTTTGGAAACCTATGATAACATTCTTCTCTGAGCTGCAAAGCCAACATGAAAACGGGAAAGGAGATTGACCTCATTGTTAGTCCTCCATCAGCAGAAGGTATAAGATCCTTTTCCAAACTTCTACTTTTTGCTCCTTTTTCATGCCAAAATATAGCTTCACTCACTTGCTGTCAGGATGCATCTCTGCTGCCTGTTCAGCACTGCTCTCAGATCATAGCCATACTGTGCCAATACTTTTTGCAAGCCAGGGAACACCTTCAAGAGCACATCTGTATCCTCTCTGACTGATCACTTCACTTGCTTACAAGGACCATCTTTAAAGCAACCTGATGGAGAGAAGATGGATGGGAGATGGTATTGGGTTCTTCAAGTGCAACAGATATTTTATCCAGGAATCCTATTCTAATGTAATTGAGAATGAAGTTGGGTATGAAGATTGTTGAAGGTAAAATAGAGGAAGAATTTCAGCTTGTCTTTCACCTTCAAGGCTTTGCTTGCATATTAAAAAAAATGTCGAATTTTTAACTAAATGCCAAATCTGCAAATTGAACAATGGTCGTACTCTAGGCTTTAAGATAAAATAAATGTAGACTTGTTGAAAATTATATCTAGTCAGAATGAGATCTTCTAAAAGAGAATCTGGGCTTTAAAGCCTGAACTTTAGAAGACATCTGGACTACGTCTGGATTCTCTAGGTGAAAGAACTTTAAAAATAGTATTAAATTTTGATGGCCTTTATTTTAGCCAGGGTTCATTCTGCATTGGTCAATAGTCAAGGTCAAATAAATCAAACGTTTTAGAATTTTTCCAATCAGTGTATCCCATCTTATTCGTATAACTATCTACCTAAAATAGTTTGGTAATCTTATTTTGACCAAGGCAGGATAAGAAAGGGAAAAAAAAAAAAGTCAAACCTAACCAAGGGGTAGAAGAAAAGCATTGATATAACCAGAAAAGCCACAGGAGGAAGTTTATTTTTTAAAAACAACAACAACAACAAAACAAAACAAAAAAAAACACAAAAAAAACAAAACAAAAAACAAAACAAAACAAAACAAAAAACCAAACCAACCAAACAAACAAACAAAACCAACGAAAAGAAAACACACAAAACCCCTCCAAACCTTGAGAAAGGTGAAATAATAAGTCAGATGGGGAGAAATCAAGACAAGATGGAAGCAGATAACTGTAAAAAGGTAAAATAAACAGTTGAAATTTACAAGCCACCACTGTATTAGTTTGGTAATAAGATAAGAACAGCAGCTTGTAAGCTGATCTATGGAAAGAAATTTCCTGCCTCACTTCAAGTTGAAGAAGAAAGTGGAGTACCAAACTCCCTAAAACAATAAGGGTACATGTTCTTAAAAAAAGATTTCACAAAACTGGAAAGATTCATATATGGTGTATAAGAATAATGTAGCATCTGAAAAAGCCACTTCACAGTAGTGACAGGAGAACCACAGCTCTTTGGTTTCGCCAAAATAAATGTTAGAACAATGCCTGGGAAAAGAAGCTTTTCCCTAGAAAGAACTTCTCATGATAAAGGGCTAGCTATAGCTTGGAGCTACACAGTTGGTTATTTCATTTGAAGAATGAGCAATTCACAGTCTGAACAGACTACCCAATAGTGAAATCAGCTCAGTTGTATCTTCATAAACAATATGTTTTAGCCTAAGTAATAACTCTGAATGACTAGTTGTCATTTTATTACCTATCTTACCTACAAAAATTAAGATATGGAGGACAGATTTCTGTCAATTAAATGGGGGAAAAGTGAATGTGTACTGTGATTCTGCCATGCACGATCATATACTTTGTATATGCTTGCTTTACACACTCCAGAATAGCAATCTTGGACAGCTGATTCACCTGTAACTATCTCCTTCACTGAGGTAAGACAATTTCCTAGATCCTGATCATAGTCATCTCAATAAGATTTTGCACTAGCTCTATTCTTCCTCCTAAAGCCTGTAACAGCATCTAGGAAGTTAGAAGAAATCTATCTCAGGAAGAAAACTTATAGGAAAAAGCCTCTACCCCTAATTAAAGACAAACGGGAAGCATCTGACTAGATCACAGCAGACTGAAAGAAAATCTGTTGAGAAATTTTCCTCATACTTCCACTGTTCTCAACAGTTAGGTTGGATTTTGGCTGTGGGATTCATTTAGTGTGATGGTTTACCATCCCCTTAGATATTGTCTTTCCAATTCATATAGTACATATTGCACTTTGAGAAATAGCCATTTGCCATGTATTGTTTGTCTGCCCTTTGACAATGTAATTGATTTTATTTGGAGGCTTTCATGTATATCACTTGGACCTTGTATTTTCCCAACCATAAATGTTGTCAGACACTTCCAGAAGGAAAAATCAAACCCCTAAGTTAAAGGAAATCTTAAATACGCTCTTTTCCAGTCAGCATATTTAGAATGATGAGTTAAATTACGTTCATTTAAAAACAAGACAGTGATTCATGAACAGGATTGTCTTAAAATTCAATTGCCAAGGTAGAGGGTAACTGGTCTATTAATAACCTTCCCAATCAGTTCTTTAATGTATACACATACAAAATAATTATGTAAACACCATGTGTTACAACATGGTATGCCTCCACATCACTAGCCCGCAATTAGATTTCAGTAAGATGGAGGCAACATTATTCTCCCTCCAGTGGCTTTCAAATAAAATTAAAGCAAATTCTATAATTTTTGAATCACCTCCAAGATCACTGTCTCCTGCATGATTCAAGGATCAGCTAGTCAGAACTGCCTTAGGGAAGACTGAAAAGTTTAAAAGATCCAGCACAGGTGCTTTGCCTTTACTTAGCTTTTAATGATAACACACATGAGCTCTTGTAAGCCCAGGAAATGTGATTCATGTATGGACCAATGTAAATATATATTCTACTCCTTAATTGTACATGAAGTTCCCAGTTTTGAAGCAATATTGATTTAATTCCTGCACTATTAAGCTGCCTACAATATCTTTTTGATGCATTAAGATGCTGACAAGTGCAGGACATCTTTCTTTTCCTTGTTTATGTAGGAAATTAAATTCTATAGTCTTGTAAAGTCTTTTTGTGCCTTAGGTCTTAAACTAGCCTTCTGGAAAGTGGGTTCTCATGCTAATCCTTTCAATTATGTTAGTTAGCTTTCGTTCCATCTCTCTTCAATTCCTGGTCCTGCCTTCAACAGAGCTCTGATCTCCCCTGAATTCTCAATAATTTTATCTGTTTCAAGGAACATAAAGTAATGTTTTGAGTTTGATTTGGTTTGGTTTTTTCATATATTAAAGTGTACTAGTGCACTTTTTGCCTTGAAATCTATGAAAAATTGCTTCACAAATTAATCCTTTAAATTTCAAGTCACAATATAGCATGCATGAAAAAAAAAAGCTATGGTTTCAAGAATAAGAAATACAGATTCAGAAATACCACAAATGTTTACAAATAATGAATAATGGGACCTATTTCATCAGCTTGTTCTTAACTATTGGATTAATGAAATGTCACCATACAAACATTTTTAACTTGTATACAGGAGTGGTGGTATGAAACACATGCTAAAAAAATGGAATGGGAGAGAAACTTCCAGTTCTTTCCTGAATAAACCACTTTTATCAAAACTGTGAAAGAACACTGGTATTTGCACAAATAAGTTAAAATTCACACCTTTTAGAATAAAGTTTGCATTTGATTTATCAAGGTATCTTTTATTGACTTATTTAATATAACCACATGTTCAGTGGTTTATTTTTACCAACTTCTAAATTTTATCATAGTTTTCATTCACTAAAAAATGATTTTTAAGATTTAAATTCTGACTTGGGATAGAAAATACTTTGGAAATTTTTTACTTTTTTATTGCATGGAATATCTGTTTCCCAACCAGTTCTATAGCATGTATTTTTTTTTAATTCAAAGACAAAATATCAGTGAGGGATACAAGAAAGTGAATCACATTACCATCTTATGATACATATAAGAAGCACCATCTTTCATAAATCTGCTCTGAACCAGCAAGGACTGTGCAGTGAAACTCTGTTTTCTGAAAGATTTCCAAAGTTCATCAACATAATAGACCCCTCCCTGACTGAAGAGGTGCACCCTGGGGATGGGGATAATAACTGTGCCATCTCCAGGCTTTAAGCAGCAGAAAAATGGAAGATGAAGCTGGAGGTTGATGGACCTTCTTGTTTCTTCTCAGTGAAAGAAACTTTCATGATGCTGTAACTTTCATTGAGTTGCTATGGAGTCTAAGTGGCAAAAAAGGTGATATTCAAACACTTAGCCCCTAAACAAAAGAAGCAAAGTGACATTTTGATGATCCAAATGACCTGCTCATACCTAAGTCCACCTCACATCATTCCTTTAAAAGTGACTTTTTTTTGTTTGTTTGTTTTTTTGTTTTAAGATTTAAAATAGTACATCAACTTGCAAAGTAGTGCACCGCCTTTCCTTTGCTGTCTTGTGGTATTTCCTCAAAGAATCTTCATCCCCAATACACTGACAAAATGAGAGGTATATAAGTAAGAGTATACCCCTCATTTTGTATTTTTCTGTCAGTCAAGATCTTTCACAGTAGGTATGTCTGCCCTGAGCCATCCAACAGCAACGTTAGAATGTTTTCTGGGTAGTCACTCACAGTAGAACAAAGCAAACATTAACTCAATGCTACTACAGTTTTCTGCCTCAGTATTCCCAGCTGAGTGATAGCATTTGCTCACTTTTCACAATTGGGAAGCTAGGATAAATATTTGAAATGAGAAAAAAAAAATCTATCTCTGCTGCAGATGTCAACGTTCAACAAAAAGGAGCAAATAGCAGGATAGGATTTCTTTCAGATGAGAAGAAATTTTTAGTTTTGCTACAAGATTAATGTGATTAAGAGCATATAAAATTGTGGCCATCCTGATCTCAAAATTTAAAAGAATTTAAATTGAAAGATTAAAAGTACTTTCAGAAATCCCCCAAAACATAATTATTTTGCCCAAGGGCAAAAATTCAATATTGTTGAAATAGAACCTTATCCAATCTTTAGAGAAGACATCTTTGATTTTCAAAAATATATTTTTAGAAATACATTTTCTCTGTAACTGAAAATGTTTTCAGTGACTAACACCAACCTTTTTGGTACATTATTTCAATGTAGGGTTTTTCCTGCTTATGAACCATGAAAATAACATAATTTATGCTTTAAAAAAATTAACCTAATTTTCAATCATACTACTTTGTGAAAAGCAAACAATATTTCTGACCATGATAAAATAGTTTTACCTAAAAAAGAATAATCTAGACTCTAAAGGAATTATCTCATATGAGCACAGTTTGTTCCAAGCTGTGGGTTTAATATCAACTTGTTGCAGATCTTTTGTCCATTTCTTCATCTTATTCATCTTATTCTCACAGATTATGACTAATTTTAATTTTGCTTTTTATTTGGTAGCAAAGGATATGAGCAAAAACAGTCCTGTAACCAGACACATTTGAAGAAATATGAAAAGAACTGTGTGAAGTAACCCTGATCTGCAGGGGAAAAAAGTTCTGCTTTTGTTATTCTTGCTGGATTATATCCAAAGAAAACAAATGTGAACCACCTCTTTATATCAATTATGATACATTTAAATGGAGGGAAGTGTTATTAAACAGAGAGGACTTTGAGGATGAGTTTGATCCAATGTTTATCTGAAGAGCTGTCTGAAGCAAATGTCAACAAAGTGGCTTATTTCTTCAGACTGTGTTCAAAAGCAAAGTACACCTTTTACATAATTTAATTAAAATTATCCCTTGCCACTCCCAATACATTTGTCTTGTTGTGTTTCAGTTGTACCCCTGTACAGCTCTGTTTTTCTAGCATACATCACCTCTTCACTCCATTCAGTGTGGCAAAATAAATGGTTTCCAATGGCAATGAAAATCGCCTTTGCAGTTATCAACTAATTTGGCTCCAGTCAAATTTTAAGCACAGATTCTCAGGGATTGACCTTGTTTCTGACTAGGAAGGCCTGATCCAAATGTCAGTCTAGTCAACGGGAGGGTATTGAGTTCAAACGGGCTTTCAAAATGAGGCCTTCAAATTGCAATGACAGGAAAAGAAAAAATTGTGCATATTTCCCTCTGATCTTTCAAAAAGACCAGGAAGGCTTTCATATGGGAAATGAAGTGAACAGGCAGCTCTTTGTCTCATTTGGCAAGCAGTCAGCCTCTCCCTGGTTTCTCCAACCATTTCCGACTAGTTGTGCTGTCAAGTGGTTAAGAAAGAAAAGGCTGAGACAAAATGCCAGCAGTGCATGAGCTGTGTGGCCCATCTGCATGTCAACCATCACCACCCAAAAGCCAAACAGAGATACGGATTTTCCTCTTTGCATCTTCCTATGTGCATTAGTTTCCATGGAGGTGGACAAAAGTTACACGGGCTAAAAAGGATCTCTAACATGCTTGAGAAATCAGGGAACTAAACTAGTGGACTTGTCTCTGCTGTGCTACTTTGCTTCAAAGAGAAGCATAGGTCAAGTTCTCTGTTGCATTATTGACTTTCTATCTGTCTGTGAAGCTAGTTTAGAAAGTGAATGTTGGTTTAATTTTAAAGAAAGTTTGTTTAAGCTCTGCTCATATCACAGTGGTGGAAAGAAACAAAACGTCTGTAAAGTCAATTTCAATAAATAGATCAGTAGGAAATCCCAGCACAGCCTGCATGCTTGTTGTAGCAATCCATAAAGTTCAAGGCACTTGCTTCAGGCTTTAAGTGATAGGTTCTCAGTAAAAGGAGTTTCACATCACTGTTTCCCTCATTCCTGCTCAGTCCCAGCTCTCTGCCGTGTAGTGTTAACTTGTCTATTCATGGGCCCACAGTGTGGCCAGTATTTCAGAACTGATAAGGCTTTTTGAAAAAAAGGCCCTCATGATGGCTGCACAAGGTTGATTTTAAGTCCAGGGCCCCACAAACAATTCCATGCAAAGGAAAGCTGGAGAATGGGAAAAGAGAACTATGATAATAATTCCTAACGAAGCTAAGCAAGACAGGATTACAAAATATGACTATCTAAGACTTGTAAAGATTTTGAATGGCCTATGTAAAATACCTAGCAAGTGAAGATGACCATTGTTTTATGAGAAATATTATTCATTTGTTGCTCACATTTCCTATTGAAGGGATTGCCAAAACTTACTGCTTAAAATTACAAGAGCTGCACTGACATCAGTCCTTGCTACTTTCCTATTTTTAGGAAAAAAATTACTTTTAGTATTTACTTATACACCTGTAGGCATCACTTAGACTAATCATGATGCTAAATGTCAAAGGAACAAAGCTTACAAGAATCTCGCAATTTTTTTTTTGTATATTTTAAATCTGGAAGTCTAGAGTAAGGATTTAACAACACAACTTCAGATCAACCTCCCAAAATTTTAATAATTCACTGCAAACACAGGTAATTATTACATACATGAGGAAAGATTCAAAAAAGAAGCCTTTTATTGTGAAACTACGGACTTATGGTAGGCTTTTCTTACACCAGATCAAAGAGACCTATAAATTTATCTGCTGATTGAACTACCGAAGCAATGAAATAACCAGGGCTTTTTATGCCTCTTCTTTTCTCCACTTCCAGCTTTGGAAGAGAGGACTCTCCCCCTCCTTGAAAATCCTTCACAGAAATCAAAGACCATATTCAGAAGAGCATGGTTAATACAAGAAAATTAGGTAAAGATAATGTATGTAGATGGACAGACCTACTGGAAACACTGAAATAAGGACTACTTCTAATGGATGGTCAAGATCCTACTTCAATAAAAATTACAAATTCAATAACTTCTTCTTCTATTTTGAAATAATACCTGTGAATGTAAGACATTTAGTAAAGGTGCATATCTGCAATGTTTACAAGTAAAAAACACTATATTAAAATTAAAAATAAATAAAAAAATGAAGCAGCTCAAAACTTTCTTTTGCTTATTTACTCAATTGCTTTTCTTTTGCACTCATGTGTAGGGGTTTTTAATGGTGTTTTAACAAAATTGAATCTATTACTGCAAAGGATAATCTGTGCCATAATCTTTGAAAAATACCCAGAATATCAGACATTGTTACATTTCAAAGAAGTACCTTGTTGAGTTTGTATTTTTCTACCCCATCATAAATACCACCTGTTATATTGTAATAAAACTTTTGTGTGATGTTATTTAACTGGAAAATCTGTTCTTCATCTGGACCAGACTATGCAAATAAAAGATAGAATAAGGTTCCCAGAAACACAGTTTAATGTTCCTTCATTGAAGTCCAGAGTTATATTACTTTAAATATGCTATGAATGAGGCCTCAGGTATTAAAAATGAGCCACCAATCTTGCCCCCACTAATAATGGTAGAAGCAGACACATGTTGTACTACATGCATCATTCATTTCTCCTTCCTCACATTCAGCTCTTCTGTCACATACTTCTCCTGTATTGATCATAGCATCTATGTCTCACTCCAGCACTTCTGTCCCTATTCCCTTCGTTTCAATGCACAGTAGAAAGTTCCTCTGCTTTAAGATTAACATGCCATATGTTATCATCTGCTCCCAAGAGTGTCCACAGAAAGTGGTAAAAGTACATATTTTCACTCTGTGAAGAATCAGACCTTGATACGAGCTTGAGAATTCCAACACAGAATATAAGAACATGCCATCTCAATAAGGAGAGGTGTAAAAGTTGTTCATAGCCAAAACTAGATGAGTCATCAAAAGCAGTCAGGATATAAAATCTTATGGTACTGTGATGCGTCAGTGGCATTATTTTTGACCATGATGTTATTCATACATATTTGTTAAGGGAAGGCTGCACACCTAACCATGCCAAAGGCATCAGCTGGTACACAATACCTTCACTGCATGATGTAATGTGGAGTGATTTATATGCTCTTTTATACACTGAAGTTTTAGATTAAACAGCTAATATTATGATGCATGCCCATAAAAAAGATACTTCAATTATTTACCGTCTTTCACTATCATGATGGAAACATGATTGCAACAATCTGCATGCAAGCCTAGCATTGGACCAGCATCTCCCCAAAAGAGACTTTGAATAGTATGAATTCTGCCAGAGAAGCATACACAGTGTGTGGGAAGGGCAATCTGCTTTCTATTGGTTGTAATAAAGCCAGCAGCATCTGCTGCTGTTCAGCAATGTTGCCATCACTACTCATTCTCTTAACATTTTTCATTTCCAGATTGTATCCTAAGCCTGCCATTCAGCAGTTGTCTTTTTCTATAGAGGCAATGTGATGAAGTCCTAAAACTCATCAAAGAACCTAATTTTGGAAAATTCATTACATGTTGGTGTCATTAGACAGGGGCTGATGAAACCTACTCTTAAGGCAGTATGAAATTTTAGCCACTTATAGCAAGATGAACCCACTCACCTCTGCCAGTACAAGAAATAACAAAACCAAGTAAGTATTCCATAACATTTCTCCTTAATCACATTCTTTATAAACACTGGGTAAAAGGCTTAAGGGCTATCTCAAAGAAATAAAAAGAGAAAATCAATCTAGCACAGAGTTATGATTTTCTGAATACATGATGAAAGCAATTTAGCACACATGGAACATAGATGTGTGAATAAGAGTCAATGAGACTTCCCTTGCTCTCTCCCAAAACCAATGGCAGATGCAGAGCGAGAAGTGGGTTCAATATTCCATGGAGTGCTATAAAACGGATGGAAACACTTCTGATCTCAAGGATACAGGACAACCTGGATTCAAGTATCAGCTAGAATTGCATGTTTTCTAGTATCTGTTCCTCTGTGGCTCAGATATTAAGCAGGAACACATTCTGACTAAGTTATAGTTTCAAATTATGATTTAACTCTTATCTGCAGTATGAATATGAGATGCTTTCTCATTGATCTTAATATAGTCAAAATTATTATTCTACATAAATATACTGATTGGTAGATAAAGAAAAATAAATAAACATCAACTAAATTAAATTAAGGTCACTTAGGAGACTACAGAGCAAGCACTTTTACCAATAAGTAGTCCTAGATCACACGTATTCCTGTTTCAAACTTTGTTTTCAGCCACGGACAACATAATGCTACTTCAGACCCTCAGGGAATGTGAAGTTATTATTAATAAATTAAAAGTCTATACTGTTGACAAACAACTGGCAAAACCCCAATAACACCAAAAATCATCATTCCCTTATCAGACCACATCGAAGTAATTCAAAGGCATTCTTATATGTTAAAAAATGACCTCTTACCTTCAGTATGTACAGCAGAAACATAGGTCCAGTTATAGCGTTTGACAATGTCCACCATAGCCTTTGCTTGCTGTGCATCAGATGGCACAACTCTCATAAAATACTTGAACAGAGTTTTGTCACTTAGGTCCATGCTTGTGGCAGAATAAGCAATCTGAGGTATATTGAAAAGCTGCAACAAGTTCTGGACCTGAATAGCAACAGAGCTAGAGCCAGGTCCAATGACACCAACAATGGGTTTCTTGGAGTGGAAAGATGATGATGATCCATCCACACATCGCACCATCCCTTCCTCTTCTTCTGATGAAATAAGAGAGTCTCTTATAAACTCAATGCTCTGCTCCAGAGCCACAGCAGAATGCCAGCAGGAGTCCCTTATTTCACATCCTAGAGTTATATTTGGCAACAGTGTGGGGTCCAAATTAATTCTGTCAAGAGTATGTAGCATTGCTTCCACTCTTTGAATGCCATACTGCTCTCTTACCTCTCCACATTTCCTCTCATGAACCTTGTCAACAGTTGGTTGATGATGGACAGAGAATAGAGCTCCAATAATAATATCACCAGGCATGTGTGCAACCACCCTTCTTTCATTTGCCTGTGCTGAAACCAAAAGCCCGAAGTTTCCACAGACATCTTCCTTCAATAGCAGGATTGCAAGGAACAGCAAAAGGACCATTTTAGGAAATGGTTTAGGCTGGTAGAGACAACATGACGGAACAAAGTTGGAGAGCTGGTGAAAGCAGATATCAAATCTTTTGGATAAAAGGAGCACTTTGCTGATGCTTAATCAGGAGTTTGCATGTATTCTCTAAGAAGTCACCATCATCTCCGAGTGGACAGCTATGCAGAACTGTACATGTGGTCATAATCCTCATAACCTTCAAAATTAATAAATAGGAGAAAGAGCCTTAAAATCATGTATAAAGTCAGCTTTATAATCTCTTCTGAAATTGCACCCATTCCTACATTTGTCGATGACTACAGTAATTGCCTCCTATATACACTTGCTTTCATCATTTCCAAGCTGGAAAACTTTATCTCACTTCAGTGTTTTACAGACCTAGACTTGTGCTTCTGCTGCCATAAGCCAACATCTTTCTCTTTGACACTCTTGTTTAAAAATTCTTTGGGGAAATATTTTCAAAAGCACAAAAGACAGGCACGTATTTAATTCCACAGAAGAAAGATGTTGCCATTTCTAATATACATCTTCAAAAACAACTCCCTTTAATTTCAGACAGTTTCTATATCTCAAATATATATGCCTCATTAATATACTTTGGTCTGTATTGCTAGCTACAGCACTAGGAAACTGCTGTTGACACACAGAACTGTTATTCTAAGTAATGCACACTCTATAAATCTATTTTTTCTTTGCAAGCCACAACATGAAACAAAATGACTTTTAATATAAGTTAAGATTGTTAAAAAAATTATTTTGGTATTAATAATTATATTTGTTTTAAGCAAAGGAACAGTAATTCAAAAACATCAGAGGAGTGAAATGATTTTCATCTTTTTTTATCATTACTTCAAAAATTGCTAAATGACAATTTGAAAAATCCTTATACTGTAGGCAACACTACAGACTTCACTAGTAAAAAGAAGTTAACACAGAGACTATATAGATGCACTAGTGCCTAAAATATTTCATCAACTACATTTACCAACAGTCTGCAATGCAATCTGCATCCAACTTTAGTGTTGCTGAAGGATAAAAAAAAGAAAAAAGAAAAAAGAAAAAAGAAAAAAAGAAAAAAGAAAAAAGAAAAAAGAAAAAAGAAAAAAACTCTCAGCAAATACTTCACATCTGGGACTGTGGTAAATGGAATTGGAAAATGTTCTGCTTGTAGAATTGGATTTGTAGAAGAATGCTTCTGGTTATAAATATAGTGTTTAAACAGTAGTTTGCCCAGGTCTTGATCCCTGAGCACATTTAAACACTATCTATTGCTCCACACCTGCCAGTGAATAGTGATAGTACAGAACGCCAAGCACACTCTTAAATCTAGGAAGATGCTGAGCTACTTAGTGAACCATATGCCCAGTTTCATTATTGGCAAAACAACTGCAAAATTATGGGGTAGAGCCAGATCTCACTTTTGTGGACATACTTTTTGACGCAATAAAAAAATTAAAAAATATCCCTGCATTTCAGACACCATCAATCATTTCTAATTCATTACCAATGACTCTAAAACGACCTAGATACTGTAAAGTGAAAGAAACCCTTTTCATAGGAAATCTATCTCTGTTTGTTCCACGTTGAAAATCTCACAGTATTTTAATCTTGAATTTACTCCTCACAGATAGGTCATTCAGTATAGTGCCAAGTGAAACTCTTCCTCATTCTGAAGATTATTCATGCAAATCTAAAACCACTTTTCTGCTTGATGTTAGGCTTGTTCAATTATTGTTTTACCTAGACATCTATAAATTATATTTACACAGAGAAAATTATGCCACAGTTTCAGTGAATATTCCCAAACAAAATCCTTAAAAAGAGAAAATATTGAATATAAATGTTTTAATATTAATCACAATATTAATAGGTTCATTAGATATTAGCTTTTAGTACTATAAAGTCCTAAGAATAAAATAAAGTTGAGACAACTGTAAAACACTTCAAGAAGGTTTGGGTGTTTTATTAGTCTGTGAAGCATTGGCTTAACAATATTGTAACCCTTTGCCACTAAGGAATAACAGCATTTCAGTTCAGGCTAATTAGTCTCTAATTATAGGCTATCACTATTGCTTATGTCTTACAATTGTTTGTTCCATCACTCTGAAGTTAGTATTATATAACTTGAAAATAGTCTGAAGGACAAATGACAGGAGACATTTTTTTACAATATCAGAACTATTAAATTCCTATGACATTAATTAATTAAATGCATTATCACTTTAAGAAAAATTATTTATTAACTTACTAAAATTTGGACCAAAATAGTACTCTGCTATTTAAAACTATGGACACTTATTTTTCTGAGCTTCTCAAAGTAAGGTTATGAATATCTAGATAACTGCCAGCTCTGTCTCAGGCTCTGACTGGATACAGAGTTATATGCCTTTTTATAACCTAGTTGTCTGTGAATCTGCATATATACAAATAGAGTTCAGAGGGCTGAGGGGAGCTCATGGCACAAAAAAACAAACAAACAAACAAACAAAAAAAAGTCCAATTCCATCCACCATTTTAATTCTACAACACACATTGACCAAATATCTTGGTCTTGTGTCTATGAATTAAACAATTTCCATGCAGGGTATATGGGGAAGAGAGGGCAGCAAGGCCATTTTTATCTTCCTCACTCCAAAGACAGCTGTTTGCTCTTCTCTGTCTACAGTGTTATCTATCAGTATAAAATTACAGGGTAAAAAATGAGGCAAAGCTGAAGGTCTCCTTTATATTTCTGGTTCCATAATATTAGCATGTATCATAGCTGAGGGATTCCTATGGCCCAAATGCAGATTCTGAAACCAATAAAATCCTTCCACTCCATGACATCCAAGAGAAAATAAGGAGTCAGATGCAGGCAACAGTTGTTTCACAAGTAATGAACTTTCTTCACTTTACTAAAGTGAAAGACAATTTGCTTAGAACATGAAAAGTGTTACTAATTGCATTGAGAACACTGCTTATGTTTTACAATATTGGTCTTAGGACTTGCATTCAAAGCACCCTAAGTCAATGTTTTTTTGGGGTGATTTCAGGATTGAATGAAACAACCTGGAATTTATATCAACATGGCTAAGTGAGCTTGCCAAATTTCACTGAATTTGTATTAGTATAATAGAGATCTGGCTCTGTGGGTTTACTCTTGGGCTCATAAACTTAAAAGTCACAGAATGGCTGAGGTGGAAAGGCACTTCAGGAAGTTATCTCGTACATCCACCCTGCCTTCTGTAAGTTCAACTAAAGTAGATTTCTTAGCTTCATGTCCATTCAGGTTTTCCATATCTTTCAAAGTAAATACTAGTAATTTTTTCTATATATATAAACAAAATTTCCTGTATTTCAATTTGTTCTTCTTGTCTGTCATCTTTCTGATGGATTGAGCTGGCCATGCTATGCAAAGATACTGTGAGAGTAATTAGGTAACAAATCCCACTTTAGGCCAAAATGGCAGAGCAGAATGCTGATAGACTAAGCACACTAATTACATTTCCTGAAGAACATCTTCCTGAAGAGAATATGGCCAAGGGAGCTATTCAAATATACAATTTTACTATGCTTCTGTCCCAACAGAATCACATACCAGTCACTCCACATTTTGATTACATTCTTTTACTACTGGAAGCTTATTATTACAAGCAGGATGAGTACTGAAACAAAATTAAGTAAAATTTCATAAGTCTAAATATAACTCCTATTTAAATTGTTAGGAATAACTCTAAAGGGAATTTGACATGCTACAACCTTCAGACTGAGAACAGAGGTATCAGCAATATAACGGACAGTGAGCTGTAAAGGGAATTGTTTCCCAATTAATAATTTATCTTCTTTCACTTGTTTTTATTGATGGACAACAGGCACAGCACTTATGGTCAAATGTGCTTTTCACACTGTTCGATTTCTTCAGCATCAATGGATTTATCCTAAATTTACTGAAACATAGGCAAAATTAAATCAGGCACTTAATTACTGGTGTATCAAGGTTTCTAGTTTATTTTAGTTATTAATCTAACTATAAATTAATCCTGAAGTCACATGCTTTAGCAATAGATTACAGACTCTTTGGTCTCAATCTTCTGGTGCACTAGCTTCATGCTTGGAATAATTGCAGAAGTCATAAGACAAAAAAGTAACTCTCCCTATCTGTCCTTTGCTCAGTCTTGTCACAGGCAAAAATTGACTGGGCTACCTAGATGACTGAAGACAAAGATCTGATGAAGCACTCAGCATGTTCCTGTAACTTGTGTTCTCACTGGCAGTAAAAACTTCATGCCAGTTTCTGTCAGGAGAAATTCTCAGCTGTTCCTTTAGGGCAGAGTTCCAGATACTTCATGTTGAGGTTTAACCGAGTAGAAAATGAGCATCTGTAATATTCCATGAAACATCACACAAATCTTTCATTATTAAAATAATACAAATCTTTCAAAATCATTTCAATCTCAAATGCAAGTTCATCTGTACTTGCAGTCTGTGCAGACCAAAAGAAACAATAAGAGTGTTGATATCTAAGGGCATTAATTAAATCTTGATCAAAATCAGACTATGAACAGCAGTTCACAAAGTGATAATTTTCTGCTATGTACGTGGCTGACAGTTTATCCATGGAACACATCTGGCTGGTCTTAAGGGCTTCTGCTACCACACAGGTGTCTGTGTTCAAGCTGAAGGGTTACACCCTTTCGAGCCGCGGTTTACATTATTATAGCAGCGCCCACTAGTGACCCCAGAGTGAAGCACCTGTCCGCTTTGCAACCTGAATCCACTTGGCTTTGTGGTTTTTAATAAGTGAAACACGAATTCAGCAAAGCAAAATTTTATTATTTATCCTTTTATTCATCATGAAAAAACCCCATACAGAAGTAGAAACACTTTAATTCAGACTTCTTCTTTGTAAGTTTACAGCCGGCTCATTTATAGTCTCTGAATCTCCAGGAAGATTTAAATATTAAAAATAAAATGTCAGATTACTGGATCACAAAACAGTGCTGTGATAGAGTGAGAATTCATGGTCCAGTACAGCTGATCACTTAGGAATATGCTCAGTCCTTATCAGATGAAGAATACTATTGGTCAAATATCTGTAAAGACTTATTTAAAGTTTAAGGTTCTCCTTAAAGGATTTCAGGATCAGAACAATCACAAAACCTAACATACTTAAAATCGACTCATTTGTAGTGACAAAATTTACTTATATGCTATGTTTTTATAAGTTACAACCATGTACCTACTGATTAAATATTTTCCAGGCATTCATTTACAGTATAATCCACAACTAATTTAAATCAATCAGATATGAGATAATATATGTTGATAGTGATCAAATCAGTATATCCCAAGGAATTAACCTAGGTTTTGTCATCAGAGAAGACAAAACCTTTGCCACCAGCAATGAAATTACTGATCCAGAGTCTGTCATGTCACTTATCTCACAGTGAAGATCTTTCAGTAGAAAAACATGGAACAGTCTTAGAAAATAGTTACAGAAGGAGAGAGACCTCTCAACTTATCTCAGTTGGAACCAATGTTAGGAAAAAGTTTATACTCAGGATGCTAAACCTTGCTGAGTTCTGCTAGCTATTGGGAATGCAAACTCTAAGCATTGGGTTCAAGATATTCTGACAATCTATTTCCTAATGCTCAGGGGAGGCTTATCATGCAGAAAGTCCCCCATGCCCATTCCTCAGAGGTAATTCACTCTGGTCAAACAAAACCTGACAAACTCAAAAGGTCTTTATTTGAAAATTGTGAATTATGAACATGCTGTTCTGTTTTGAGATTTCTACTGCTCTCTAATTTCCCTGTTCACTAAAAAAAAAATCACACACACACACACACACACATACACACACACACACACACACACACACACACACAAACCAACCAACCAACCAACCAAAAAACCCCCATCAACCCAAAAAACCATTGGTCATTACATTATCTGCTCTGTGAATTCCAGCGGACATTAAATCAAGCTCTATGATAAAGAAAATAAACTTATAAGATAGGAGACACTACGAAGCAATTTCCTATCATTCCACTTAGAAATAGAAAAAATATTAATCAACAAGGAAGAATTTTCACCATTTGGTCAGAACAGCCACTGAAAATAACAGACTAGCACACTGATCTCATGGCTTCATAGCTAATAAACAGAGAATATTATAGTTATCAACAAGATACTTAGCAATACCAGGAAGTTCTTCCCTATGTTATGTCCACTGTCATAACCCATAACATCCACGCACATATGCTTTCTGGTTGATGAAACAATTTTGGCACTAATATGTAGGTGCTTAAATTCCCAGGGAAACTTGCAATTACCTCTGCAATTCTACCAAATACACTACTTACTGCTGTTGTTATCAAAAAACAGCTATACTATACGATGCAGAAAATAATAGCTCAGGTGTCTTTTCCTCTGTAATCCTAGAATTTTATTAATTGATAAAACTGTAGGGACTAGGGGAGCTGATCAAGAAAAAAGCAACAGTAAAAACATTTTTCAGCAAGTCACAATTTGAGTGGTTATGATGGCATTCCAGCACTGCCACTATGCCAAAAATGCCATAGCCATGTCAGAAAATAAAATTACAAAAATATCTATATAGAGACAGTAAAAAATACTGTTTGAATACCCTAATTATTAACACTGTGATGGTGTAACATAAAAATTAACATGTAGTCAAGGTATTTGAGAATTCATAAAATATTAATATGGGATAGAAGTGTTTAGTAATACGGTAGAAAAACTCAACCAAAAACCAAAAACCAAACAAAAAAAAAAAAACAAAAAAACAAACAAAAAACCACCACCACCAAAACCAAAACCAAACAAAAACACCCCAACAAGTCATAAAGAATTTTAAGAGCCTGACAGTTAACTCCTCTATACATTTTCAAGATCCTCTATCATTTTCGAGATGACCACCTACTTCGTCCTCAAGACTAGAAGAAAGAAGCGTCCTGGCTCCCACTACACCCCTCCCCAACACCGGAAATTGCTTCTCAGAGAAAAGATCGAATGGCAATGGGGCTGTCTGGAAGGCGAAGCCTCAGAACGCGGGACAGCGCTGCCTGCGGGCAGTGGGCAGCGGGA
This sequence comes from Poliocrania exsul, assembly GCA_035041345.1. Lineage (NCBI taxonomy): Eukaryota > Metazoa > Chordata > Aves > Passeriformes > Thamnophilidae > Poliocrania > Poliocrania exsul. The sequence goes on from JAWWLZ010000001.1 coordinate 35,861,141, forward strand.
GGAAGGGAACTGGAAGCGGGCGGCGGGGAGAGGGCAGCGGGCGCTGTCCGTGGTGCTGAGCACCGCCCGCTGCCGATTTTCGCCTCCAGGCAGGTCTACGGAACGGGAAGTCAAAAAAACCAATCAACCTAAAAATCGACCAGTGGTAAAAATTGTCATGGTGGTCACATTTGGCATGCAGGATCACATTTTTGCAAATGAATTAAGTAAATAGAGCTGGGTCTTAGAGGAAACTACTGGACAAGGTTAACTCCCAACACAGCTACCTGCACTGCCACAACTAAAGTGGCTGTGCATACAGACGTGTATGTATGCAAGCACACTGGTTCTTAGGTCTCTGTCTCCCTGCTTGGCTAGTGGTATCGCTGTCCCTCTCAATCCACAGTGAACCATTTTTGCACGTGGAGACATTAGCTTTGATTACTGAATAAGGAACAGACAGGGCTCGCCAAGCAGAGCCGAGTGATTTGTCCCAAGGTCACACAGAAAAGTCTATGGCTGAGCTAAGCCTGACTGTCCCTGGAACACAAATGAATTCCTGTTTCCTTTATACCTTCCCAGCAAGACAAATCCCCACTTGTGAACCGAAGGAGTATATCACAAACATCATCAAGCCCAGGTATTTCAGTACCCCGGCACCCTGCACCCCACACATATCCTGCTCCTGGGGAGGGATCAGTGCCTGCTTCCCTCCAGCACCCCGACCCCCTAATGCCCCAGCAACCCCTAGAGAGGTACCACACCAGTTGGCTTTCTGGTCCCCCAGGAGTTGTTCTGGTCCTCCAGTAACCAGGGCACTGAGAAAAAGCAAGAGGAAGAGGAGGGAGAGGGGGGAAGAGCCTCTCCTGCATCCACAGGGTTTCTGTCCACAATCCAGGGCACATAAATATGCTGTCCCCCCAGCCCCGCCTCCCTGCC
>JAWWLZ010000001.1:35870749-35884503 GCA_035041345.1 Poliocrania exsul
CAAGTACACTCTGCACTTATTCATTTGTCAAACCTACCCTATTGTACATATTTCTAATGCATCTACTCCCACAGCATTGAGCTGACAGAAATGCTAATCATAGTGTAGCCCCACTGAGATTCCCAATATGAATTCTGACCTTAAGAAGCCATGTGAAAAATCCCACTATGGCCCCAAGAAGTTCAGAAAGATCATTTCAGACTTAGGATGAAAAAAAATACATAGAATTCTGTCTCTGAAGAGGGCCTCATGAATGAACACTTGGATCATCTCTGAGTTCAGAAGAAGTAAAGCATAAAGAATGGGTAAAAGAACAATGAAACCCTTCTTGCAAAGCATATATTTTGGTAGGAAAAAAAAAGTGTCTTTTCGTCCTTTTTTTTTTTTTTTACTAGTACTGCACTTGGATTAGAAAATTACAGTACTTCTCCATTTTTCCAGTAGATCTCTAGAGAAAGCCAAATGTTTGCGTTCTCTGCTTCCCACACTTTTCTTAATGGTAGTTTCTTACAACAACAACAAAAAAAAAAAAAAAATAAAAAAAGAATACTCAAAACCCCCCAGATTTCCCTGTTTACTTGATTTGAAGCTGGAGTCAGGTGAAGATGGGCCTTGTTAAAGCCGTATAAAATTCAAAGCCTGCACTAAGATTGAAAAATACTTTTGCTTGTGCAGGTGGATGGGTTTTTGATAGGATTCAAGCCAGCACCCACTGAATAATTAGCATAAATGAAAAAAAAAAAATAGACCAGATCTAAGAAAGAGAAACATCTTACCCTCTCCAGTGGCAGATAGAACAAGATTAATAGTTGTATGTAACGCCAGAACTGTAATAATGTTTATGCATACATTACCGCAAGGAAAGCGAAGAGGTATTGTTTTAAGCAGAGATAAAACTTTATACTATATGGAAAACCAAACCAATTCACAACTCGCACTCACACAGATGAATTTCACATATAAACTGGCCCCAAAATATTGCTTTGTCCACTGGTATATTAACCTCAGTGAAGAAAAAGGAACAAAACTCCCACAATATTGTCAAGTGTGTTAGGACTATGTTTGAATACACAATTCCCTTCTGAGTTGATGCTAGTATTTTTCCTGTAAAGAGCTTCTGTTTATTAGGCTTTTTTAGAAATACCAATACTACTCTGATTTCCTGAAACTGTTCTTTTGTTTACAAATAAAACAACATGATTTTCCTTACATGGAATTTAACATCTCTGAAACCAAGAATACAAAAGCTTTGCTGATGCAATGAGGAAACCAATTGGATAAAACATATCAGCCTAGTTTTTTGGGGTTTTTTTTTCAGTTTTAGACACAAAGCATTTGCAGCCTCTTTGAGATTGACACTACTGACATTAGACATTCAGCAGCAAGAGGACACCTACAAATTCTTCGGAAATACCCTTAATAATTTCAGTCAAAAATAATATTAAAAGAAGAAGCTAGATGTGAAGGAAGACTGTAAAACAACTTCAGAAAGAACAGTCAATTTGGTAATGATTTACTACATTAAAAAAATATCAAGAGTGTCCCTTGCCATATTTTCCTCGTGGTCACATTCAAGAATTTCTTTCCAAATATAATGTTAGTTGCTTGTGTTGACTGAAAACAAATTACTCCTGTAGCCAGAAGTGAGTTATTCAAAGATGGCTTCTGGAACAGATGAAGATTTTTAAAATACAAATAGAAAGACCACAAAAATCACCTTAGCTTGTCATTACACCCTTAGTGTCCTATCAGATCTATCACTGTGACAGTATTCATCACCACTCACTTTGGGCTTTTGTGATATAGATTGATTATTTTTCCTGCAACTCTGCTTGTACCAAGATGCAATATCAAAATACAATTTAACCAATCATATTCTCTTCAAAAATCGTGCCCTCTGAGACACAGAACTTTGTTCTGTTGCAGTCCTGTAAACTGCAGTCCTCCAGGGTTTTAATATCACAGCTGTCCATGTAAATTAAGTTTTATGGGTTTGCTACCATTTGAAAGCTCTGCAGATTATCATCTTGCTGTGTGACCTTTTCCTGAACCTGATAAAATAATCAGGATTTTTATTCAAGTAGGAAAACAAAATGAGAACTAGTCAGCTACAAACATTTTAGAGCTTGCCTTCTCATCAATTTCATATCATCCTCTGATTTTTGTTGAGAAATCAATCTTCCAATGTATTCGTTGTTTTGGGGGGTTTTGTTTGTTTTTTAGTGGTTTTTTAGGGGGTTGTTTGTTGGTTGATTGGTTACATTGTGGTTTTTGTTTGTTTGTGAAGGAAGGGATAGTTTATGTTAAAATTAATTTACAGAGAAAGCATGAAATGCAAAACATTCAAATGGATCCTCAAAGAAACTCCTCCTCTTACACACACACCCACCCCAGTTATTGCAGGGCAGATAACTATCTCCATGGACATGAAGGTTAAGAAGCAGTTAGCACACTCTGCAGAACTATGAATGCCATATCACTTTACCAGCCAATGATAGAGCACAGAAATTGATCCAGCCTTCACCTAAGCCTAGAGACCAGTTAGAGAAGAGAGTGTAAAACTTTGGAATGAGACTCTTGCTTATAAACAGGAGGAAAATATCCATAAATTAAATCAGCAAAATTCATCTGCTCGAATTAAGACTATAAAAATGGCTATATAGTGAAATCCTACCAGTTTAGGGATGGTTAGGGTTATTCAGAAAAAGAATATTACCAATTTTACTTAAATACTTGCCTTAATTGGAGTAGAATACATAGCAAGAGTCATCACTGATTGGCCAGTCTGTGGATATGATGTCAAAGTAGTCAAGAATTTCTGACAACAAAAAGGTTTTAGTAGACTTTCCAATAAAATACTAATTTTGAAATAAAAGCTGTTATAGATAGCAATAGGAAACAAAAATGAAATTGAAGTTAATAAATGAAAGACAGCATTTCAACAATTCAGGAACTCTTTGCATTTTTTCAACATTTGCTGACATCTGAAATGCTGGAGAGAGAAGAATGATTTAAAAAAGTATAGCGTATACTAGAAGTCTTTTTAGACTTTTCATGTTACCCATTATTGTCTTCTGCAAAGGACAGTAGCATAAAGCAAATATCTTGATTGCTTTTTGATACTCTAGAGAGAGGGCATACTTGGATGATATTTTGCTTTGACAAGCTTTCAGTGTCTGCATGAGAAAACAAGGTTGGATCTAGAATATCTGCAGCTTCATACAGATTCAGAAAAACTATCAAGAAAGAACATCCAAAAGGCCTTGCTTTTCCCTTCACTCACCACAGAAAAAGTGAACAAACAGAATAAAATTACTTTTGCCAAGAATGAGTACTGAATTGCAAACCTCAATACATTTTTCCCCCTTATGTACATAATCAACAAGCCATTTGTTCTGCAGTAAAAGCTGCTTGATATATTGCCTCAAAAGCACTACAAGAAAGGCTGATAACATACTTCACCACTTCAGAGGCAGCAAGGACCGCACATGCTCAGTGCAGTTATCACCTAGGAAACAAATGACTGCATCTTATTTTTGGCATAAGTCTGTAGGTGTATGAAAGATCTGAAATACGCTCCCACACAGAGCTGAACTCACTCCTCATGATGCCAACAAGAGTACTGAGCAGAGCCAATGGAAGCACCTCCTAGCGGTAGCCAGAGAACCACCCACGGGCACTAGACGTGGTGTCAGGGTTCCTCGCTGCATGAATTCCCCAGGAACGTGCTGTTCCAGCCAGTATAATGCACAAGTCAGGCCAGGCAAACATAACAGGTCCTTTGGAGCTGAAGATCTCTGAATAAAATCTGTGAGGTACCCAGAAGTAGCATGCATCAAGACATAAAAGCATTCAAATGGATTTTAATGAAACAATTAATTTAAGTGCTCTTCAGATCTTGATGTAAATTGCCTCTGCATCACAGCATTACAGCAGAATGCTTAATAAATGGGTAGATTTTAAGGTCAGAAAGGACCATTAAGATCATCTAACCTGACTGGTTGTATAGTACAGGTCAGAGATTCTCACTCAAAATTCTGTAAGTAAAGCCCATAACTTTGGATTAAGCAAGAGCATCTCTTCCTGAAAGCCTTCCAAACTTAATTTAAAGAATTTTAATAACAGAGAATTCATTGCAGCCCTAGATAATTTGTTTAATGGGATATTATCAGAACTCTTAAGGTTTTGCATCTTATTTTTAATCTTCAGTTTCCAGATTTTTACCCAGCATTGTTTTTCAAGGAATCAGCTTGCAATATAATTGTGACCTACTTGGAAAGAGCTTGACTGTGAAATCTTGAGCAGCCTTGACTATCACAAAGCATGTAGTAAATTACCTTTCTATCTTTGTTTCCTTCTCCCTGAAGAGTCACCTTTATAACATTCCTTGGACAGATAAGCATGTCCTTACCTTTGTTTTGTGGATCAGCATTGTTCTTTCCATCAGTTACATGTAAATATTTGCCATGAAAATGTAACTCTCTGGAAATAAACCTTTGGTTTGATCACGGTGTCCTAAAAAGGGGAATGTCTGTAAAACACTATAGGCATGAATTCATGCAGAAACTAATGTTTTACACTGGCTTTCCACATGGACATGCTTACTGCATTGTAGTAAAAAGAGAGTAACTGTAATTTCAAGAAGAATGGGCTCCAGCAAGATTATTAATCCACTACATGTTCCCTTTACCCCATATTCCACAGTTAATTCCCTCTCTAGACAAGTCCAGAGCACAAGGCCATGTTTCATCCAGATCTTAACACACATATGTGCAAAATCGCAGACAGCAGAAAAGAACACTTGTGATTTATACCCAGAAAGGAAATGAGAATGACTTCTTCTAGAGGGATGCCCATTAAAAGGAATCATATAAAAATGATGGTTTCATTAAATCTGACAGGGTAATACCAATACATACCATTTAACAATCTAGTCTGCCACCATTATGGCTTGCAGCCTTCATCCTATCTGTATGGTGATGGTCCATCTGCTAGCACTAAGATTAAGTTTTTCTTTTTGTCTGTACAGTGCTGGCACAGCAAGGTCCATGGTTGGGGACACATGCGTGTTATTACAGCAGAAATAAGAAATGCTAACCATAGTTCACTTCAGTGGGACTCAGTGTGCACATATGGTCTGTCCATATGGAGCTGGTTTCAGGATTGGTTCCTTTATGTGCAGAACCTTATGGGTTCATAGATAAAAAGATGAAACTTTCAATAAGGAAAATAAGTAGAGAAGAAAAAAGTAAAGCTGATGGACAAAGACTGTAATATTATTTTTCCCTTCAAATCTCAAACATTAAAAACAAAGAAAAAATAGCCACTGAGAAATTAGAATCATGACTGGCTAGATTTGAGTTGCTCATGAATTATGGATCCCACTTTCTGTTAGCATTATAGCCAAGATTTATGCTGATAGAATTAATAGCTAGAAGAAATGATCATGTGAGGAGTCTGTTCTGGTTTTAAGGGAAATAATGGATAAATCTATTTCAGCCTGATAATGTTTCACAGCTTATAAACTACTGCCTGGTAGGCCGAGGTTAAAATGATCATGTAAAAATTCTGTGTCCTGAGATATCTGTGAAATTATTTCATCTTTGTAAAGAAGAATGCACACAAATCAATGTTAATTGCAACATTCATATTTCTGACTTAGTCAAATGCCTTTAAGGCTTGATGATAACAAGCTGAAATCAGCAAAGGGAATGTAGCAAGATGGAGTCAAGACAAGGATCCAGTGTTAAGAAAAGAGAATTTCTAGCATCTAAGTGCCCACTTTGCAAGACTGTCCACTGAAAACAGCTTGAACTCCCTCCAAAATATTTGCTGATTCAGTGCTAGGTCTGTGATAAAAGACAACACAAAGTGAAGATAAAAGGTGGCATGTTTACTTGGACAACAATAAAGTCTTATGGTTTAAGGCTGCAAGTTGAATAAGTATGTAGGTAAATTTGAAAAGGCATAGGTGTATGGATCACAAACTCCTCTGCAGCCTTTATTAGCATTACTGTGAATTTCTTTACATGCCTAAGGGAAGAGTGGACTCCAGAAGTCCCATGCTAGGACTGCATTTACTCCTATAATTGGATTTTGTTAATTTTCATTTTGACATTCTGAAGACACTGTTTACAATAAAATGTGCTATCCTTTCAGTTTTTTCTTAATTGTAATTTTGTTAAGAGTGTGTTAGACTGAAAGCAAGTCACATGCACTCTTTATTCCTCACCTGGATATTTTCACTAGTTCCTTGTGTTCTAGTTGTTCAGTGGAATTATTCTGGAGGTTCTGTCCTTTACATGCAGCTTTCAGAAACTACCACTTTTTGAGCATAAGAACTCCAGAATTGGCCATCCCTTTCCTCCTAGCACCCTGTTCAACTCCTACCTGTATTCCAGAAACTTACATGGGAAGGAGAGCACATAAGGCACTATGAATTTTGCATGTCTGTGTGTTGTAACAAATTCATGACTGCCGAAATAATTTTATCAAGTTTTATAGCTATATTATTTAATTTCTTGTTTACTCTCTGCCTTTGTAAGGAAGACAGATTGTAAAATGACTCCTCTAGAGTAACCAGACTCATAATGTGTATTGAGTGAAATGAATTATACAGGCCACAATACCTTAAGACTGAAAGTGCCACTTTTTAATTTTTAAAGTGTCAGAACAGCTAGGATGATTTATAAGGGTGATACAATGAAATTATTATTCTGAGGTTTGTCTATTTCTTGCAAATTTTGTCTACTTCTGGCATGTGCATTAGCCATGTGGTATTTGTAGCATGGGCTTTCCAAGCATAGTTTCAGGGATTAATGCACGAAAAATTAATGTATAAATCTTTGAAAATCAGCTTAGTAGTATAAAATAATAAGACCATTGTCAAAATAAAAATAACAGCTGGGCTTCCCAATGTATTAATTCTGTTTTGTAGGGCTCTGAAGACATAGCACAAGTCTAAATGTGCTATGCTTCTCACATAACACTGTCTGTGTGCAGATACATCTTGCCCAAGGGAAACCTCCTGTGAGGCACAAGGTAAAAGCATTGAGGACACAGCCAAGCAGAAGGAAATTTGAGTTCACAAATGGTGATACTCATTGTTCACACTGATGCTTCAAAGCCACATGGGTAAATCTATTCAGCCTGCATCATTTCCTTAAAGGTTTTCATGTTTTACTGTGAACCACTCTTTCATGCAGCTAAACTGCAGCTCAAGGTAGATGTAAACATGACATTGAACATATGTTAGTATCACAATATAATTCCAAATGCCTGTTGAACACAGAGATTATTTTTCACTATTTGTAAACATGGTTTTATGACTGATTAGATAAAAATTACCATGACTTTATTTAGTAATATTCTGTTTCAGAACAGGACTCCCTTGTTTAATTATCACTACCAATGGATTGACACGGGAGCTGGTTGTCTAAATTTCTTCCACTTCAGCTGTGGAGGTGTAGGGCAGGAGATCCCTGTCTAAATATAGATTACCTGCTGATCTCTAAAATGCAAGGGGACATTTGAGACTGTGCTGGGCTGGAAAGCAGCATGGGAGGTGAAGGAGACTTGCACCTCTTTGAATGTTCAGGTGGGAAATTATTGGGCTATCATTAAGACTCAAAAGTCACTAGATGCCCATGCATCACCAACTGGATCCCTCTCCTAGCTGATGTGTCTGGTGGGACCCGGAGAGTTGACATCCATAGGTAGATTCCTATAGCACTATTCAGTTGATCAGAGAAAAGGCCTCTAGAGCTGCTTGAGATGTCTGAGGCTATTTCGTCAACTTTCTAGCTGCCTTGTCCAGAAGGTGCCAGTCTGCCTCATGGTCTGTCTCATAGATGTCTCCATCTGGAATAGCTCCAACATCTATGTTCACAGACCTGAACTAAGTCCCTGTCTCACCTGTGACACCTCCATGGAGACACCTGCTTGCAGGCATCTAAATTTATGCCTCTTAACTCCCAAGAGAAACTGTATCTCCCAGATACAATTTGATTCTTAATTAGTTTCACCCTTTGCTTTCATGAGGCCACACAAAACCTTTGTATTCTAAAAACTAAATTTGCAAGGAAATGTCAAAATAAAGCTGGTTTCATTTGAAACTTACCAACTTATAAAATATTTTACACATATGAGTTTTCCTCTTGCGTGTGTGTTTGTTCTGAAGCCAGATTGTTTGTCTTCAGATGTCTGAACAGATATTTTAAAAAACAAAAACCAAAACCAAAACCAGTTTTTAATTAATAAATATAGATTTTCATGATATATCAAAATGCTAATTAGTTTCCAAGTTTCCTATGATTTTTTCTTCATCTTTGACAATTCTGTTTAAATCATGCTGTTTGTCAAAAAGGACATAATAAGGGAAGTACAGGTCATTCTGTATATGTACCTACTATATTTGATTTAATACACTATCATACGTTTATGTTTAGCAATATATTAAAAAATGTAAATATGTTGCAGATTCACTTTACAGTAAATAGTAAGAAATAGGTGCTTATAGCATTCAATTCAGATCACTGTGAGATAGATGTCTGAAAAGGCCATATTGATTGCAACTAAAATTGTCCATTTCTCTACCTTGATCATAAAATCCTGGAGTGACATACTCCGATGCATACTTCTGCAACACTACTTTTACTTGATAAAATTTGAAAGTGAAAAATATTTGGCAAGTAGATATCCTAAAATTTGGGCATTCAAAATTATTAGCCTTTAAGGAAAAAAAAAGTGTTGCTCATGCTTGTTCATGTCAAAAAAGGAGAGGGGAGAAATCAAGGAATGAAAATAACATGCTGAAAAACTTTTCCTACAGAATTCAGCCTGAAAACCTTCAGCTGTAATTCTCAGCAAGGAAAAGACTTTAAATCACCCCAGGCATGAATATCAGCTTGGCATACTCTGAGATATCCTCTTTGTTTGTTGTTTCCATACAAATTGCATTCCAAAGTCAACATATATATAGACTCCTTTAGTCAAAACTGGATATTTTATTTTAAATAATTGTGCTTTACATCTTTAGTGCTATTTTCCTAGAAAAATGCAAACACTCCTTGTCATGCTCATACATATGGCAACGGTGAACTTCTCTTTCCATTTGTAGGAAATATGGTGTTCACTGTTAGAAAGGCTACTTATATTTTATTGCTTCTATTTCAGAAGGTTGTCTAAATATATGACTGTGATTACAAAACAATACTACAGAATCTATCTTCTTGGATTTATTTGTACTTTAAAGTGTTTCAGTGACACAGATCACATTTAAAAATAAGAGCATTTATCTAGCCTATTTCTTTGTAAGGATGGTTTTGCAGAATTAACATAAACCTCTCAGTACAGCTCAAAAATGCATAGGCAAGTTCATTTTTGTGATAGATGCCTTTAACAACTCAATGATTAACTCATTTAGCGATGTTTTATTTTCTGTTGCTTTTAAGAAGTAGGAAAAGGTTTCAAGGAAGCTAAATACAAACCAGTGCCCTACTGTTGGGAGCACATGGCCTCTCTGGTAGGTTCAAGGACCGCTCAGGCTTACTCTGGTGAGGCAATGCATGGTTAGATGCAAGGTTAAGATCACTTTTTTACATCTCACCCTGCTTCAGATCTCTGCGTCTGGGCTGGTTACCTTGTCTTTTCTTTGTAGTGATGGACAAAATCTGATGCCTTCTGAAAGTGATCAAACTGAATTTTCATGGTCATCTGTTTCAGGGTGAAAAGACCTGACTCATAGTTGCTGGCATTTTCTCGGAAGGAATTCCACTGCTACTAGCCCAGATCTGGACAGCTGAAGTTAGGGCACATGAGTTCCACTTGGATTTTCATTCTTGACAACCAAATTTAGGGCAGGTGAATTTCACTTGGATTTTCATTCATTTGTATTTACTCATTTATCACATCTGCTATATAAAACTCTTCATGTGTTATGTACTGTTTTGCTATCGGCAGGAAGCAGAGCAGCAAGTCCATAATCTTTCAGCTATGAGTCAATATCAGTATGTTTAGTTTCACATAAAATAATAAAGATGTAATTCAACAGTCAAACATAGAAGACTTGAATAACTAAGATAAAACATCCAGTGTAGACCACATTTCATTAAATTTTAGATTTCTACAATACAAATATTGTACAACTAACTAACCTAAGCTCCATAATAATAAATGGAAAGAAATAAGTATTTAATTTGCACTATTTTTGGTATTTGCTTTGCTTTAAGATGATGTAATTTACATCCTAAAATTTTTGGATTCACAAAATCATAGAATGGTTGAGGTTGGAAGGGGCCTCTGGAGGTCTCCTGGTCCAACCTCTCTGCCCAAGTAGGATCACTTAGAGCTAGTTGGCCAGGATCATTTCCAGATTGCTTTAGAATTTCACCAAGAATGGAGACTGCACAGCCTGCCTGGGCAACCTGTTCCAGTGCTCAGTTACCTTCACAGTAAAAAAGTGTTTCCTGATGTTGTGGGGACACCTCCAATGTTTTAATTTGTGCCCATGGCCTGTGCTCCTAGAATCAGGCACCACTGAAAAGATCCCTGCTCCGTCTTCGTACCATCCCTGCAGGTATTTGTATACATTGATGAGATCACCACAGAGCCTTCTGTTCTCCAAGCTGAACAGTCCCAGCTCTCTCAGCCTGTCCTCATAGGAGAGATGTTCCAGTCCCTTCAATGTCTTCTTGACCCTTTACTGAACTCTCTCCAGTATGTCCATGTCTCTTTTGTAGTGAGAAGCCCAGGTGTGTCCTGATCAGTGCTGAGAAGGGAAGAATCCTCTAGTAATTTCTTTCCAGACAGTTGTCTCCAGTAGCTCTAAGCTTCAGTAAGTTTCTCTCCAATAATTAGAAATCAATACAAATGAGTCATTCTGATTCTTGAGTAGGAGAATTCAACACCTAGAGTGTGCTCTCCATTGACAACAATGAGGACAGCATCTATGTCCTTTTCCTCGGAATATTTTTTTCTTCATCATAGTTTAGACCACCAGTGAAGACAAGTGGTTCTCCTGCACATAGAACAAAGATAACTTGTTGACTGAATAAAGAGTAAGATAACACATGCTGGTAATACGGTAAGTTCACATATGACATGAATTGAATTTAACTCTGAAGGTAAACTTAATGAGGAGACAGAGAAAGTGGAATGGTACTTCAATCAGCTCTCTTCTGCATTATGTTCATAGAAATTAAACTTTGCCATTGTTGTTAGGTTTGATACAAATTCTCAAACACTTTAAAAATAGATTATGTGTGGCCTTGTCTCAGGCTGCTTTGTCTTTCTCAACCTCATTTTCTTTGCCTGCAAATTAAGGCAAAATACCTAATTATATGTTATACCAATACATTAAATATTTACAGTTCTCTGGTGGAAAAAAGGTATTCAAAGCCAAGATGTTCCACATAGAAACATATTGATCCCACTGAAATCAAATCATGCAAAGAAAGTTAAAAACATAAAAATAATTTAAAAAAATCATCCATGACAGTAACTCACCTGTCATGCAAATAGTTAGGCTGAAGTCCAACATTTTTGAAGCACTGAAATATAAAACAGGAGATTTGCCCCCATGAAATGAAGACATTCACAGAAGTAGAGCAGAACTGACACTTACTTCTAGTTCTGGGAGATCCCAAAATATCAGACCTACAAAATTTGAGACATCACTCCATATAGAAAAGCTACAGGCAAGTGTTTTTAGGAATTTCTGAGCTTTGCAATTTTCCACAGGGGAATCTGATATGAGCTCATGACATTGAGGCAGTGTTTGCTTTTAAGCACTATATGCAAAATAATAATAAAATGCTTAAAAAACAAGACTCCTCAAGAAAAAAATCCATACAAAAGAGGTTGAAGGCCATTCTCTTCATTGAAATTTGCTTATTTTTTGTTGTAAGGGGCAATTAAGATTATCATATGTGTGTTGTCAGTAATTTTCACACTATGACCCACTTTCAGTTCTTGTCTCACTCCTTGGTGATGAACACATCTTTGGTCATGTTGGTAGGCACATGCTACCAGGAGGCACAATACTGTTCTGCAGTTTCCGTGTGTTTAAAAAACATTTTACCAAATAGAACATTAAATGTGGCTTTGTTTTTTGTGATGAGCAGAATATCAAGTCAAAAATAAATTTGGCTATAATTAATGCTAGATCACATTAAAATTTACTAATATACACAAAGCTTCCAGCAAAACAAAATTTTGTCCTTGAGAATTAATGTATTTGAAAAGTGTAGAAAATAATTGTTGGTGTGTCAGTCCAAGGCCATGGTGTGTGAAGCCTCATTTTGCATCAGTTCAAGCTGCCACACACACACACACAGAATGAAATCTGTGAATTTATAATGTGGATAAATATCCCTTATAGGGAGATAGGCACATTGTGCCTATAATAGCTACAGATGAGCAAATGGGTGACAAAAGACCCTGGCATAAGCATGAGATTTTCGAGTATTTTTATATGTTCTTATAAAAATGGAAGGAGTGGTATAAAGTTCTCTTTGGAAACTCACTCAGAAGTCTTTGCTTCTCCAACCTCCCAAGTGATCTGCTAAATCACTGCACTCAGAAGCCATTTTGTCCACCATTTCTGAAATTAGTCTTAACAATCCAGAACTTTGAAATTTTTACTGAATTTGTTTTTTCACTGAATCTATACTTTTACAAAAAAGACTATAATGATAAAATTGCTTAGATCAAGTCCATTTCATTTGACTAGGGACAATTTAAGAATAATTTAAACATTTTAATCAGAAGAATCTCTTACACTTATGTCAGAAATGTTAAACATGTTTCTTCTTAAGCAAAGTTCTTTAGTCTTTATTACTTTAGCACCCTGCACAACTGATGCATCACTTGCTTTCTAAACTATTTATTTTTGGTATGTACTTGTTTGTTCCCTGGCTTGTGGAGAAGAAAGGAATATCAGAACACAGTTGGCCATCCATTTCTTTCAAGTGCCATTCTAGGTACATCAAGACTCCCAGAACCCATAAATAGTGCACAAATGGTGTTTACAATATCCATGTGAATAATCTCAATGAAACCTGGTTACCCACATAATTATTAGTTTTTAATTCCAGCTCTTTGCTTTTTGTTCTGAAAAGTTCAAAGAAGACCTAATTTTTAATTTGTAAAATAAAACCCAAATCTAAGTGTCTTCACCTTTCTAACTACTCGGGGAATGTTGCTGTTGAGTATTTGCTGTACTATTTGCAGTGCTGTGCAGCAGATACATCTGCACTAAACATACTGCTGACTGCAGCTGGGCAGTATTTCATCTGCTTTTGCCATAGGAATAATCAAACTAAAAGACCATATTGTCCATTATCCTGACCCATCGATGGCCCATGGCACATGGACTAGGAATCTGGGAAAAGAACAAGCTTGTAAAGATACTTCCCTGGAGTGATCTTCCTTTCTAAAGGAATGTAGGTTTCAGAGACCAGTAGCCAGAGATGGTGCATTCATATTCTATGACTTTGTGACTTATTTTCTCCAGATTTCATCTGCTCAGTTTTTTAACTTATCCAAATTTTGAACTACAATGAATCTAGCAGCTTAATTATGACTTGCAGGAAGAAAATAAAATCTTTTTCCTTGTTTCAAACTTCCTGTAGCTTAGTGGGAAAAAAAAAAGGTGGCCAATGAGAAAAATCTCTCATAATTGAACCTTCTCTTTGTTACTCAAAACTGTCAGCTGTTATCAAAATCATTGTACATTACATTATGCTACATTACAT
>JAWWLZ010000001.1:35884603-35904930 GCA_035041345.1 Poliocrania exsul
ATTGAACCTTCTCTTTGTTACTCAAAACTGTCAGCTGTTATCAAAATCATTGTACATTACATTATGCTACATTACATTGCAAGGATTTTCCCCCCATTTTCCCAGATGCCTAATGTCTTACCAATACAGTTTGCTCTTTACTCAGAGAGTTTGCAGTCTGAGTAACTGAGTTTTCTATCCACTGTTTGCACAGAAGTGAAATTGAATGTCAAAGTCTTATTTATATATTTATTTATTCATGGATTAATTAGTGAAGTTCTACAGAGAAAGTAAAATTCAGTGCTATTTGATTGTTCATTATAGTCATTATTTGGAATGTAAGGGGTGCAAATGAGAGACTACATCTGATATTTGCGTCTTTTGTGCAGCTGAGCCTTTGTGTATTGTCAGACAGTTATGGAAGGTTAATAAGATTTTTTGAATTCGAAACAATGTATGTCTTTTTCCCTTATCTTTCATAGGCTGTAGAGAGGTTTAAATAAATAGAAACGTGAGTGAAGCTATTATAATTGCCTACTTTATTTTCTGCATTTTCTCCATGCAATGATCTCGGACTGAGGAGCCACGTGATCTCCCTTCTGTAGAGCAGGAAAAGCAGAAGGAAGACACACATCATTCCTCTGTGGGCCTGTTGGACTTGCCTGTTGCCTCTTTCTTGCCCATTCTAACACAGAAGGTCTCTGCTTGAAAATTTCCAAAAAATAAGCGGATATGCAAGGACCAATCTGGGAATTAGGGAACATTTGCTATCCACAGCTTTCCTTCTCCCATCTTGTGTCATGGAAAATGTCTGTATGTTGTATATTGCAGTCTCTGTCAACCTGGTTTTATCTGATTTACTCCTTCTACCAGAGTTACCAAGAGAAGGGTGTTCAGGTGAGGTAAAAGTTGCAGATTTTAGGCATCCATTAGCAACAACAATCATAAAGTTTAAGGGGTTCTCTGAGATATCTGGAAGTCCAGCCACCTAAGCTGCTTTTCAAACCCAAAAGAGGTAAAGCTTACTGCAGTTCAGCTAGTATTCAAAGGAGAATCTGAGTGCAGCATATGGTATTAATTTCTTCTGTATGTATTTTCTTTCCACTAGATGTAGCCACATTTAATCACATTTTTGTTGAGGTTGTTTTTCATTTCAAAAGATATTCTATAGGTACTCAATTCAGGATCTTTTCACATCCACAAAGTTTTTATTTACCTCAGTAAATCTCTTGGATACACTTTAGAACAACTGTAGCATTCTCCTCACCATTTTTGAGTATTGAAAGGAATTTTTGGTAGTATGTTGAGAGGAGCAATTTAAAAATAAAATAAAGTGTGGCTAAATTTAAAAGAGAAATATGCATTTGAAGTGCTTATCTGATGTACAAGTCCCGATTGTATCTACAGGGAAAGCCCTAGCTGCTCTTGCCCAGAGGAGGTTATATGAGGAGACCTCAACCTCTGAGGGTCCCATCTGGTTTATATACATGTACCTGTCCCAATTGATTGTCTCATTCCTTTTCCAAATTTAATTTTTTGACACTGCAAAGCCATGTTTGCCTTAATACCAGAAACTGCCAAGACCTGCTCTATGCTAAATGTCACTCTCATGGTTTTCAATATACTGTTTGACTATCTGTTTTCCAAAGCATGCACACACAGAAAACCAACACAAAACTATTAAGGATTTTTAATGTTTTTCCATTTCTCTGCAGAGCTGGATAAGTGCAGCGAGACAAGCCTGTGAGAAGGACTTAGAGGCACTTATTAGACACAGCTTGTTCTGAAAACAAGCTCAGCATGGTTGGCAGCCCAGGAGGAAGCTTCCCCCAGTCAACATGCAGAAACTTCAGTTTATCAGAGAACACTGGAAAGGGGGAGTATAGGGTTTTAACTAGAAGAGTAAGACACTGCAGTTGGTTGACACCCAGCTATCGGGTACCTGCCATGAATGCAAAGGATGCAGATTTGCAATATGGGGAAGCCAGTGCAAGAGACCTCCAACAGAGCAAAGGCTGGCCTTGCCTCTCCCTTAGTTGTTTCCCCCACTAGTTTTGCACTTGTAAGAGTGTTTGTCTGACCCCTCATGAGGGAAGTTCCTCTTGGAAAATAAACAGAACAGTAATCCAGAAAAAACATGAATAGAATCCTTGTATGTTGCTGAAAACTTTCTGTGCTTTCAATTGCAGTGAGCTGTTAAACGAGACAGGGATTTCCCAAACCAGCACACTATTTTCCACCTAGTGATACCTGGGTCCTGGCCTGCTATCAAGGCCAAATTCATGTATTAGCCACACAGTACTAAGAAATTGTAAGATACTTTTCCTCTGAAAGGCGATAGGAAAGCATTCAGAACCACTCACCAAAATTTCCACTCTGCCCAGCATGTTCCCAAAAGCCAGAAGTCAGGCTGTCTTTCAGCAGAGCTGAACACAGAGGTGAAGTGTAAGTGGAGTGTGACAACGCTGTAGAAAATACTGCTTCAGCCTTCCCCTTAGATGTTGTCCTGCCATCAAGACTGGCAGGTTTCAGTTAAGTTTTGTGTCATCTGCACTGAAAACCCAAACCATGCAGATTTTTTGATTGATAGGTTGGTAACTACTTTCATACTGTCTCCAGTCCATAACAGGAGAAAACTGCCTTTTGCCTTTTGCTGTTGCTTTTATACTTTCATTGTTATGATTCCATCACTACCTGTTCTTCCTTGCTTTGGACTGCAGATCAATGACTTTTTCTTCTTGTTCCCAGAAATGGCCTATAATATTTAGCCCATGTTTTCAGAGCAGTTTGAATACCTATTTTCTGGTGTACTAAGTCTGTCTCCAGGTCTCCCAGCATTAGATCAAAAATAACATGGCCACCTAATAAGAGCACTGATCCAGTAAAATTCACTGTTTCAATGTTGTTAAAATGGATAGTTTAAGTTTGTGCCAGCAGGCTTTCCAAGCAATCAAATATAATCTGTCCACACTTTTATGTTTTCACTAGAACAAACAATATAGACTACAATCTCCATAAAACAATAGCATTTGTGGCCCTATGTTCTCCGAGTGATTCAACAATGATGAGACTGGGAATGTGCGCTTGGACCAGGTCATACTAAGATCAGGAATTGTGTTGATTTGCTAATGCAAAGATTGATCTTCAAAACTGTGATAACACAACTTGAACTTGGGAAACCAGCTACATCTGCAAATTTTTTCTGCACAAGTAGAGGGCTAAGGCTGACTGAGGTGACAGGAGTTCTTTGAATTGCTACATAATTGGATGTTGCTCAATTTTAGAACAAAGCACTCAGCATCCCATTCATCACTGATTACATCTTGAAGACCATCAGCTGTATGGACTGCATATTAGGTGTACTAGTCCTGAGTTAAAAGCTAATTATTTACAACATTCAGAACAATTTCTGAGCCTGGGGTTCTCCTTCCTTCATACATCCAAGTGGGTCTTTAAGCCGTATTTTCAAATATCATACCAAAAGTTGTGGACGTATTTGCCTTGGGCTAAAATGTTTGTGGGATTTTCTAGTTTGCTTCTTAGTAAAGAGCTATGACTAGTACAAGTGAACTTCTTACTTGCTAATAAGAAATTTGATTTTTTTTCCACCTAAGAATAAAAAGTTAATTAAAAATAGAAATTAAATATATTTCTCTTCCTTGTTTAAGATTTAAATGTCTCTTATGACAAGTAGGGCTTTTCTTAATCTTACACATCCCATTTATCAGTAACATATTTTTTTGTTCTGGTTTTGGCCACTGTAGTATCTATGACATATATCCTTACCCTACATCCACTTCTATTTTCTTTTTTCTGGTGTCCAGGAGACAGTCCTGGACTGGAAAACCACTGAGAGGTCTGATAGTTCCATCTGGAACACAGGGCAAGGGAAATAAATGATGTTTTGTTATTCTGCTACAGGAAATATGAGCTCAGCAGTAGCTCAGAAGACATCTGAGATGCTTTATGAAGTTCATAACACTGATGCAAGTAACAGTGTAAGGATCAGAGACCACAGTCTGAATCTACTGGTTTGTCAGACTGAATTTCTCGGCTGGTTAATAGAGTATCTTTCCTTCCATTTGTCAGTATTCTCTAATTATCAGATTGACCTTGTACTTATCCATATCAATAACTATATTTTTTTCTCTTTTTCTCTTGACAGTTCTTATTTCCACTAGTAACTGAGAAGCACCAACTTTGTCTATCCAGTCTTTGTTTCTTCACAGTTTTTATCCTTGACTTTTAAAATAATCATAGTTAAAAAATATTCGCCATTTTTCCATCCCAAATTTCTTTTTCCTCCCACTCAATATAGACAACTAGACAGAAAATACCCACAGTATTCCTAAAAAGTATTAACAGGCCATATTGGGAGGTACTTTCTTCATGAAGTCATCCAGCTATCAGAATTTTTTAAAACCCATTGATATAACTTGATCGTTTCAGTATCAGCAGCCCAGAATGAAAATTTCCTGAGATATTTTACAGAAGATACGATCTTTTGAACATCAGCCCACTCAGATCTGAAGAGACCAAAAGCTAATTTTATGAGGTAATCTGAACACCCATTCAATGCCATTGTTTTTTACTTGGAATGTCCCTTTTCTTTGTCCACAACAACATCAGAAAGCTACAGGCCGTGTCTATGCATAGTTTGGTTTAGCATTGCAGTGTAGTGTTGAAAATCTGATCCTAATGCCACAAGCAAGGCTTCAGGAAGGCTTTTCACTACTCTGTTGGGAATTTTCCTTGTAATAATATTGACATCTCTATAAAGCACTTATCAGCCTTTTAATGAAAACACAAGTTAGATTTTAGATACTGCAATTACTGTGCTACTCTAGTAGATTGAAACCAATACCTTAACCAATCCAGTCACAAACTTTAGGGTAGAGTTAAGATTTAGGGACATGAGACAGAGGCCCATGCTAGTTTGTTATTGAAAGTGGCTTTTATGAGACCCCACTGTGAAATGATTCATGGCCACATATGTTTTGTATTCAAGTAAAGTTGCATGTAGCTACTACACCTCTGTATTTCATGTTCTTGGATGTAGAAAGTGATGTGCCTTACCCATGCTGATCTTATGGTCTACCTAGCATTTGCATACCTTAAAGTAATAATGCTTGGCCCATACCTAAATGAGGAGAGCCAGGTGTAAGAAATGGAGTTGGTGTCAACTTAGTGGTAGAACACATGGGAAAGGGTTCTCAGCCAAAAAGACTAAATTCAACTTAGACACAAACTTCATGCAAATATGATGGCTCAGTTAGATAAAAAATGAAATAAAGAAGCACAAGAGAAATGGAAAGAAAACAAAGAAAGAAAAAGAAAAAATAAATGAACCACAAGAGAAATAGAAAGTCCTGTAAGAACTTTTTAATGAAGAGAGTTTTGCCCATGTTCAGCATGTAATGTGTGACTGTCTTATCTTTCAGTGAGTTTATAATCACATGTGGGAATAGAAACACATATTTTCTTACTCACTGAAGCTTTATGGCTCTTGATATATGGAAAGTTTGGTTTCCCAACTACTATCTGAATCACTGACAGTAATTCAAAACAGGACTCCGCTAAATAGTAGGTCAAGAGGGGCATGTGCTGCTCCTTAGTCACATTTCTCATTCAGAACTTCTCATTCATATAATTTCACAGGGAATTCCTCTGTTAACCAGCTGCTTCAGAAATTCATCATATGACTACTCTTGAGGCTTGGATTTTTTTTTAACATTTAACATAAAATTTATTTTGAATATAAAAACAGGGTATTAAATGTATTTATGTGTATGACTACCTGCCTAAAGATATCTTTGAGATCTTTTCTGGTTCACTCTGAGGCTCTGCTTCAAGTCTTTCCAATCCCTGTAGCTTTTCAGTGAAAATTAAATAATATATATTGTTATCCTCAGAGATGAGTCTCTTCTCATATGTAGTATTTTTGCACTAACATCCATGGATGAGGAACAGTAAATGAAATGGTGGGGTTCCCCAAACAGACAGGCACATAGAAAATTAAATAAATCAAACAAGTAACATTTCTGTGATAGAATGTTTTACAAGCCTAACATGGAAACCGGGGGAATCAGCCAAAGAGTAGCAAACATTAAACTATGGTTAGAAATATTTTTTTAAAAAGCAAATCCTTTCCCTTTGCCCTTTTTGCTCCAGGCTCCCCCATCACAGGCTCCCTGGCAGCGGGATTCAGGGATAATCCCCTGGAATACCTGAGGCGTAGAAGCCAACAGGATTAAAGCACCTCGTGCTCCTCAGCATGGTCATGTGATGACCTGCTGATCCCAGCAAAAGGCATCGTTTCCCAGCAAAGTTCTCACTTCATTTGCCCATATGTTGCTGCTACCATCCTGAGATTCTTCCAGGCACAAAGAAATAATTTACAAAGTTTTAGTAAAAAATAAACCCAAGAAAACCATTCTTACTAATAACAGTAATAGCTGAAGCAAATAGTGGATAATTCATGTCTGATTTTCCCAGCAGTAAAACAACTCTTACCCCCTTGCTTCAAGGAGCAACTTCAAAGAATGTCTAACTTCTAAATCTATCCATGCAGCTCTGTTAGCTCTGCTCAGGCTAATGTACAAAAGGAAAGAGGTGGGTGGTCTGGAGGCTGCCCAGCAACATATTGAGTAAAGAAGACAGATATGGTGTTTGCAAACTGCTTGATGGTAGAGAAACAGGAGTCAAAGGGGTTTTTTCCTGGTCCAGAGACAGCTGCTCAAAGTGCTTTCCGAAAAATCTATTGGCAAATTGGCTGTATTCCCCATAAAATTGCAGAGAATACTTTTGTGCAGATTTCTTTGTGTCATTAGCTGTGAAAGTGCTATCAGTACTAGGAGAACAAAAAATTGCTCTCTTATGAAAAGTTTATGGCTTACCTCATTCCCCTTTGCCATATGCTTATACAGGAAAGGCAGCTTACATTGAAATATAAAAATGCCAAGCCAAACTATGTATTCTTGTTCTGCTCTATGCTGACAGTTCATCTGCCCACACTTTATGTTTGCTTCCTGTTTAAAAAACATAGTTTATTCCAAAATTCCCTTTTTCCCCATTTGTAGGTTCACTATTTGTCTTATGAAACTGATCAGAACTGATCATATTCTTCTGGCTCTTTTTTTTTTTTTAAGCCATTCATTTATTCTAAAGCATATAATCAAAGCATGAATTCAAAGAACTTACAATTGTTTCTGTGTCTAAACTTTAATTTTACTTCTTCTCCAATTGCCAGAGGAAAGCAATCATGTGCTAAGCAGAAGATGAAAGTTTATAATAAAGGCCTGTATTTTGAAACTTGTAGGGGGTGGGGAAAAAGTCACTTGGCTTTCACCTAGAACATGTGATAATCAGATTAACCCTGAAGTGCATTTTGTGTGTAAATGCATCTGGGTAGGAATGGGGAAGGACATTGGAGGGTGCACTGTAGCAGAAGTCAGCAGTGAAGCATTCCTGGTGGAGGAGAGGAATTTCTTTCACACCCAGGACTTTGGAGGGGTCAGACAGAGCACTCTATGCACTGAAGCATAACGCTGATGCTTTCCTGCTGCTCTGCCACTATGCTGCTATTTGCCATGGGTTTTCTGCTACTCATCCTTCAGCCGTCCACAGGGCAGTTCCCCAGAGTCTGTGCGAACACACAGAGTTTGCTGAGCAAAGAGTGTTGTCCCCCCTGGGATGGGGATGGGTCCCCTTGTGGGGAGCTTTCCAGTAGAGGGTCCTGTCAGAACATCCTTCTCTCTCAGGCTCCGCTGGGACCACAGTTCCCTTTTTCAGGTGTGGATGACAGAGAGGACTGGCCGTCTGTATTTTACAACCGGACATGTAGATGTGAAGGCAACTTCATGGGATTCAACTGTGGAGAGTGCAAGTTTGGTTTCTCAGGGGTCAACTGCACTGAAAGGCAACTGAGAACAAGAAGAAACATCTTCCAGCTTACTATCAATGAGAAGAACAAGTTTCTTGCCTACCTTAACTTGGCAAAAAACATCCCTAGCCAGGACTATGTTATTGCTACTGGCACGTATACTCAGATGAACAATGGCTCCAACCCCATGTTCAGAGACATCAATGTGTACGATCTCTTTGTATGGATGCATTATTACGCCTCTCGAGACACACTCTTAGGTGGGTCCAATGTGTGGCGGGACATTGATTTTGCCCACGAAGCCCCTGGTTTTCTGCCTTGGCATCGGGCCTTTCTGCTGATGTGGGAACGTCAGATCCAGAAGATAACAGGTGATGAGAACTTCACCATCCCCTACTGGGACTGGCGAGATGCAGAGGATTGTGGAGTTTGCACTGATGAATACATGGGTGGCAGACATTCCACCAACCCTAATTTACTCAGCTTAGCATCAATTTTCTCCTCGTGGCAGGTAAGAGCAGACCAAGGGGAGGGGAAGGGAATTATCCCCCCCCAATATTAATCACTTGGATGAGGTGCATTCCCTCAGATGTTTATTGAGAGAAAGTAAGCAATACCAGAGAGAAAAATCAGATTTTATGTGTACCTAATCTTCATTTAGAACTATTCATTTGTCTGTTTGTTTCATTTCTTTTTGACTGTAGGATTTAGGCTTCTTAATCAAGAACCTAAAAGTAAAGTGGAAGGAGGAAAGTTATGCCTTTGTGTCCAAACATGACCTCTAGTAGATTAAACATGCTTGGGTCTGGTGCAACAGTCATGTTAGAAAAAGTAGGACTTATGTACATAAATTTCTAGCACAAAACCATTGCAAAACAATTGACAGAATGATAGAAATAGGAGCAGAGGGTTTTCTCTACACTTCTCCCAGTTCAATCCTCTATCAGAGAATTAAAAACTATCAAATTAAAATAATCTACTTTCAACTTTAAACAAACAAATAAACAAACAAGTAAACCAAATCTATACAGAACAGAACCAGCTGTGTAATTCACTTCAGTAGTCTGAAGAAATATAAGAAATAATCTCTGATGCTCTAAAGAACTAAGAGGCAAATACAATAGTGATTCCTGCAACTTAAAAGCACTGCTAATTAGCTGTAAAGCAAGGTGAAATTACATATATACATAAGTGATAAAGGTCATATATAGCTGAACTATAGTGTGCTGTCCTAACACTGAGAGCTTCTAGATGTTTTTTATCTCTTGCTTATTACTGCTACATTGCCTAAAACACAGTGACAAAGGTCTATTAGCGTCAATAGACACACTCCATCATGACAATAGCAACAGTCGCTTCTGGCGCTGAAGTCTATGATTATGTTGTCTAAATCTATCCTTGTTCTATCTATTTCTGTAGCAACAGCCCAAATGAAGGTTGGGCAGTTTCAGTGATTTAACAGAAAGAGATACGTATTCAAGCAGCTCTGGGATATTCTGGCATTACAAAAGAGCAGCCAACTGGACTCATTGGGCTGGTTGTGCTTTATTTAGTCTTGTTTTGTGCCCTCTGAATAATACAGGCTGTGTATGTGCCTCTAAATTCAAGCATTTACAGATACTGTAAAAGAACCATTTTAGGTTATTGTCTGACAAGCCTTTTTCTCCCTCAGACAGGTACTTTTCAGGGACCATTCCCAGGAGAAGGTTTGCATACAGACACCCTGTTTGGGAGACTAAAATGATTTTACAGACATAGACATAGATTATTTTATGTCATTTGGCCTCAGTGCCTGGGAAATTTCCTGGACACATTTAATTTACCAGTGTAGGCATTACCATAACATAGGTACAGCTACAAACATGTATTTTCATCCCATTTTCTAAGATTCTGCTCATTTCTAATAGTTTGAATCTGGATGAACTCTACTAAATTATTTAGATTGCATTATCAGAAAGAAGTAAATCTGATGTTGTTCTGCACTGAGCTGAATAAACAGTTCTGGGAAAAAGGTACAAATGTTAAAGTGGATTAAATGAGACCAGAGTTGCATGGGTCACAAGTGTCAAGTGAAGCTATCAATACAGTATAGTGGATGAGACAACCAAGGTAGGAGGAGGCAAGTAGTACGAAAGAATCAGCAAGTTACTAGTACCTGGAGGTGTCAGATAGTTGTGTTTAGCTCTTTTCGTTTTTCCAAAGGTTTTATTAATCATATCCAAATTCTTAAGATTTTTCCATCCTGGTAATTAGACCCAGAAAATTTATGAGTAGCAGTTAAAATGCTTATGAAACAGCCATGTTTATAACTTCTCACTAAAACATTCTGAAAATAAAGAAATTTTTATGAAACAAGTTGCTTTAACAGGTATTTTGATATAACTTTAATGAGTGCAATAATAAAAAATATGCTATGTTTAAAACACATTCAGAATCACTGTATGTATGTAAGAGCACCTAAGCCCTTTGCTGAAGTCTTCCAAGTCATTTCCAAAAATGCTTTTCATTTATGTTTTTCATCCACTTCTGGAACTGTTACACTTTTATCAAAATTTCCCAAATAAACCTATGATAACTTTACCTTTAAAGGGTATTATTCCACTTTAACATCTTCTATCTATGTATAGCTCTACAGTCTTATCTAGAGAAAGAATGAAAGGGATTGAACAGATCTGCATTTTTAGTCAGTGAATTTGGGATAAAGATAAAACAGAAACTGATTTTTTTATTAGCCTTGAATGCAAATTTTAAAAATCTCTTAGTAGAGAATGACAGTCAATACAGTTCCTTCAAGTAGCACAAAGTAAGAGATCAGAATATCATTCCAGAAAATCAAAAGGGAACAAAAATAGCCTTAGCTTGAACTGGAAAACAGCTACAGATCTGCTGCAGAATATGTTGAGTATCCAAGCTCTGTGGCTAAACAGCACGAGTGAATAAAAAAAAAAAAAGGAGGAGGATCCAGAAATGTGAAGGAATTTAGGTTTTTAACAGGCATTCAAAATAAAAAGAGAGCAAGAGAAACCTTTGAATAGTACATCAATGATATGGTGTCCTTTTTAGAATTTTAAGTGTCTTTCCAAAGCATAACAAAACAATGCCTGCTATGTTAGGAAATGGTTATAGATTTATTTTTAAAACAGGTAAAGTGCCTATTTGCAGAACAGCAACCCTCTTTTTTTTTAATCCCAAAGAAAGGAGAAAATACTTTATTCCATTGAGGAGTTGCCATGACAACACGGATACCCATGGATACATGCTGAAATTCTTGCTTTCACCTTACTTTTTCTTCAACATGCTGCTGTTACTGCTTAGCTGAGTGAGTGAATTATCCAGCCACATTTTCCTCATGTTTGTCGTCTAAGTCACACTTCTGATTCCCGACTCTTTTTTTATGAGCAAGGCTATCAGGAATCTTTACTGGTTTTGTTTCTTTGCTTGGCTCATGTTGTAGGGTAGGTGGGAAGGATTTTTTCGTGTGTTCAGTTACTTGTTTGTGATGATTAAAATGTTGCATACTAATGCTTTACCAATTTTTGTAATTCCATGTTGAAATAATGGAAAACTATATGGGAATTGGAGATCTTCCATGACATTTTGATTTTTTTTGTTTTAGTGCCCTTTTCTACAATTATTCAAGATAATGGATTTGCTAAAAAAATCTATTTGAAAATGTCCCTGCCCATGGCAGGGGGTTGGACTTACTGACCTTTAAAGGTTCCTTCCAACCAAAACTGTTCTATGATTCTAAATAATAGAAGTTGAATATCTTCTCTGCACCAGAACTAATTTTGAAAAATAACTGAAGTCGATGGAGTTGCAAATGCATAAAAAGCCTCTGCAAATAAAAGCAGAACCTTTCATCTGGTAGTTCACATTAGAGCTAGGGAATCTCCACAGTATGCCAGACATATGATGAAGAAAATGAAATGATAGAATGTAAGTGCTGTTTTAGTTTGCTGTTGTGGTAAGCAGGCAACACCATCAACTGCAGCCCCTTGTATTTTGTCTCTCCTGAGTTGAAAGAAGCAATTGCATAACGTGGCTGTTGTAGGATGTGCTGGTGTAAGCCTACAGCCAATTCTTTGTTGCAAGCATGGAGAATTTCCCTTAGCACTTCATTTCCTATCACCCTGCAGAACCACGAAAACAAAGCTACTACAAAAGAGAAAAAAGTTACACAAATAGAAAATGGATATAATGCTCCTGAACTAATAATCATAGTACTTTAGATCCATTACCTGAAAATATGACTTCATAAGAAATAGGAAATTCAGCTATTCAGACACAGCTATTTAATTCTAAGCACAGCTTATCAGAGAGTTGTATTGCTGAATAGTCTGACAGCATCATTTGAAGCATTATTTTACATTCATATTAAAAACTGCAGGAAATTAAAAAAAAATAAAAACACCAGAAGTCAGCACTTCTTGATTCTTAAATCTGCCAAAATCTTACTTGCATTTGCTTGTGGATACCTGAGGATCCCATGAACTTAATGACTTTATTTTTTATTGCAACTTAATAGGTTTTGGTGCCAGTTACAGGCTGGTACATTAAAAAGCAACAGCCCAAACGGAGCAAGTAACTGTAAAGGAAAAGTTTATGGAGATTAGTCTCTAATTATATGCTTGCATGGATTATAAAATCGAAATATTTCCTGTTAGAAAGAGGTACCTCTTCAAGTGCCACATCACTACCACTTTCCAAGGTTATCAGGATTTGTGCATAGCAGGAGCAGCCACTCAGGTATCCTCAGCTTTTCTCTGTCCCTTTAAGTCACTGTCCGTGGGAGCACGAGTGGGTGACAGTGGAGTTTGGTCTGTGGTGGGTTGGCTGTTTGCTAGTGTACAACCATGCTTGCTCAGGAGTCACATCATGTAAAAGATAAATAATATACACCTTCACAGGTGTATAAATTAATAGCTAAGGAATTTCATGAAAATTGGGTTTTGTTAATAACTTGCCAGAAAAAGAAACCTACTATGTCTGTGTGGAGAGATGTGTCTAAATGCTTTCATGGTAGACATGAAAACAGCTGGAGAGCAGGGAATCACAGTCTATCGAACCAGAAAGAGTAAATGAATACTTTAGTAGTAATTGTTAGAGTTTTCTACTCCAGCCCAGCACCATTTAGAGGTGTTGGATGGAGTATAGGTTACCCTCCAGTTCTGGGCTGCCTCCAAGCAAAAAGATTAAACTCAGCCAGCTTTTACTGAAGGCTGAGAAAATACCTTGAAGGCCCAGGGTTTGTTTCAGCTCTGTCACTTCATGTTTGTCTCATCTCCTTTTAGCTTGAGTTTCACAGCTCCTCCACTTAAGGCATGTAACATAACAGGAAGAAAGATGATTATCTTATCCCTGCACAAGTTGTTTCTTAGAATTTCTTCAAATCTTTGCTTTCCAGATCTTCTTTTTGTTTGGTCCTCTGCCTGTTTTACCTTTCTATTCCTGCCAATATTCAACAGTAGATGAAGAGCCAGATATAAATACACACTACCTCTTGAATGTTTTGCTCCGCTATATATACAACATCTTTCAAAGCTCTACCTGTAAAAGCAAGGTCCCAAAATACAGTTTCTTCTGGTGCACCTTTTCTGGGAATTTCCTTGCATTTTCCTACTTTAGTGTATAAATGGCTTCTGGATACCATTTAATTAGGATTAAATTATGCGAGGTCCTAATGAAGCCAAACAAAGAGTAAAAGTTAAACCTCTTTACAACTGCCAAATATTTTAAATCCAGTGTGAGAGCTGTGCTTTAATGCCATTCCCAAGGAAGGATGTGAGAATAAGTGGAGAAAGACAGTGAATCAGTGCTAAGTGTCTTTTGGCTGCATTACAGGACCCAAGGCTCCAACTCAGGAGTCTAGACTTCATGCAGGACAGAGACACGGGGATGTGTCAAGGAAGTCTATGAAGTGCCCACATCACATCTCTCTGGCTAGCATACATCAGCAAGACAAGTAGTTCCTCTGGCTGTAATCTGAAGGGGTTTTTTTAGGCTATTTAATCTGGAACATTACACAGTGTGAATATGCTGGTATAGTTTCTGGAGGGAGCAGACCTCTGCTCAGTGGGCTCAGAAGAGAAGCAGAGCAAGAGATCAATTCTAAAGGAAAAAGAGGTATGGATTATCCCTTTGACCAGCTGTGCTGTCCCAACAAACTGCAGAATTTCAGATCAGTCTGTAAGTGAGCACCTATTTCAATACTGTAGAAAACTACCTTTTACCAAGTGTTCAGGTATATATTATTGAATTTATAGTATTCAACAGTATTGAATGCCTCTGTGAGTGCAGATCTAATAAGCAAAATGTAGCCCCAAGGAATTTGTCAAAAATTCCCCCAAAGCTTTGAACATAAAAGCAGCAGACTAAAGGACTGAACATCACTGAAGATGCAGTTCATTTTATTTTGGCACCATGCTTGACCTATGCAAGCAGTTGCAAATTAAAAGAGAAAAGGGTTTCCCTTTTGTGAAAGGTGTGAGACAGTAGCCTTTAAAGTCTGTTTTCTAAGAAACACTCCAAAGAGCTGTGCTCAAGATCTCCACTGCAATGCACGGAGGGATATTTTTGCTGGGTGCTACAAGGTCCAGAAGCAATGCTGTATATTCTGGACTGCCATCTACTGGCAATTCCTCTGCTCACTACTTACATAAGCTTTTCCTTGGGAATATATTCCTAACAGTTGCTCTGGAGCTGGTGAATTTATGAAGGCAGGTGCAGTTGGAATTTGAAGCTTTATCCAGGATCAACTGAGAAATTTGCTGAGAAGTGTTCTGAAAGGGAGCAGAAAGTCCTGTTTTAAACCAATATCTTTCCAGTAGAAAGTACTCCTGCTAAACAAAAAGAAGGCAATGATGTGACCCATTTTATGTATGCTTCATGCAGATTACATTCAAAAAGAACCATTTGAATGATCTTTGTTGTGTTATCACTTACACATCACATGACTGATAAAACAGCAAATCTGAGTTTCAGAATAGACCCATAACACCACCTACATTAAATCTTTATTGAAAAGCATCCTCATTAATCTTGTGAACAAACGTAAATTTTTAGTTAAAGAAAAAAAAAATTAGCAGAAGGTTATAGACAAGCATTTTCATTCCTACCACTTATATTGGGATTTCTTGACTATGACTTACCAACTATGTTGTAGCACCTAGATTCTGTTTAGGATGCATTTGGTTAGACAAACAGTTGATGAGGGCTACACTGAGACATAAATAGAATAAATTAGCACTCTAACAATTTATAAGCCTTATGACATTAACAATCAAATTAAATCCCACTGAAATAGCTAATTAAGACAAAGGGGAAAGTTCCTCTGTTTAGAGATATATTTGAACTCATGCTTGAAGATTTCCTGTCTGAATATCTGAAAACCCAGTCTTGAAGACAGCATGAGATTCCTTTTCAGACACAATGGGGATATATCCCCCGGTGGTGGGGAAAGGATGAAAGATAGGAGATGGCAGGGCAGAGAACCCAGAAGATACGAGTCTAGATAAAGCCCACAGGAGAGATTTCTAAATAGAAAATCCACATGTAGGTAGTTTGTGAGCCAAGTGACAACTAAGAAATGGGTTGAACTTCACCAGCAAAGACATTTGCCTTCTTCACTAATGCATTTCTAGGGACACAGGACGGTGCGTTTTTATAAACAAAGAAATTACTAGAGCGTCTTCTGAATCATTCCCCTATTTTCCTTCTAATGGAATAAACTTTCTCAGTAACACAAATGAATCATAAAAACAGCACTGTAGCTACATTTTTTGTTTATAACTGTAGGTCTCTCCCTGTCACTACCTCTCCCTTTTTGGTGGGGATTCTTAGAAGATAGTCCTTAAAGGCAGAACCCTGACCTCAGCCCCTCATAGAGGTACAATCTTGACCTACTAGGTGAGCTTCTGGGGGAAATCTGCATGTGAAACTCTCTGCTAGCCAACTACCTAAGCCTCCAAGGGCACCTCAAGAGCTTTAACAGACTAGGGAAGATTTCAGCTAATAGAGCAGTCTCCAGGGATGAATTTCTCTATTAAGCTTTCTTATCTACCCCCAAAAAGATAAGAATAATTTGTTCATGATATTGATAGTCATAGCATATTTATCATTTAAGACCTCAAAATTCTTAAGAACTCTATATTATATCACCAGCTTCATCAAACATTTTCTGTGAACTTTTTTGTCAAATGACTTACAAAAGGATTCATCTCATCTCTTTCCACTCATTCAAAAGTTAGCTTGGCAGCAAAGTAACTTGCCTTTGGCTCCATCTTTAGTTATTTCAGAGGCACATCTGTGCCTCTAGGGTGTAATTCAGCCCATTCTAATGCAAAAGCAGAGTATTAAGTTGAACACTCTTAATTTTCCTTCCCTTGCTAACTGCAGTCCAGAGACAGCTTCTGCATTGATTTTTTTACTCATTTTATTTCATTGACTTAGTCAATGGAAAGAGTTAGGCACCCCTAGAGGTAAGTACATCTCACTTACCAGGAGGTTTGGGAGGGCTGAATCATACTCAGGAGATGCCTCTCTCTCTCTCCTGACTGCAGAGACTATCCTTAAGTGTTCCTTCAATCTAGAGATTTGTACATGGCTAGTACTGGTGAAATGAATCTCCTACTTGCTTCCTTCATTAACAAAGAAATCTCAGGTTCTTCCACCTCATTCAAAACCAAGATGATTGTTGTCCATTGTTCTGGTCCATGAAATACAAAATATACCTTAAGGATAAAAGAAGTTAAGGTATCAGTGTTAGGTTTTTTCCCTTATGATGTCTCACTCACTAATGAGACCTGTTCTTTCTCCGCACAAACTTTTCATTAACCACATTGATTACTCGCTAACTGCAGCGTCCTGTGTTTTGAAGGACTCTCTGGTGGTTTGAAGTTTTACTTGTTTTGGGTTTTTTTTACAAGAAAAACAAAACAATAAACAATGAGTGTGGTACAAAGCCTTAGCCTCACCTGCTAGGGATATAAAACAACTTCTGGGAATTTTGAGCCACTGTTGCTCTGTTTCATTCTCATAGACTCATCAACTGTAACAATAGACACACCCAGAAAACCCTCTAGTCTCATCTTCTGCTTGTCATTGTGTCATTATATTTTTCTCCACCCTACATCCTGACTCCATGTCAGGCAAGTTCTGAATAGAAAGTAGAAATAGACGTTAGGCCTTGTTATAATTCCCTGTAGTTTTACTGCACCAGAACATGGGGGGAAAAAATCCTCCTTCTGTTTTACTCTTATTTTAATCACTTCTCTGGCCAAGCAGGGGATGTGGTGATAGTTACTAGGAAAACTTATGGTGATCAGAAGACCCACATCCTTTGGTCGCAAATAAATTACTGTACCTTAAAAACATATTGAGCAGCTCCTTAGCGACACTTACAGTCTGTCAGGGCAATTTCAACCTGTGGCAAATGTGAAGGAACTTGACTCAGACAAAATTAGGTGACTACCATTTGAAGTTATATTGAACGATCTTGTTCTTCCAGGAGTCTCAAACTGGACTGGCATCTTCTGCAGGTCATCTGGTCAATAATGACTTGTTCCGTCATTGTAACTGGATTTTGTCTGTGAACTGAGAATATTTATATGAATTATGCTGGATTCTGATAGCATTTTATATCTGTATCTATGTCTCTGTTTAAGATCCTTTGCCAATACCCATCACTACAGTATTTCAGTTGGTGATATATGTTTCATCTCTAGAACATTTCTAGGAAGTACAATAGCAACTTTTTCCATTTTGTACATGTAGCAACATTGAGACATAGTAGAAGTAGATGCCCATTTAGACTGACAAAGCACAGACAGATATTTTCATAATGAAAGATTTTTTTATATATTTCAAGAAAACAAGTCCCCCTCTTACTGTGAGGCAAGAAAAATCTGTCATCGTGGGTTCATTCAGTAGTCTGATGAAGCCAAAAGGCCTCCATTTATTAGCAGCAGCAGATTTAACTCTGTGTCCTGCTGCATTGGTGGGTAATACTGAATTTAACCTCAGTGAGTTTTCGAGAGCACAGATAAGATTTGATGCCTTAGTCTGCTGAGTAGTTTCAGGTATAGACTAGTGTATTACTTTAAAACATGCACTGTAGTAGAGGGGTGTTTTCTATGAAATGGCCAGCTTATATTAAAATCATACAGAGAAAATATAAAAAATAATATAAATTATTGAATAAAACATTAAATTATATATTTTCTTAGCTCTTAAAAAATAATCAAAGTATTTTTTTGGTGTTATTTTTTATAATTGCAACTCTTCTAATAAAAAGTGTTTTGTACAGGTAATTTGTACTCGATCTGAGGAGTACAACAGCCAACAGGCTTTATGCAATGCCACAAGCGAGGGGCCTATAAGGCGAAATCCTGGAAACCATGATAAATCAAGGACCCCAAGGCTCCCATCGTCAGCTGATGTTGAATTTTGCCTGTCACTGACTCAGTATGAATCTGGACCCATGGATAAAATGGCTAATTACAGTTTCCGAAACACTTTGGAAGGTAACATGTTTTATTATGTTATGCCATTTCCATCTCTTTTGATTCTCTCTGGGGCTAGAGTCTTTAATCTCTGGGCAGTTTGAACTGATTCCATGAAGAAAAAAGAAAGAAAAAGTTATGCTTTCACCTGGAATAGCAACAGAAAGAACCACATTAAAGGCAGTCAATAAGAAGCTAGTAACAATAGAATAGATCAGATCCTAAATCCATCCCTTAGGAGATCCTGTCTCCTGCTAGAGTCAGCACCAGGCACAGCAAAAAAAAAACAACCAAAACCAAAACCACCAAAACCAAAAACCAAAAACAACAACAACAACAACAACCACCCAAGAACAAACAAAACCAAAACAGCACTGCAGAAAAGGAGATCATCTAATAATCTGCATGTGCATAACCATGCATAACCATGGCCATGTCACAGGTTTGCCCTGGAATTCAGTCTGCTAGGGACCAGGCTGGACATAAGGGTGAAAGATGATGCTGACGATTGGCATGTTATATCTACAGCCTTACACTGTGAACTCTTTCCAAACTCTAAATAACAGGGATTATTATAGGTTAGCCCTCAAAACTGACCCTTAGTATAATTTCCAGGACTTAGTTATTTATCTTAATTATCTATGCAACCTGTTTTGAATTTTCCTAATTTGCTAGTAAACAGTTCTTTACTGAAAGAAATTATTCACTTTATGTCTCCTGAACTCTTTTGAATCTTGCAAAATTGCTAATAAGCAAGGATAACACAATGTACATTTATAAATAAATATGTCTACAGTATCATATATCAGGTGAATTAAATGTGATCTACTTTTGATATCCCAGAGCTTTTGGCTTGCAAGGAACTGTGTAAGGGCATAACAATGCAATATAGGAGTTGGAGTGAAGATAAGAAAAGGACCATGAAGATGATCAGAGGGATGGAGCAGCTCTTCTGTGGAGACAGGCTGAGAGAGCTGGGGTTGTTCAGCCTGAAGAAGAGGAGGCTTAGCCTTCCAGTGTCATATGAGGGCTTATGACAAGGAGGGAGAGGGATTTTATTATACAGGTAAATAACAACAGGACAAGGGGCACTGGTTTTAAACTGAAAGAGTGAAGGTTTAGATTAGATGTTAGGAGGAAATTATTTACTCAGAGAATGGTGAGGCACTGGAACAGGTTACCCAGAAAGGGGGTGGATGTTCTGTCCCTGGAAATACAAGGGTCAGGTTGCATGGGGCCCTGAGCAACTTGATCTAGTGAGTGGCATCCCTGCCTATAGCAGCGGATTTGGAACAACATGACCTTTAAAGTCCCTTCAAATGCTAACCATTCTATGATTCTAAGAAAGGAAAGCTTCTAATATGTTCAGTCTTAGTCATAATGTGGTGTGGAATGCCATAAAGCTTTCTTGGGAAAAGAAAAGTAAACCAGTTCCTTTCTAAAAATGGTCAGATATTCAGACAACAATTGACTCCATCTCTGGACATAGCTGAACTTTCTGTCATTGAAAACAGAAACATGAAGTATAGGAAAGAAAAATGTGACATAACAGTAGAGTCCACCTACATTTTATTCAATAAAGTATGTGAACAGATGAAAAAGGTGCAGTAGTAGGAGTAGAGAAAAAGAAATTGAAGTAAGTATGTCATGAAATACTGAGAGTCTACCATCATGCTGCTGATACTCTAAGCAAAAGCTAAGGCACACTCTGTGGGATTTTTTTTTAATTTTATTTTTTAACCTGAATTATTTCAACATTCAGCTTTACACTATACAACCACAAACACTTCTTTCAACTAACTTATTTAGCTAGCAATATACTGAATTGCAATTTGAAGTCAAGACTTCATTGCTAATGTTGAAAAAGATTGTGAAAAGTTTTTCAACCCATTTTTCTGGGGGGGGGGGGGGGGGGGGGGGGGGGGGGGGGGGGGGGGGGGGGGGGGGGGGGGGGGGGGGGGGGG
>JAWWLZ010000001.1:35918118-35974216 GCA_035041345.1 Poliocrania exsul
CAATACTCCATTGCCTAACCCAGCTTTATGGACACTTTCTGTCCTTGTTGACTCAATATACTCACCACTCAATACACTCATCACTTAATATACTAAGCCTACTTCCTTCTTTCACTAAAAAATAAAAATAAAAAAAATAATAAAAAAAGCATTATGGCAAAAGTGATTTGGAAAAATGCTTTAACAAGAGGAAATTTGATTTTTTCACTCCCATGAAATGTCAAAATAAAAATTTCTTATTTTTATACTGTTTTTGAATCAGAACATTTTCATTTACTCTTAAATGTCATCTCAGGGTTTTAAAACCAAAAAATGCATGACGAAAACCCAAGTTGTTCTCTTGTTTTGAAATGTTGACAGGAAACAAGAACTTATTTTAGCAGTTAAAAACTATTTACTTCAAGAATTTGGAACATTTGGAGAAAAGGCATTCAAAAAGACTAATCAGAAATTCTTGTAAGATAATGCTATGTTTCCAGACTTGTTCAATATATAAAATAACAGTAATTCCTTACCCTGAACTGTCTCCTGTGGGAGACAACACAGATAACACATAAGGGCAAGGAGTTATTTTCTCCATTTGGTATGCAAAAACTGAGAGACATCAAAACATATGACTGAGGTGCTGAAACGAAGAGTGCAGTATAACATTGTATTAGCTAACAATAAAGCAGTGTAAAAATGGAGAACTCACTTCGTAAACACCAAGTGTATGAATATTTTTTTTCCTTGATATGGACACAGCAAGACTCACTGCTTTTTGAAGTATGTTTGCAAAAAAATGATGACCCTGCCTAAAAGTCATCTTTTTCTGCAGCTGAGTGAACCATGGCTTGGAACTACTTGAAATCTGTTGGACAAGGGCAGGTTGAGATGTTGGCATTGGCAATATACCTCTTCCCATAATAATAGTAAATCTACAGGGTTTCTGCATCATACCAGCTTGGGATCTTACAGTCTATGTCCAGCCCTGTATCTTCCCAAATGCTTGTGTAAAGGCAGTGGATGAGGTGAAGTTATCTTCAGAATTGTCTCTGGCATGAAGCTGAAGCTCAGTCAAAGTCATTTCACTCAGTGAAACCATAAGCATTACTGAGCTACTGCTATGCCCAGGGATGAGAAAGTACAGCTTTTATGAGCAAAGCCCCTGAGATTTGCTCCTGAATTAAGGAAATTTTTGCTTCATTTCCAGGACAGATCTGAGATGATGGTATGCAGCAGGATAGCCTCTAATGCTCACAAATACTACTGTGCATCCTAAAAGCTTTTATATTTTGCTAATGTATCATTTGATATTTTGTAGCTGAATGAAATATTGTGGAGCTGGTAGGAGTTACAGTCAGTTCTTACTCAGGATACATATCCAGAAACTTCAGGTTGACTTTTGGAATTAAACATCTGTATTATAAAGTGCACTGCACAGTGGAAAAAAGAACCATATGCATGGTATGATGTGGCAGATATGGGGGTGGTGGGATGGTATTGGTGGGGACTGTATGATTTTAGTTGGATTGTATGCATATGCTAAAGACAGGTAAGACAGTTAAAGGGGGGGAAAAGCCACTTCAGAAGTAGACAGGAAAGGCAGCAGGAAGTCACAGAAAGCAGTTCTGTTCTATCAGGAGGGGCATTAGAGGAATAATGGACAGAAGTGTGATGATTATGGAGCAGTTGCAAAATATCCAAAGAAATCCCCATAAACAAGTTTATCAGTAGGGTTA
Organism: Poliocrania exsul; assembly: GCA_035041345.1. NCBI lineage: Eukaryota > Metazoa > Chordata > Aves > Passeriformes > Thamnophilidae > Poliocrania > Poliocrania exsul. Next base: position 35,919,840 of record JAWWLZ010000001.1, read on the forward strand.
TTAATAAAAAAGAACACTGTGTAGGAGTTTACCTAGGCCCTCCTGTCCTAGAGGGCTCCCTTGTCCTCTGGCACCTGTGTGAATTATGGCAGTAGCATTGGAGCTGATAACCTGCTCACCTTAAGTACCTGTTAAACACGCAGGTCTGCATCAGAGTCACAGCTGGTAGAGCTGCTGATTTATCCCTCTAAAGAAACACACCCTCAGCATTGGTTAAATTTATACTCTTGTAGAGCTACACTGCAAACGTCTTCTATCGAGCCACACTTAACAATCAGTAAGACTATAGTCAAGGAGTTCATAGAATCACAGAATGGTTTGGGTTGGAAGGGACCTTAGAGATCATCTAGTTCCAACTCCTTGCAATGGGCAGTGATGTCTCCCACTGCTGACTAGCAGCCAGCTAAGATGCAAACATCTCTGCTGAAGAACCGTTTTGTCTTTTGATTGTATGGTTCCACTCAAAATACTTCTATCTCTACATGATACCTAGCACAGAGGGTTTATTTAAACTCAAGTTCAGAAATTACTTAAATACCAACACCTGTAACACATGTAATGATTAAGGCATATAGGGGAGTGATCCATGACTTGTATATGAAATAAGACTGAACCTGGGAAAGTTATCTCCCCACCTCCAAAGTTCTTGGGGGAATTAATGACATTTTTGTATCCTAGGAGGCAGTTGCCTCTTCTCTTTGCCTCCTGCATATTACATACCTTCTTCTAGGAAGACATCTCTGATCAGCATATGCACATCTACATCCCACTGTCAGCTTCTGTGGTATGGCAGCAAGGTAGCCCAGCTCTCATGCTTTCCTGATGCTTAACAAAACCACCTCATTACAACAGCTGCTGTGCTGGAAAAGCCATCAGGTAATAGAAAGCAGCTCTGTTGTATTAGAAGGGGCATCAGAGGCATAAAACTGCTCTTCAGAAGTGTTTCATGTGAGGGTAGGCCAGGCATGACTTTGGTCACAAGCTTTATTGGCACACACAAATTCCTACAAGTACGAGATACAGAGCAAAGTACTGAAGGAGTGGGAAACTTAAGCATGGAAGTGTTTAGAAAGGCAGTTTCTACATTTTTAATTCCCCTCTCCACCCCACCCCAGCCCCGCCTGGGGATGTCTACAGTTGTGCAGGAGAACACATGCTCCCTCTGTTACCCCAAGCCCTCTGTTGGCTCTGGACTGAAGCTGCTAACCTTTCTCTCCTAACCTCACAGGCTTTGCAGCATGTTAACTAGAGCTACTCAGCTTGTTTGATGGAGCTGACTCACTCAAAGTGGGCTCAGTATGTGGGCAGAGTGAGTTCACATCTACTGCAAAATACCACATAAATATATCCATGGAAAGCAGAGTGTAAGTGGGAAGGTTGGGGTGTTGCTGAGAAACACAGTTCCCCAGTATCTCTCTCTTCTTTGATATCCCTGCATGTAGGGTTGAAAGACAAATCATACACCAAGATACTGAGCTGGGCTATAACATCTATTTCAGTAAGCCTGGGCAGTTTCTGCTACTGCAGTTGCAAAGCACCCAAAGGGATATGCAGGAACAGCCTTGGAGGGTCACAACACAGACCATCTAACCAATACTATGGCTAGAGTGGTGACCAGAAGCAAAAGCAAAGAGTATAGGTTTAGAGCATCTCTCCTCCAGTGGACAGAGAGAGACTGAGTCTGTATAGTCCTCTTGAGGCTGCACCTGCATTTAAAGTGACCCACACTCTTAAGTCCTCTAGATACCCACAGATAGACCATACAGAATCAGAGACAGGGAGAAATAAGGACAAGGATCAGGTTCTGGAGACAAATATTCGTTTTATCGATTAAGCATGCATAAAACATATATATAGTACTGCTGCTCCACATTGCTTTAGGGGAAAGACCAGAGAAAGGTTGCACAGATATCTTCTGGATTAAATGTGAAATACAGCAGTTGGCAATCTCACATGCCATGTCATTATTCAGGCTAAATGTTTGTAGTGACCTATTCTGTTCCTAAAAATCTATAATATAGGAGGTTTTGTTCAAATAGTTCCATTTAAAGTGCAGGCTTCATATCAGTCTTGCTGTAAGATTTTAGTTCAGCCAACACAATTACAGAATGGATCCCTTTGTACACTACATAGTTTGCAAGCAATTAGTGGTTTTTAAAAGGAAAGGTTACATTGCCCTGAAACTTCACGAGAGCTGCATGGTTAGTCTTCACCTATTCTCTTAATGCTGAAGGAGGAGGAATCTCCCTGCAGCACAGTGATCAAGATGAGCTCTGATGCAGGCAGTTAGCATTTCCTTACCACAGCACTTCTGCAATAATAGCCAATGGAACTGTTGAAATTGTAAAAAATCACGGGGAAACATGGCATTACCCTCACTCACATGTAGCTACCTTCTATTCATTAAAAGAAATTACCATTTAACTACCATAGGTGTGATTTAAATATTACATTCCCTTGTGAACCTCATAAATGACTAACTTTAAGTCTCCAAAGAATTTAATTACAGAGCACAGGAGAAGTCCCACAGTGCCAGTCCAGCTACCTCCACAGCAGTCCTTTTAAATCTGCTCATTATCTTTCTCTTCTTCAGGAGAAACTAGTTATTAAACTTTGGAGCAGCTGGCATCTGTATTATCTCCTACCTCAAGTGATGTTCTTATGCTAGCTGCAAACCATGTCAAAAGGGAACCTGAGGAATTTGACACAGGATATACATTACAGAAAATGTTAACTTTTGATTTTGATGCAACACATCATTTGTATTTCCTTATTTACAGAGCACACAGGACACATCATCATGTCTCATCTATAACTAGGGTTTTGCAGTGTTGGCCAGTATTGGAGACTTAAATCTGAATGAGAAACAAATATTTCTAGCCAAGCATTGCTCTGGTTTGACATTAAGGGGTGAAACAACATACCTAATGACAGTTATTTAGGGAATAAGAATTTCACTCTTGTACCTCAGAAAAGTCATTGACAACTTCCATTGGTGTTAATCAAAGGCTGGCTCAACTAAGAAAAGAAATAGAGTTTAGAGCAGATATCTGACACAATCTCAGCACAGCTAATCCTCATTTAAACTAATTTCTTTCCAGCAGAGGAGCAGAATAAGCTTTCATAGGAATTATCTTGCTTTGCCAATAACTGGGTTACACTAAGGCACTACCTAGTCTCACGCTAGAGAATACAGACATCCCTCTGCACAGATTCCTACACTTTTTCCAACACTCAGCTCTTGTCTTTAGTGTCACACTTAGCTTACCCATTATCTCCTTCTTCAGTAGAAATAAAGCTTTTTGCATTGCAATCTAACAGCAACTGATCAAACATGTCAGGCTCAGCACTTGTTATTTCATCCTACACAGTTTTCTCAGAGGGAAAAACCCAATAATATTTCTGTAAGGTTCATTTACTGGGAAAGGTTACAGGACTGCCCAACCTGTAAGGCTTTCTGTGCCCCAGACTTACATGCAACAGAGTTGAGGCCCCAAGTAGCTATACAAGCTTCCTAGAAGGGTTAAGCACTTTGTGATATGACTAAAGGCAATCAGGACAGCAAATGGGGAATAGAACTGCAGGACTTCAGCAACCCTCTCTGAGAGAGGAGCCACATTTGATCCTGCACCACCAGCAGTGATCTCTGCTCAGGATTTTATCTGAATCCTCCGCAGGATTCTGGTGCTTGAACAGCTTCTTTTTCCAGTAGAGGCTTGAGGAGCTGCTGACTTTATTCATTTTACTCTGCACCCAAATGAGCATGCAAAGCAGCAATGATTCACCTGCATCTTCTCCAAATAGCTATGGATGTTCAAATTGTTTGACATAAAAAGGAAAAATTCAGAGGAAAGTCTGAAGACCTTTCTCTTCCCTTAATCCTACAGACATTTTGAGGGTCTTTCATGGATAAGAAGGAAAACTGCTATATATCACATTGGTAGAGGGAAGATTAAAAATATCTCATAAATGGCAAGGAGGGCATTTAAGCTTGAAAAGGAGAAACTCAGGAAAGGGTTCCTTAGGTCAAGGAAAGGTTCTTCAGTCACAGGGTGGTTGGGCACTGGAACAGGCTCCCCAGGGAGTGGTCACAGTACCAAGTCTAAGAAAGTTCAAGAAGCATTTGAAAAACAATGTCAGGCACATGGTGTGACTCTTGGGGCTGTCCTGTGCAGGAGTAGAATTTTGGTAGTCCTTATGGGTCCCTTCCAACTCAGGATATTTTATGATTCTATGAACCCAGCAGTTGGAGTAACCTTGAGGTTTTCAACAAAGTGGGACATAAGCAAAGAAGTGGCATTGTCTCTGATAGGATTGTTTGTATGGGACTACATCATTGCCAACTCCATCTCCTTTGTTTCCTTTGTCTGACATTTTCCAAGCATCCAGTTTGTGCAGTGAAAAGTAAGGAGATGGAATGCTAGTACTGAGATAGTGAAGCAGAGCAGTGCCAAGATCCTTGGGTGCCACATGGCTCCCAAATCTGCTGATACTTTGTAATGGGTGGGAAAGTATCAGCACAATTCACATTATTATGTCTCACTCAGACAATGGTGCTTTAGAAGACAACCTGTAGCCAGTACCCATCTTGCTGAATAAATAAGGGGCTTCCTGTTTGCATGTTGCCCCTCAGTGTTGAGGGTGGTCTGTTACACTCCAGTCCACAAAAAGAAAAAAAAAACAAACACCAAAAAACAACAAAAACATTTTAGTTTCAGAAGATTAAGTAAATTGAAACAATAAAGTAGGCCAGACCTTCCTTGAAAATGAATATTCATATTTCAGAGGCAGATACTTGATCTACATGGAAATATATACTCTGAGAAAAAAATCAGAAGCACAACATTATATGAGGGAACATCTGCACCAGGCTAAACCATCTTTTTTTGTCTGTTTTGTGCGAGTCTGTGTTTAAAGTGTTAGGGGTTGACAAATCTAGAAGCTCAAAGGTGGTATGGCTACCACAGCTCCATGTTCTTGGGTCCAGCCAGTAGTGAGGCTGAGCGTGTATTCCCAATAGGCACACATGGGCACAATAGGTATATATATGCATATGCAAACATGCTTGACCAGATACACAGATCCACACAAGGAATGCAGCACTCACACAAATTCCAATGGCACCAACAGCCTCATACTCTTTACCTGTCTGGCTGAACAGGATGAAAACCTGTTATGGGAAAATACACATACATACATATAGAGAGATACATATATAGAAAGTTTGGATTCCCCAGTAATTGGCCTTAGGTACCCAGTCTAACCATTAAGTGGATCAGCTAATCTCCAATTACCTCTCCCACAGGCAGACACACACATGCAAGCTTGCACAGGCAGGTCTGTCCAGTAATTGGTCCAGGGACTGGCACAGAAGTAACTTGACAGAGGTACTGCAAGGGTTTGTGGATGAGACAATGTTGTCCAAGGATACTTGCTGAATGCTGCAACTTGGAATTGATGATGGGAGCCTCTGGATGTTCCCCAGGATGGGGGAACAGAGTAAGCACTGTAACCCAGGGCAGTCCTCATCAGTGATTCACCAGCAGGGGACATAGCCTCAGAGGCCTTGGATGGGTTTTCACAATAATGAGGGCAGCATCTTAATTTTTAATCAGACACTTTCATTATGGTAGTGTAATTTGTTTACTTGCCTGAGAGTCCCTGTAGTGTCTTTAGCCAACTTAAAACAAAAAGAAAAAAAGAATACTGCAATATAACTGCATATATTGGCAAACAGTACAGTGTCCTGACTTTACAACCTCAGCATCAGCAGCTCTTTCAGGACTGAAGTACTGATGTTTGTCCCAAATGCTTGGGATGGGAATTACCTGAGGTGACTTTGCAATACCAGCTGACTAATGCCAACTTTTAAAGTGATGAGTACTGTGTAATCATAGTCCTTGGTCTGGCATTTCAGCTTTCCTCAGTTTGTTTCCTTTTCCTTTTCTTTCCAAATGCAAATACATGTTGCTTGCCAGATTTCTTCTACAGAATGTCTGATCTCATGATACTGAAATAAATTGTATATGTGAGCTTTAAGCAGCAATGTTCTGTCTTCCTTCTGCCATAGTCAGTCTGATCTAGCCTCAGTCTCACAACTGTAGATGAGGAATGAAAGTCTTCATGTCAAAACTGGCACAACTAGTGACATGGCTTCAGATTTGAATACAATAAAGTTATAGTGGTTTGCAAAGTGGCTGTCTAGCAGCTGAACGGTTAGTGCTGAGTGCAGGCTTAGCTGAAGCATGGGTTTATCAGGCTACTGAGAAACAAAGGCATGCTTTCACTGATGCTCTAATTCAGCTTAACCTGGCACATATGTTAGGAAGAAAAAAAAGTCCTGCTCAGCAATTAGTGTTGCCCAGAGGTGTTCACCTCTGTTCCTCCCTTGTGCTGGTACTGGCCATCATGCAAAAGCATAATGAATTGGGTCCTTGGCTTTATCTCACCTCAGCTATCTCAGAACAAATAAAACCAAATTAGATGTTTGGTTTGAAAAAAAATCAGTTCTTTAAACCTGCTTATGATATGGTTGTGCAAATGCTTACAGAGAAAGCCAGGACCAGAAAGTAGGAGGAAGGAAGAAAGCCATACTGTGTCCTCTCTAGTGGTACAGACATAGAGGGATCATGAACCTTCACTATAAGCGGATTGTAGTCCTCCCACTGGGCATATCTGCAGTGTGACACCACACATTCCTAGTTGTGTGATAGAGGAATTCATATGCAGGTACTGAACCCTCTTCTTCCCTCTTTCTCTCTTTCCAGCTAATCCTTAACTGCAAGGTAAAAGACACTGGATTAAACTTCTCATATTCAATCTTAGTGAAGGGACAGTTAGGTTAGGTTTATGCTCTGTATCGGTGTCTCTGAAGTGGCTCAATACAAGGAAATATTTAGTAACAGATATTTAAGGACTGATTTCTCCTCTTACACTCAATCAGTCAAGTGTACCTCTGCTCACAAGTGTGGAAGCAGACTGTTGGGAAAAGACCCTTAGAAGGGACACTTTGCAAAAGATAAAGAAAATGCCCACTCTTATTGTTTTACTCTACGATTTCTAGATTTTAAGATTTCCTCCCTGCAAGAAGCATCTTTTTTTCAGAGTGCACAACACTATCTGGAACAGTATGAACAAATCCAGCCTACATGCAGCAATGCTTTTATACTCTGTTTGATATTTCCCACTGGCAACATAAACCCATTTATTTCTTGACTCATCCTTTCATTAGCTATTATCCCATTGCATATATTATTCATAAAATAATATAAATTCAGAAAAATATAGTAGTGGCAATTTTTTAATCATTCTCAAATCAATCCTGTTTTCCCATTAGTCTTTAAACCAAGGTGGGTTTGGTTTTTTTGATTTTTTTAAATTAATTTTCCACTAAGGTTCATTTAATTTCATTTTGTGTAACCTGGTATGTATTGAGCAGAACAAAGAAAATATTTGAGTCTATTTTTATGCACTTAAATAGAAGTGATATATCCATGTCTTTTATAGATGGCTTTAATTTTCTCTGTAAAAGCACCATACCACACAAACACTTTTTGCAAAACCAAAGCATATTTTCCCTGAATGAAAATTCAAACTGCAAAAGCACCAACATACCAGGTGGGTGTTTTTATCACTCTTAATCATGTACCTGTTCTCTGGACCTAAAAGAGCTGGTACACACAAGTATTAAGCTCATCAACAGGTACATTGATCTGTGTACAGATGTATAGCAAAAAACTTAAATAAAATTGATGCTCCATGCTTTGTAATGGTATAACCTAATTCCAAGAGGTACCATAGTTTGGTAGGCACAAACTGGCCTCGTAGCTGAAGTTCCACTCTACTACAGCATATCTCATATGAACTTAGGCAAGTCTTTTGTACTCTGTGCCTATTTTCTCTAGAGTAAAATAAGGCCTGTAAGACTCTAAGATTTCTCCAATATGCAGGAAGAGCAATCATTGCTTTTATGTTTTTTTAGGAATCCTTCTGACCAGATGATGTCCCTTAGATGTTTTTGCATCAAACATGTGGCTTCTGACTGAATCAGATGGTGAACTTATCACGTCTCTGGATCAATTTTTTTCCCATGTTTGAATACAAACACTGAGTCTTATTTTAGTCTACATTTGTTTAAATGCAAGATATTATACAATATTAAAATTCTATTTCTTATTACAAAAATAATCTTTGCATAGAGTGCTGGTTATCATACTCTAGTAATTACTTTAATATTACAGTGACTACAAAATAACTTCTGTTTTGGAAGTGCAATTTGGACAGACTGAGCCTCTTTGAGCACTAATTGTCAGACAGGACATCTTTAAAAATTCATTATTCTCCTATCTCTTTCACTTCCCTGGACTCCTATTTGGGACATTCAGTTTGGGCACTTTGATTTCTTCAAGAAAATCAAGAAGCCTGCCAGATGCATTCTTTGCTCTAATATAGCTACAATTTTATTTTTAATCTGCCCAAGGCCTTTAAATAAAAGCTACCTCTTCCAAGCCACTTTTGCTTACTGCTGAAGAAACTCAAAGGGCATTAGGGTTATCAGGGAACTAATATCTACTTCAAGTAGTTAGTTTCTGTATTTTAAATTTCTATTTCTTCAACTGATCGCTCGTGACCCTTCTAGGTAGACCTGCTACCCTGGAGGATTTATGGTGTATTTCTGCTAATCCCATCTTGGCTTCTCTCCATTTCCCTTGTCCAAATAAAATTCCCGACAACTTTTGGTTATCTCTTCTCTCCTTTCCTTTATCCCACCTTGTCTTCCCTAATATGCTCACATCTCATCTGCTCTCTTTAGTACTGCCAACATCTCTCAAATGATGCCAGTCTAGCTGGAATTGTAGTGCTAAAAATATCTCTGTCTCTTGAAAATATTGCTTCCACCTATACAAATAGTTACTTATCTGCTTGCTCTCTTTGTCTATATGCTGAGGAAGAAAGCAACTAACTTCTGTAGGAGCTAGACAGATTTCTCTCTTTCTCACTGAACTTCAGACCAGTACTTTTTTTTTGCACAGAATTAGTATGGAGATTGGATACGGCAAAGCCCTGATCTGAGTGTTTAGGTGTCATTTTTGTTACTTTTAGTAAAATTATATCAAGAAAGGGAGGCAACATGGAATAAAATGGCCCTTTAGACATCCTTTAATTTGTGGTCCTGCTTTTTCAGGCTCTCAGGTCCAGGGAAGAAGGCAGAGGTTCACATGAAGAGAACATAGGAGCAGTGATCTGCCAAGATAACCAACAATTTTAGGGAGCCCAGGTCTCTTGCTCTGTTGCAAACCTGTCTTTTCTACCAAGAACTTTGTCACTCCTTGAAGGGACTGACTAATTACACCAGCATTTTATCTCTCTGCATGTAACTTTAGTTTTGCAGCCCTAAGCTCTTCGAAGGTTGTAGCTCCTGAGAAAGGAACAGGAAACAAGTACACATTTTCAGGATACTAAAGGGCAATAACTTACATGTCTGCTTCTAAGGGAAGAAAAGAAAAACTGCTGTCAGCTATAAGTGGATCAGCATCTGATGATGGAAGCTCTGACTTCTCTCTGTCATGGAAACTACATGCTTCTTATTGGATAAACCAACTGACTCTGTAGACTGAGGCACATGGAAGAATTGCCAGTGATCCATCGTAGCTGTCCAAATGTGTTCGCTTTGCCTACAGGAAAGTAGCACTGCATGAAGGAGAAAATATTTGATGCTAACTGCCTTAAATATAGACAGGCCTGGAGAAAGAATTTTATTTAAAGAAAAAAAAATCCTACAATGTATCATTCAGTGGTTCAAAGTACTCAGAAACAAAAGACTGATTATTTTATCCAGATATATCTTCTTTTTTGGCCCAAATCTTTTTAGTTAAGAAAAGTCCCCAAGGATAGGAGCATCATAGGCTACTTTGGGATTTCAGTTTTCCTTAAAAATGTATGAAAGGAGTTAACAGTCTTGGTTGGGGAGTCTTAAAATGCAACTCCCTGATGTGAAATGGCTTATGGCGCCCAACAAGAACTATTTGTAGTTTGCAACAGAAATACAGTTTAAATTATACCCTCTTCATGGACTTTTCTTCTCAGATGGATGTAATTGAGAGTTTTCTTTCTCCATTCAGCTTGGAAACTATTCTTGAAAAGCAAGGGCAAGGTTCCTTCTCCACAACTTTTATTATAAAATATAAGTAATGCAGGGAAATGAAAGCGTCCCCCTTAAAAGGAGGAATTCAAACAGATGAGAATGTAAAAAATACTACTGATATACTAAATCTGTCAGTTTTCTCAGGCAAAACTAAAAAACCCACAAACATCCTCCTGAAAATACAGAGCATCATCTTGCCAAGAAAAAAAATGTGTTGTGAGTTCATCTTACTGAACAAGCTGGGAACAAGACTTTAAGTTGAAATAATGAATGCAACTTTCCCCAATCACTTTATTATCAAGCAGAATAAGATCCTAATCTTTCAAAGTGTCAAAAAAAATTCCCACAAAACCAACTATGATATAAATGCACAGGACCAGCTATTCTAAACATGACTCTTAAAGCCTTAAAGGATGTTTCTGAGATTTCTACGGTGGCATACAGATATATTCGATGAAACAGATTTCAGCCAAGATGATATGATTTTATGCTGGTTAACTGAGATAATTACTCCCTAACAACTCAGAGAATTGTGTAGCAAATCTCATGCATTAGCACAACTCATCATATCAGTAATTATAGGCAGGAGATCTCATCTGAATCTAAAGATTATCCACAAGGCCAGGAAATTCAATGATCCAATTATTGCTATAAAACTCTTTGATACCTAATGTGGGGACCACAATGCAAATGAAGGAATCCAAAAGAAGGAATCCAGAAGTACATATGTTCATTTCCATGGAAATGCTTTGCATTTGCATTCTGCTTGAAAGATTATTGGCCTAAGGATTCTTATTGAAAGTGCTTATGCAACAGCAACACTTAACTCATCCAGAGATGATGCTGCATTTCAGGGTATGTCATGCAAAGCTATTTCGGGCTAATGACAACTTTTAGCTCTGAACCTTGTGCTCATCAGCCTTCCAGATTTTCAGAATGTGACTGCTCAGCATTTTCAAAAAAATCAGGCCCCAGGAAGTAGCTCAGATTGAGCATTCCAAAGTTAGGATATGGATCATCACTAGACTTAAAAAACCTGATCCAACACCTGTCTCTGCCACCTTTTTAAATTATTACCATGTTTCCACAACCAAAGTATCTCCATACCTGTAAAAACCCTGTGCTGCAGAGAAGCTATCTCAGCTCCCATCTGCAATTGCTGGGAAAATAAGGCCCTAATAGTCAGGGTAACTTACCCAAGGCATGAGTAAAAGCCAGGCAGGGAAAAGATTGAAGTACAACACTCCCACACACACCATCCCTCCTCAAAAAAAATTATTCCTTTATATTCTATGTGGTTTTAATGATTAAATATTAATTTCTTCATGCTGTTCTCCAAAGATTACAGAGTTTCTGTTCAAACTTTCTTGTGATAACTGCAACTGAAGCCTTGATATTATTTAAATTTATCCATCTGAAAGGTTCAGCTAAATGTAATTATTCAGATGAGAGTTTTTCTAGAAAGGGTTGATGAATTAACTGAACAGAGTCACAAAGATTTTAATCAAAATTAATAACTGCATTAAGAGTTGACAAGGTGTATGATCATTGTGATGTTTTCATATATTAAATTTTTTGATCCTAAAAGAAGAACTAAGATTTTGGCCCTATTTCTGTTTTGATGAGTGTGAGAAGGCTTTAATTTGGTGAGGTATGCAGAGTGTTTCTCAACATTTCTGTCCAAAAACAAGAGTAAAATCTACTGGCAGAACCACTGGATAACTTGCAGAGATCCTGATACTCCTGAGTACTTGCACTTAGGGTCTGTGGTTCTGAGATAACTTGAGTTCCTGAACAGTCAGTTATTAATTAGAAGGGGAGGGAGGGAGGCAAGTCCATGTCCTCTAGTCAGTGGCCAGTACAATTGTTGAACTAACATCTCAATTTAAGTACAATTTATGTGTCTCTTTAGACCATTTCTATCCCTCATAACTGATAAATTAGTCTAGTGACCACTCCCTGAGGTTGATGTTCACAATTGCCTCCTACCAGTATATTCTGATTGAGTATGGGGTCCTCTTTCTTCATACACAGGATACCTTGCCCTGCAGCATTTTGCCACCTTCCCTATTCCAGCTGGCCAAAGCTGAGCCCCTCAATTATGTTGGTGGCACCTCTGGGATCACATATTTAAGAAGAGGGTAAAATCACACTAAGATCAGTGAAGAATCTATGGCTGGAGAAAGACACTTTACTGACAACTGATCTGTCAAGTTTTTGGACTGATATAGTTTATCCCTTCTTCCTCAGATGTTTCTAATCCCTTGGTGATGTACAACCAGCCACAGTGTAACCATACTTTAATGCATGTACAAGAAATTAGAGGAAGGGGGACAAGATGCAGCAGCTAGAAACAAGACCATTCACTACCAGCTACAAATGTTTCTGAGAGTGAGGAGGAATGACTGAGGTCTTTCGTCCATTTCTCTCTATCCCCCACAACCAAGTGAATTGCTTAGCAGAGATTGCAAGATTGCAGTCAGGTCACAGAAAGAGAATGATTTACAGTTATGGAATTTAAAAGCATATTGAGTCTCTCTGCAGCACCGCAGGCCTTTGCTTTTTTTGGCTTGCATAGGAACTCAGCGCTGAAGTGAATAACCTCAAATTTGTAAAGCAACTCTTTTTTAATTTTTTTTTATGTTCAAGAAGAAAATTTCTGCTAATCTCCACCAGTAATTGACATGCTTTTTCTTCCACAGCATTTTTGAACAATGGTTAAGAAGACACAGACCTATGCTAGAAGTTTACCCAGCAGCAAATGCACCGATTGGGCACAATCGAGAAAATTACATGGTCCCTTTCATCCCTCTTTACAGAAATGGAGAATTTTTTAAATCCTCAAGAGAGCTGGGGTATGACTATGAGTATCTGCAAGAACCAGGTAATATTATAATTTTGGGTAAATGTAAAATTTGTTGCCTATTACCAGGAATATGTCTGTAAAATGAGAAGATAAAAAAATCCTTTTGTTTCAGATTTTTTCCTGAGTATAGTCCCAAATTGTACCTACTCTTTTTCAAATTTCTGGTCTGATACAGAATCAACATGATACTATTAGAAAAGATCAAAACAAAAATCAGTCATTAATATCAATATCATCCATCCTAGTCTATCAATAGCAAAATCTGACCCAAATGGTCAGCTAGAGAGCAGAAGTGGAGAGAAAAAGTGCTGGATTTCAATCCTGCCATTTGCTCAGCTCAGCAGTTACAGTGAAGCACAACTGGGAACCAGTGGGATTTTTGGGTTTCTGGACATGATTCAAAGGAATGTAGATTCAAAACTCTTTTTCTGGATTATAAATGTAATCAGATCCCTTAGATACACAGTAAAATTCACTGCAGCATCAAAGACAAATGCAAGGTCTGTGCAGCATTTAAAACAGCGATCCATTGACTTTGTGTTTGCCCTCTTGTTACTTCTATGAACAAAACTTAATACTTCATAATGTTCATTTCAATCAAACAAATTAATTTGGCACTGTTGTGACAGTTTTGACATGAATTGTTGTTCAGAGGTAGTTTGTATTTGGGTTTCCTGGCTATCCTTGAGCACAGGGAGGACAGAGGTCCTTAGGGCTGTAGCTGATGGGAAACCTCAGGTACACCAGGTCATAATAAGTCCATAGTGGTGGACCTCATAGTTTCTTTTGAGTAGTACCCACATCCTTATTGTTTAAGGGAAGGGTTCACTTCCCTTAAAGGCAAAATGATGCCTTGAACTGAGATTTCTCAGTTACTTTGGCCCAATCATTTACAGAACTGGGCCACTGGAATGATCAGACATACCTCTTATGTTCAACACTGCTAAAAGCTACCTGTGATGTGGGATGCAGTTTCTCTTGCAGAGCACTTGCCACTGAACAAGTAGGTTACTGGGTATAATTCCTTTTCCTGTCTGAGGCAGAAAATATTTTGTGAACATGTCACTTCAGTTAAAGGGCAGTTAAGAGTTATAAGGTAATTAAGAGTTGAAAGTCCAATAATGATACAGCAAAATCATCAAGGATGTTTTAGGATCACTAGCATTCTCATAGCTTGCTTTTTGTCTTTATCAAAAGAATATCAGATCTCAGGGAATCCCTGCTTTTCTGGCAGTTTTCTTATTAATGGCAGTATGTGGTTACTGCATACTTGATAAACTGTCCAATCGTGCATTTAGCTTGTTGGTTCGCATCTTCTAAAAATCCATTTTGAGTTTTAGTCATTCAGAAAAGTAATTTTTTGACTATTTTATGGGTAATGAGAGAAATCTGAAGCTCTTCAGTATAATTATTTAAGTCATTTTAGTAGTTTAACCAAGATAGCAGCAGTCAGTATTTCTCCTAATATATCATAAAAACAGATAGAAAAAATCTTATGTTTCAAAGATGTTCTCAAAACTATAATTTTAGTCTTAGTATTTTGAATTTTTGTTCATGATGCCATAATTTAATTTCAGATGAAGACCAGAAATATCTACACATACTTTGTAATGAAAGCCTAAACTCATACTATTGCTAGAATTGTACCACTCAGACAAAGTGCCAAATACTATGACTTTCAGGAACTCTAAATCCTGAAACGGTACTGCAAAATGAAGCCAATGGTAAGCTACTTACCATTCAACAATTAACTTGTGTTGCCTCCTGGACTCTTCCCTTTTCCCAGGGAGCATACAGTCCTCAGAAAATGAAAATCGTAATAAATTCTGCCCATATTTTTAACACAGATGTAAAGAAAGTAGTTCCTTAATTATTTTGAAAGATCAACACAAAGAATGAAATTCAGTCTTTTCAGAAAGCCCAGATAATCCTCAGATGTCACTCAACTCCTTGTTAATCTCACTGAGAAGAGAGCTTGAGCTATTTCTTATCTGAAGGGAAGAACTGGTTACAAATGGAAAATGGCTGGACTCTGAAAATGAACGTACAGATTTTCTTGCTGCTCTAGTGTTTTAATACAGAAAGATAGCAATACTAGATTCCTGTTCGGAGTAACATAAGCATAAACAGAAACTTTGTGGTACCTGAAGCAGGAAAACCTGCTGACCTTCCCGGAAAGTTTCTGTGTACTCAAGGGGAAAGTCAGCGACTGGCAGCCAGGAGATACTGGACAAATAGGGAAAAGTTACAAAGGAAAAAAAAAAATCAGTAGCAAAGATCTGGGTGGTCAAGAAGAGGCAGAATTTCTGCAGATCTTCCAAATGAGGAAGAAGAGGAAAGGCAAAGGAAGAGTGAGGAACAAGCACACAAAATCTGGCTCCATCCTGTACTCAAGACCTGGCTTGTTTGCTTTCAAAGAAAATGGTCTAGAGGTGATTATGGTAGTGCTGAACTGACAGTTCGACTAGATGGTCTTTGATGGTCTGTTCCAACCCAGATGATTCTGTGACTCAGCAGCAGTTCTGGGGTACAGTACCAGTGACTAAAGAGAGATGAAGCAGGACTACAGCAGGAAAAGCCTGATTACAAGAAAGAAAACCTGGAAAGAATTCAATGACAAAACAACATTTTAATGCTAAATTATATTGTTGTTGTGACTCTGAGGAAAAACTGATGCCTGGAGCTCTGCTTTCTACTGCAAAGCAAATCAGTGTGTGACAGTATGTGATTTTAATTGCAGCTTCATTTATTTCTGTATGTATGGCAGCGCTGAAGCAGAAGTGATCACAAACAGCGTGTATGGAAATCTATATCTTGGGAATCAAAGGCACGTGTCAGAGTGTAGTTAATGGGGAGCAGCTCTGAGCAGAAAATGGAGCAGACACCCAGCTGTCCCTGAGATGAGAACTGTGAGCTATAAAACTACCACAACCCACGTCTTACTGAAAACGAACACTAGTTAGCATCAAGAAGACTAATGGCACCACCTAGAAACAGCTGTCACTGCAATTTACTCTGTCAAGAGCTATTCCAAGAGCTTGCATTCCAGGGACTGGGTTGTCTTTGCTATATTTTTTTCCTTCTTTCAGAAATGGAAAAAAAAAACCAAACAGGTGCAGTCTTGACTTTTCACCAGGAAATCACCCTCTCCTAGTGGGAACAGTTTTACAGAATCATAGAGTCATTTAGGTTGGAAAATACCTTTTAGATCATGAAGTCCAACATGAGATGAGTACTGCAAAGCCCACCACTAAGCCATGTCCCTTATCACATCTACATGATTTTTGAACACTTCTAGGCAGGGTGACTCCACCACTTCTCTGTGCAGCCTGTTCCAGTGTTTGACAAGCCTTTCCATCAAGAAATTCTTCCTAATATCCAATCTAAACCTCCTCTGGCACAACTTCAGGCTGTTTCCTCTTGTCCTATCACTTGTTACCTGGGAGAAGAGCTGTAACCTCCCTTCAGGTAACTGTAAAGAGTGAGAAGGTCCCCTTGAGCCTCCTTTTCTCCAGGCTGAACATCCTCAGCTCCCTCAGCCACTTCTTATAAGACTTGTGCTCCAGCCCCTTCCCCAGCTCTGTTATCCTTCTCTGGACAAGCTCCAGCAGTGGTTTGATGAACACTAAATGCGTAGCTGGGTAAATCACTTTTTTTCTGAAAAGCAGACAAATACCCAATTATTAACCCAGGAATCTAACCATCAGTTGCGATTTCTGGACACTAACTGAGTGTGTTTCTTAGCTAAGGATCTTTGAGACTCAGGGCAAAGTAAGAAATAAGAGGATTGTGATTACAGTGCAGAAGGCCAGGTTGCTTCTACATGTGTTGCATGAAGATCCAGAGCTCAGATTCAGAGCTATAATACAGCTGTATCTGGCTTTTCAGCAATTTCATTGCTAAATCATGTCCAGGTCACTTGAAAATGTGGCAGCTGGTAAATACAGTACCCCCAAGGAGAGGCTCTGCTAACAGGAGCAGACACTCTTGGCCAGGATGTGAAGGGCCAATCTTACGCATCTCAGAGTCTATTACAAAATAGTTTGCTGGCTTAAAGGTAAAGCAACAGGAGAAATTAACTCAGTTCAAAAAGAGATTACAAATCAGAGTCACAATTTAATAAAAACATTGCAATAAATGCACTGATACAAAGAGAAATTGGTTTTAACCCACAAAAAACTAGAAGTATAACCCAGCACTGTGGGGCACAAACAGAATGGTGTTCGTTAGCCCCTGTGCTGAGATGCATGTGGTCTTCCTGAGTCCAAAGTAAAAGGAAAGGAGAAAACCTATTACTGCAGGTGATGATCACAGTCTAATCGAGATTGGTGGTTGCAGTCCTGTTGAGGTTCTGGTCCTCCTCTGGACAAGTGGTACCAGAAGTCCCAAACCCCAAGATTATATATGCTTAGGTTCAGATGGGAATTCCCAGTACCTCCCTCAGGGCCAGGAGTTTCACAATGGACTCTGTGAGTTATGGGATATTTTTTGACTCCTTGATGGCCCATTAGCAGACATGGCCCCTCAGGCTGTGTGTGAAGGTGCTAATGCCTCCCTGGAAGGGAGTTATCACACCTGAGTCACTGGTGTGAAGACAGAAACATTCCCCTGTCTCACAGGGTTCTCTAACACCCAGGTTTGTAGCCTGAGGGGTCAGATGCACCCTGGGCAGCTACTGCAAGTGAGCCAATGTTAACAGTTTGCTAGAAATTACAAGAGAGGGTGTAGAATACACAGTTTTGGTTACATCCACAAAATAATAAGCTGGTTCTGGCAGCTCTAACTAGGTCAAATAGTAATACACACAAGAAAATGTGGATGCTGGGACAATAGAAAGGAATTAAAGGGGACAATGTTTGCAAAATGCTGGCTTGGGAAGTGGTTTAGATTTCTGAATTAAATAAACGATGAGAAGAGAGTATTTTGGGCTCTGGTTCTCTTCAGGCATAGATAAGGAGGTGTAGACACAGATTAATTAAAACAGAGTAGAGTAAGAACAGATCTTTTTATGGCTTTCATGGCTATATAATGATGCCTAATGGAAGAACAGAAATATGGACATTAATTTTTTTTTCCTGATAGACTTTTAAAGGTAGAAAACTTCTAGTGAGCTATTAATACCCTGGTAGCATAGAGTGTGGTGATATCAAGTATCCTATAGACAGATCTTGTCTCTTTTTTGATAAATTTATATAAGTAAACTGTGAAAGAGCACTTATAAAGTGCAAGTGATTACTGAGGTTGTCAAATAAAAAATAAAGAGTATTGTTTTATAAATACACCCGGGAATATTTGTTTTATCTTCTCTGAACACTTCAAAGTAATCAATTTTTTCAGTAATCCTCTCTGCGAATCTGACCATCATTGCCACTAAGTGGGCAGGACTGCAACACAACATTACTACATAGAATTAACAGGCAAAGACAAGTCTAATCAACCTCAGCACTGAAAAATTAATTATAAAGTTATTGTCAGAAATGGCCTGATTCTGACTGTTTCCAAAGACAGCCACATGGTGAATGCTGGGTCACAGTTTCTTGATATCACACCTTGGTAGAAGGCAGAACCGAAAGAGAACAGGTAACACCATGAGATACTGTAGCTCTACCATGAACAACTCATTAAAACCCATTGCACAACATCTCTTGTAGTCTAAAGATAGTGGAATACAGGTGACAGCCTTCTCCAGACTTTGTCTTACTGGTATAAGACATTAAAAAATACTTTCCAAGCTGTAATAATGAGGAGACTCTGATAAAATCTGTGAGAGCTGTGAACTTTTCATCAGTACAAAGACAAGTAATCCTGCCTTAAAACCAGCTTCATAAGTTGAATCTCATTCAGTTCATCTTCCTAGTTTCGATTGTGGAAGTCTCACTGGTATTTCCTTTGAACAGCCAAAGTGACACAACCAATGAAACACAAGCACAAAACAAATAGCAGAAACCAACTTGCTCACCTGGATAAGAAAAAAATTCAAGTCAGATATAATAGAAATGTTTGTCCTGCCTCAAGATTTGCTTTAAAACCTAATGCCCATTATCTACCTGGGTTAGGAGTAGAAAAGAGTGTCAAATGGAAACTTATCAGTGGGGATATAGGAATAGATAAATTATAGAATTAATTTTTTATTTTTCTTTTTTTGTTGGCCAGAGTTTTTATTTCTAATTTGTGGAATTAACCATAGAAAGACTTTGTCATCCTGCAGTTTGCATAGAAGGACTATCCAAAAGATATAAATATTATTTTAAAATAGTTTAAATATATCTTTGGGATATATTGTATCAATAATGTGGTTTGACATTAACACTAAAGAAACATCTCAGGATGCTCAATAATAGATTTGCTATAGTATCTTTCTTCAATCATCATGGAAAGTCCACATTATTACAGTAAATATAGGAGAAACACATTGCTTCACCTTAAAATTATACTATTGTGGTTTCCTACCTTCTCAATGACATTCAGCAACCCACACAAAATAGACTGCTTGGCATTTTTGAAATTACATTAAAAAAGAATAATCTGATTTATTAAGACTAAGGAATTACTTGTTCCTGTTACACAGAGCTAACAGTCTCTTTGAGAAGCAAGAACATGTCAAGAGTTGAATGCTAAAACCATAGATGAAATTAGTCAACACTATTTTCCCATCAAAAAGAGCAAGAAGATGAGGTGTTGGTTTCCATCACTAATGGGAGGGTAGCTATCAAACCTGGCTTCCTCTTGCTCCGTCATCAAACTATTGATATGTTGTTCATGGCAGCTTCCAGGGAAGACTATCCTAAACACTGATATGAGAGGAATGGGATTAGCATTGGGCAATGTCCCCCATAAAACAGCTATGTGTGGTCCCCACTCTCCCAACTCCCCTGACACTTTTCCCTAGGTAGTCATCAGCAAACACAGCTGCTGAGCTCTTGGGCCTTGCACAGTTAAAGAATCATGGTAATGGAATACTTAAAAACCCAATTTGCAAGATTTTGGTTGAGCAACCAGTCCAGTTAAAGGTTTACTTTTGTGTTAGAGTCATAGATAAATAGATCATAGGAATGTAATCCCTTGACATTCAAGAATTGTCATGGCAACTTTATGATAATGATGCCAAACCCATTTGTGAAGTAAAAAAGAAACAGGCAGTAGATGCCAGAGGGTGGCTTTTGGCTTTAAGCTTATGACAAAAGTGGTATAGACTGAGGCTGAAAGCAAGAGGAGGTCACGTATGACTGATTACCAGGATATAATAAAACAGATTAATTCCTTTGGAAAGGGATTGCCATGAAATATGACAATGTATTTTATTGGGATGAAGATAGGTCAGACTTCTACTAATATTGATGGAGGGGAGAGATGGTTCAAGGACAAAGTATGAATTTAAGATGTCACTTAGAAAACTCTCATATCCCAGCCACATTTTGCAAGGAAGAGAAATTTGTGACACTTCTCTTTTTCCATAACATTAAAACAGTGTCAAGTTCCTGTTATGTATCAATTTCTTTTTATCATAACTGTGCTTCACTTTAAATAGCCAGATTGCTTCTAATTGAGAGATTTTTGCAATATAAACACAGAAGAGCGGAGTAAAAAAAAAAACAAACTTGGATTTACAAACTCAAGCACACAAAATTAAGATATACCAACATTAAAGTCTATGTAAGCACAACCTACCTTCCATCTCTCCAGGTGTGTATTATCTTTCATTACACACTACTTTTTTGCCAGACCCTCGGCTAATTCATTACATGACATAGGCAGCAGACATTAAGAAACAGATATACAATCCGTTTCACTTTTGATTTCCGCTTTCTCTCTTGAGCAGCAGGTACCTTAATGTATGATTTATTGCACACTTCTAAAATTCTGTCCTGAAGATATTTACTCTAATACTTTTCTTTGGTGATGATCACTACATCAGCTGAGTCCTGTAGAAATATTAATTTATATTCCCAATAAAAAGGATTCTCTAATGGCACTGTCCTCATTTGATAGACAAGAAAATGAAGGATTAAAGAGGGAATGTGCCTCATACCCAAAGGTTTGTGGGGTTCACTCTGAAACATCAGGAATCTGATTTTTGTGCAATTCTTAGTGTTGCATAGCATTTAAATGCCTAATGAGACTAGAAGTAAAAAACTGAACATGCACACTCTTGCAAATACAAGCTCAGAATACAAAGTTGGACTAACTGGAAAGCAAGGAACAGAGAAATAGACACCAAACATTCACCAGAGTGAAACTGAGTTGTAGGGACAAACAAACTATATTCAACCTGAACTCAGCCTCAGTTGGAATCACATCTCAGAAAATTATTCAGGCTTCAAGTCTAAAGATAGCTTAACCTTAAAGGTGCTGCAAACCAAGATCATAGAATCATTAGGATTAGAAAAAACCTTTAAGAACACCAAGTCCAACCATGAACCCAGCACTATCACTGTAACCCCTAAAACACTAAACCACCTCACCCAGGGCCAGATTCAGACACCTCTTAAAACACCTCCAGGGATGGTGACTCCATCACCTCCCTGGGCAATCTATTCCAATGCCTGACCACTGTAACACTGGTAGAAGAGACCAGCCCCCACCTCACTGCAACATCCTTTCAGGTAGTTGCAGAGAGTAATGAGGTCCCCCTTGAGCCTCCTCTTCTTAAGACTAAACAAACCCAGCTCCTTCAGATGTACCTCATAAGACATGTTCTCCAGTCCTTTCATGAGCCTTGTTGCCCTTCACTGGACATGCTCCAGCACTTCAGTGTCCTTTTTAAAGTGTGGGTCTCAGAACTGAACCCAGTACTCAAAAGTGCAGCCTTACCAATGCCGAGTAGAGGGGGATGATGGCTTCCTTAATCCTGCTGGCTACATTATTCTTGATATAAGCCTTCTTGGCCACCTGAGCATACTGTTGGCTCCTGTTCAGCCACTGTTGATCAGCACCCACAAGTCCCTTTCTGTCAAACAGGTCTTGAGTCACTCCTGCCCAAGCTTGTAGCACTGCAAGGGGTTGTTGTAACCCAAATGCAGGACCCAGCACTTCACCTTATCTAACCTCATGTAGTTGTCCTTAACCCACTGTTTGAGTCTGTCCATTTTTCAAATTCAAGCCATTTTGAACAGGTGCCTTTCAACCTCTATTGTGAAGGGAAAGACCTGTATGGCAGGATTTTCATGACTCAAAAAGCCATAGCAAGAAAAACAGAGACACGGATACACACATTCACACCACAAAGCAAGAAGGCAGCTGATTATCTAACAGTGAGAAGCTGCCCAGCATTCACCAAAGAAAGAAAAATTCTTGTGCAGAGAGTGATCAGAGAATGATTACCTACTGCCACTCCCCACACAAGAACTACCAAATGAAATGAGCCAGGTTCAGAAAGAGTGAAAGGAAGTCTTTTTTTCCTCCAGCAATATGTAGTTAAGGCAGGGACCTTCTTTCTGCAAAAGGTTGTGATAAAAGTTCAAAGAACAGCTTTAAAAGATGATAGAAGGAAAAAGAATCCTTCAATGACTCTTACATATAATGACACAACACGTGCTTCAGGAAATCCCTGAACTGCAAATTGTTGGAGACTGGGTATTTTGTGAAAAGGTTGTAATAGGCTTGACCTTTTCTTAAACTCTCCCTAGTGTTCTGCTTCTGTTGCTGTTGGCAATAAGATGATGAACTAACAGGACTTTGACCACATAGTATCAAACTTCCTGTGTCTTAAGTTCTGAGAAAACCATAAGGAGCACTAGGGAGAGTGAACACTGTTTCTGCTTTTAATATGAATATTGAGAAACAGAGTATAAGGGCTGAAGAGATTTGTTTAAAACAGTTTGTGCCCCTCAGAAAATTTCTACCACTGTTGTCTCTTTATACTCAGCCTTCCAGTATTATCTATTATGCAACTTCCATAAAATAACAGTACATTGCATCATGTAAAAGAACATTTCTTTTTCTGTTTGTTTATTTTTTCTAGCTCTTCAGTCTTTCCAAGACTTTTTGACACCCTACCTTCAGCAAGCTCGTCAGATCTGGGCTTGGTTGGTCGGAGCAGCTGTAGTTGGAGGCATCGTTACTGCTGTGCTCACAGGGCTCATTAAGGCCTGCCAAAAGAAAAAGAGAGGAACTTCTTCAGAGATACAACCCTTGCTCATAGAAGGTGAAGATTACAACAATATAACTTATCAGTCCAATTTCTAGAGGCCTCCAGTAACTCAGTCATGTTACTAAGGTGCTAATCAAGCATGGAGTGTTTGATTGATGTTTACAAATACCTTGTTGAGGTGAGCTGCATAAACAGGATGGGCAGTCTTCCTCCTCAAGCCTCTTGTAACCTTCAACATTCAAAAATGTCCCAGATCAAACATAAGCTACCATGCTACCCAAAGAACACCATGTATTTCCTGTGCTTGATTAAATAATGCTCTTATGAAACCAGACTGGCATGTGTGTTGGTGGCTTTAATATATAGAGCTCTTTTATTTGTTCTTTCACAGCTGAAAGCTTAAATCCCACAGCACAATCCATGTGTTTGGCACATGAATCTAGTGAGGGGAGCCTGACTGCACAATCTGTGCTACATTCACCTTGTGTTTGAATGTAAGAGTAGAAAGAGCCCTTTAATTCATTGAGCAAAACATAAGGTGTCGCGGAGCACAGTGAATGTCCCCTAGACACATTTTTCTTCTAGGATAGAAGTGTTTTCCCTCCAGCTCCCATGTCATGTTTGTCCTTGATTGAATGCCATCAGCAGAAGAAAGAGGGATCTCAGAAACCACTTCTCACTTGCCTCAAATGCTTCAGTTAGCCACTGTCTTCTATACTATCTTGCATTTTTCTGGGGAGATGGGAAATTTTTAGGAGGTGAAAGCTAGTATCACCATGCCCACCTCTGTTCCATTTGACTTAACGGTTGCTCGTGTTATGTTTGACTTTTGGTTGCTCAGTATGCATATATTCCATAAGGAAACCCATATACAACGAAAAAGGATGTGGTGGGTTGCCCCTGACTGGACAGCAAGCACTCATCAAAGCTCCCCTCCTCAGTGGGGCAGGGTAGAGAAAATACAATGAAAGGCTCATCGGTCAAGGTAAGGACAGGGAGAAATTCCTCATCAAATACTGTCATAGGCAAAACAGACTTGACTTGGGGAAATTAGTTATGGCAATCAAAAGTCAGAATAGGATAAGGAGAAATAAAAATAAACAAACAAACAAACAAACAAATAAATTAATACACCTTCCCCAATCCTCCCTTCGTCTCAGTTTCAAACGCAGATTTCTCTACCTCCTCCATGCCAGCAGTGCAGAGGGACAGGGAATGGGGGGCACGTCAGTTCATCACATGTTGTTCCTGTGAGGACTTCTCATATGCTTCCCGTGCTCCACTATGGGGTCCCTCTCACAGGACATAGTCCTTCATGAACTTCTCCAACACAAGTCCTTCCCATGGGCTGCAGCTCTTTATGAATTGAACCAGTATGGGTTTCTTCCATAAAGATTGCTCCAACATAGGTCACCCTGAGGGATCACAAGTCCTGCCAGCTAACCTGCTCCAGTGTGGGCAACTCTCTCTATGGGGCCATAGGTCCTGCCTGCAGCCTGCTCCAGCACAGGCTTCCCACAGGGTCACAGACTCTTTTGGGCATCCAACTGCTCTGGCATGGGGTCCTCCAAGGGCTGCAGGTGGATCTCTGTTCTACCATGAACTTCCATGGACTGGAGGGACACATCCTGCCTCACCATGGGCTGAACCACGAGCTGCATGGGAATCCCTGTTCCAGCACCTGAAGCACTTCCTACTTCGGCACTGACCTTGGGTTCTGCAGTGCTGTTTCTCTTACATATTCTCACTCCTCTCTCCCAGCTGCAAGTGTGCCTTTTCCCTGCGCATACACACACATCCCCACACCCCCACACCCCCCCCCTTACATCTGTTATCCCTGAGTTGCTACCACTGTTATGGATAGGTTTGGCCTTGGTCAGCAGTGGGTCCGTCTTGGAGAGGGTTGGCATTGGCTCTGTTGAACTTGAGAGAAGCTTCTGTTAACTTCTCACAGAAGCCACCTCTGCAGCCTCCTGATACCAAAACTTACCATGCGAATCCAATACACAAGGTATCTAATTATATGATGAGCCTTAAACAAAATGAATCATTTCTTTTTCTTTTGAGATGATGGCTCCCTGTGGCTTTCAATAATTCCTTAGCTCATCTTCAGCCAAAACATTAATTCACAGCTGTCCCAAAATTATCTATATGTTGGTCTGATTCAGAGGATTCCTATAATTTTTTGGCCTTTTATAAAAAAATTAACAAGCAAGGGCCATGCTTTGTTCCTAGGGAGACCTGCTTTATTGATGGCATCTGGGTTTAATTAATGTATTTAGAATAGTCTTGTGGTCAAAGGGACAGGTTCAGACTTTGGGAACTGCTGATGAGAGCACCTTGAAAACTGCAAGGAGCTACATACATGTTCAGGGGGTCAGTGAGAAAGCTGAGGGAGGGAAGATAAGTAGGAAGAAAGGGATGAAAATGGCATAATTTTCAAATAGGGAAAACATCAATTTGGTCTATTGGTCTAAACATTCTTCTTCAGACAGTAAGTGCCATGGAACCACTCAGATGAGCTCTTTTCTCTCACAAATGCCTCCAGTGAAAATCCTCATGGAATAATATTATCTTGACAGGAAAGATATACTATGATAATATCTCAAGTGATCAGTTCAATCTTTTAATTTGTATTTTAAATAAGCCAGTATGTTCTATTGGTAGAAATAAATACTAGCAACAAAGGGAAAACACCCCTATTTAAATTTTTACTTAATAAATGTTAATTTGCTTCAAAGTCAGATAAACACAAATATTTTTATTCAGTCTATTTGAGGACTTCACTCAAATTCCACAACTATTAATTATTTGTTTAATTCCTCTGGACTACTTCAACTAATAAAATGGGGGAAAAAACCGCTCTGACTGGTACACAGTGAAAAGCATCCTTTTGTCCTCACTGATTTTTCTAAACCCTTGCTTCTTGTGCTTGATAACTATGGGTTGGGTAAAATATTTTAAATTATAATGTAATCCTTATTCTGAAAAATTTTTCTGAACAAATATGTAAAAAGTAACAGAAGAAATTTCAAAAGAAAATATTTGGGGACAGACAAAGAGTAGAATCACAGTAAAAAGTGCTTTTCAGTCAGTAACTGTTTACAGAAGCCTAAGTGGCTTGATTGCCTGGGAATTTCAGACTCCCTGCTCTCACTCAGCTGCACTGGGCAGATGAAGAGCTCAAGGCATACAGATGGTGGCACCTGCAGTGAATTTGAAATAGAAAGATCCATTTAGTGTGTGGAGGGGAAGTGGAAATCCCATAAACTCCCAGGGACTTTCCAGGCAATCCCTTGTGGGAGTCTGGAGCTGGTATGCTTCTAGGGTTCCCAGTCCTGAAGTTAGAACATGACAGGAATATGTTGGAACTGTGAACCTTAAAAGTCCCAGATGTCCAGCTTTGAGACAGTCTGAATGGCTGCGGCAATCTGGAGCAGATTGCAGCAGAGCCATAATCCGTGTTTGGGTGGTTGCCCTGGCAGAAAGGCAGCCCCTGTGTTTCATTAGACATTTGTTGAAAAAAATGCCATTGTGCAAAATATTTCAGTGTCAATAAAGGGATGTCATCCTTTGAAGAGTTGTTCTTATAGAAAAATCCTAACTGTATTAAGCAAGTTTATTTCAGTCCTTGCAGTATTCCACAGTGACAACATTTTTTTTTACATTGGTTGAGGAAATTTTTACCAGATGTTACCCCTTTGCAAAGGACATGGCCAACAAGTAATTTCTGGTTGAACTCCTCAGCTCTTGGTGTCTTCTCCACAGATTACCAGTGTTCCCTGGGCCTCTCTCCTTTAGCCATGGTGACTCACCATGTGTGGAAGGATGAAAGTGGAGCTTTGGCTCATTGGGTCTTCTAAATCCTACTTTTTGCCACCTCTTGATCATCCCTTCTTCCCCAAAAGCATGGAATGCATAATTCATGTTTATGACCAAGCCCATGACCTAATAGTGGAAGACTGTTTATGCTCTGCTCAGATCACTTACCAATTCCCAACACACTTTTCCTTTCCCTTATCTTCAGTGGAAGATTTAACAGCCTGCTTTCTTCAACCAGAAGTTTCATCACAGAGAACTCAAACCAGCTTTAACTGATGAAAGGGAGTTTTTATCCACTTCATACTTGTAGGCATACCCTCAAGCATTTTTCCCACTCACCATGTGACCTGGTGACCCTGTTTGCTTTGGGAGGGAACAAGGAACATAGCCGTGTTTCCAACAGTCAGCATGGTCTGTGGCCGGGACTAGATAGTACTGTGTATATTCATCTTAGTAACTAGGACAAAATTTGCTGGTTCTTTCCACAATTGTAGTGTTTCTGCTTAGACTGGTGGCTGGTATCTGCCTGAGCATATGAAACTCCAACTGCTTCTCTTTCCTGAGCAAAGTTGTTTAGGTTGCTTTAGTGTAGGAAGAAAATACCATTGCCAGGTACAGACTAACCACACCAATCTTAAAGCAACCATTTTGGGACAGGAGAAACTGTTCTCCAGACATGCCTTCCCATTGGCTTTTTGGGGACCCTGCATGTTAGCTTGGATCAGCCACCTAGGTTTTGGATGGGCCAGAAGGAGGGAGAGGACTCTTTCAGCACTATGGCACTAAATGTTTTCTTGGCCACCAGCACTGCCAGGAGACGTGCTTTCTGTCTGCAGGCTACAAATGCAATGGCACACTCAGCATCCTGTTCAAGGCTGTGCATACTTCTGTGCTCAGACATACATAAATTAAGTATTGAAGGATCTCTTTTCTTCATAGGTGCTTCCCTGAGATGGAAGCTGTAGCTCCCGCCTTTTTTTTTTTTTTTTTAATTGGAAATAAGGCAATATCAAGAGGCTGTGTTTGCTGTGTAACCTCATTGAATCAGAATGGTCAGAGCTTAAACACAGCCTTGCCTTTACCTTTTCCTCTGTCTGCCCAAGGTGCCTTGAAACAAGAAACTTCCCATTGCCATTAAGCAGTTGGCTCAGTCTTGGGGAGCTTATTCTGACAGGATCAGTCCTGAAAATGGGGGATTACACTACCTGGTGCTTGAAGATATAGATTCTGTGTAAGTAATCACATAAAACTTGACTCCATGTTAGGCTTGTCTGAAAGTACTCATTAGATGAGGATCCCAGCAGTTTAAACATCCAGGAAGTATTTGCAGTATCAGCACCACCATGTTTCACATAATGAAAAAAAAAATTCAAAATACCTGACAGTTTCTTACATGCTACTCAGCATTGTCTCTGGTCTTTGCATGAGTCTGTTACCTCTGTCAAGTTTTTCATTTCCTAGCCTGGTGTCTTACTTCCTTGGACTGTTAAGAGTCACATTTAGTCAAGGCAAGACAATGAGCAGCTGTCTGTCTCTTCTGTTCTGTTCTCCCTCCTACATTTCACCCGAATATTTATTTTTAGCACCTGGCCTCTCCATTGAGTTAAATCTGTAATTCACCATCTGTGTACACGTGTGTAAGGATGCAAGTCATTCTGAATCAGTCTCCATAGTGAGCTGAAAATTGGCAGATATGAGACTTTGCCATTAGAAACAGCCTTTTACTGTAATTTTTGTAATAAGCTCTGAATTAGATATGGAGTAGCTATTATAACTACAGAAAACCAATTCATTTCTGCATATCCACCTTGCACCCATTAGGCTTTTTGATGTCCCGTTTTACATATGGACGCTTTCCCAGCAGTCACACCTCCTATTGAGGGCATCAGTTATGCAGAATTCACACAATGCCAAAAGAGTTCTAAAAATCTGATTGATTAATAAAACATGTAGAAAAACCAGTACTTTGCCCACATACACACACATAAAAATCCTCTTTGAAATAAGAATTTGCCAGAAAAACTAATTTTGCACCCTCACTGTGGCTTGGCACTTCAGATCACCTCCCTTCATGCAACTTGATTCCCTCTCCTATCACCCCTATCACTGCACAGTTTTATCCGTCCTGAAAAGGGATCCTTGAAGGCACAGTGGTAGGATTGTCCCTCAGTTTTGAGGCTGGTATAGTGGTGGCAATGATAGTCACGGGACCTACACAGTTGCCATGTGTGGTACAGAGTTTAAAGGAACTTGGAGGTATAAAAACACCTCTCTGCTTTTCTTCATTGTTTTCTAGTAAAAGAAACAGTCAGGCAATAATAAGAAAATTAGGCATTTTCAGATCAATTACATATTGTTGTCAAATTTACACTTTCCTATAACAGTGTTAAAATGCTTCTGGTTTGAATAGTTTCTTGGCAAATTTAAGCGCAACCATTTCAATGTGCTACATTTTCAAACTGCTGCACATCTTTCCAAGCATTTTTGACAATGTCATAAATATGAATAAAGGAGAGGAGTCTGCAGAGCTTCTTAACTCTTACCTTGCATACCAATACAACCTTCCCTGTAATCACTTTCTGGTTTTACCCACCAGTGACTGATGATGAACTTTTCTACAACATTATTGCCTTTAGTTACCTTCATTTCTTTGTGCAACCTATTACAAATAAATAGTCCATACATACCACTGAAGAAAATGTATTTCTGGCAGAAGTGTTAAAAGCTTAAGTTCTTTGCATGTGACCCCTTTATGCAAAGACAAGTACATTACAAAAATGTGCTGGCTGTTCTGTGACAGAGCTGAACACATCAGGAAGATCTGCCACTAAGAACTTGAAGACCTGGACTGTCATCTCATAATTTTATAGGGGTATTGGTAGGGTGGAAAATATTGGTCTTTTAATGGTGCTCTGCGTAAATTACTACAGACTGATTTCAGTGTCAGGTGACCCGGCTGTATAGAATGAAATATATACATGGGCAGATAGCTTGAAAAGTACCAAATTATCAAGACGATAGTATTTGTATACAGAAATATTTAATGGTGAAATTATGAGAAAATGTGATTTTTTTTAAATTGAAGCACCACACATCCCAGAGTAACGGAGCTACAGTCATTAAGTGATAGCAAAATACATATATTCGTGGCAAAAATACAAATATGTAAATAACTGTACACTTAGTTTAGCAGTAAAAGTTACACAACATCTGTGCATATTTGTGTAGACAAGCCCTATAAGGACTCTTTTTCCAGCTTCCCTTTCATCTGGATGACATTAGCTATTTATATCAAGAGCAAATAAGATTTCTCAAGTCAGAGCAGCAGCAATTTGTTTTAACTTTAATTGTGTCAGTTAATGCCACAGTGACCATGGAAGATACAGACCACCAGAGAATCCAAGCTCCATGTCCTCTTTTACACCATCATGGACTTCAGATGCTACTTTAAAATTAATTTTAGTAATTTAATTCTATAGTCTGTGATTTCAGTTATTTAATTCAGAGGGCTGACCTTCAAAGCCTCAACCTCCTATTATTATTCAGGGAGAATCAGGCTCTTAATAACTCTAATTTGAGAGCCTAAATGAAAATGAGGCTTTTCTGTCCTCCTTACAGCTACAAGAAAAGGTGTTTGTGACTTCAGAAAATCAGATTACTTCTAGTCAGAAAGACTTTTCCCTTTCAGTGGAACAAACATGCTTAAATCCAAAAGTCTAGACACCAAGTCTTAAAAATGATAGCCTTTTGTCTCATCCTAGGAGCCATGGCACTCTGCAGCACCAGAAAGGGATGTCTGCAGGGAGGCTGTCATTTTAGAAATTGTGTTTAGCAGTCTGGATACAGATGACAGATGGGGAAATCTCTGCAGCCATCCTAATTAAGGTGACATTCCCCTACAAGACATACTACCCTAAAAAGTTACAGGAACACTTCTTTGGAAAATTAATCTGTAGAGAGATAAGAAACTTTGGCCTAACAAAATTAATTTTCATGAAAACCAGAATGGTTTTGCGGAGGAAGACAGAACAAGTTGTTGGTTATTCAGACAATCAGTCGTCAGTCCACAATGCACAATTTCAGATTAGAAAGTGCACTGTTATTAAGCTCAATCTAATGTTTATGCATATCCTAAACAAGAAACCAAAAAGAGAAATAAATCATGGAGCCATTAAATTCATGAGTATTAAATTTGTTAGGAGTTGGAAAGGGAAATGGATGAGAAATGCAGATTATTTTAAGTCATTTTGCTTACAAAAATGATGATGGGTGTTCAGGAGAAACAATCGAAGTTGCACTGATTACAAATTATTCCAATTATTCAGCCATCCTGTAACATCCACATACCTGTAAAGTGCTTTAGGGCTCATTTGCTTACAGGGAATGAGACTCTGTTTGGATTGCACAGCTGCTCCTCAATTTTCAGGAGGCTGGTGGGACCCGCAATGTGGGACCTATTCCTTTTACTCCAGTATTCAGAATCAGGAACAGGGAAGGAAGCACCTGTGTGTGCTCCTCAAATGGTCTCAATTTTGTAACTGGTTTTTTTTCAAATAGTTCTTTAGCTGAGATATTCTAGGACAGGGGAGGCCAGGTCACATATAAACACTGCCTGCATTTACAGTCCATAACATGCTGTAACACCATTGCTTTTGAATCCAGGTGAATCAGATCTCCCTGGAGGTCTTCAAAAGTTTTCGCATTTCTCAGCTAATAATGTGAGAAAGGCATTAATTTACTTTCGGAGATTTGGTTCATTAAAAAACTGAAATTGATGCAAGGCTGGTGCCCGGGTCAGGCAGACAGCTGCTGCTCAGTCCACAGCTGCTCATTTTCTCTCTAGAAAAGCCCATATATTAACATGAGCAGCCTTTGCCTACCATCGCCAATCCTGCTCACCTTGTTATCAAGAATTTATTATGATCAGTGATGCCCATATAGTGATGAAGGGGGCAAGAGAAAAGAGAGTTTTCTCTACTGTTAGGAAAACAGCACACTGCAATACTTTGCTGCCCACTGTAAAGAGAGTTTCTTACTTGCTTCAGAATCTTCAGCCAGCTTTAATAAAAAAAAAAAATCCCCCCAATTTTTTGTGTTTGGTCAAATGTATTTGTGAAATATATTGCTTGCCATAAAAATTCTCCAAATATCAGACAGAAAATCAAACTTCTAGAGCCAAAGTACATTTTGCCAAACCTCATTACTTGGCCAGGGGAAGGTGAGTGGGAAAGGATATTCCTCTTAATGAAAAACTCAGTCATAATTTTTGAAGATACTTTTTCTTCTGATAGCTCTGCCCAGCCTGACACTGACCCTGTGTTAAGTATAAATAAATACCTTTTGCAGTTACACAGATCAAGAACGTCTCTGAAGTGGAGATGTTAGCTTTCTCTATGAGTTTTTAACCTAGCAACTAAACATAAATGAGGGAATATAGAGGGGGATGGGTTTTTTTTATCTTGCTGCAGGTAAAACTCCTCATTTTAGAGGGATGATACCTTTTGTCATCATTATATAATACAAGCCTGAGATCAATATATGCAGTTTAATTTTGCATCCTTATTTATCAAAACTGAATTGCCCAGAACTTTTGACAATTTTGAAAAATCTCATAGAAGCCTGCATACTTGTATTAATCTGTGTTTCACATGTAGTTTTCCTATAAAACCCCAAAACTCTGCCAAATGCAGAAATAATTAGGTGGACAGCCACCAGATTATTCAACATCTTGAAGAAAGATTAAGTGGATGCTTTAGTCTCCAGTGCACCAGATAGATCCCTAACTACATTTGCAAAGTTGATTATGAGTTTTAAACCTGTTACAGATTTGATGTAGAATCAGCAGTGTCTTGAAGATCATAATAAAATATCAGCTTTATCAAAAGCAGCATGATCTGAGGACACTGAAATACTTCACCAAACCATGTCAACTAAAGCAAATGCCCAAATCACATTTCACTGTCAGGCATTCAAGTGTCAGGTTCATCATAGATGGGAAGGATTTCTACAAAGTTCTGGTCAGGGAAGGAACTTTGCTCACGACTGATTTTGATGAATTAGGGTCAGGCACATGCTTCCACTGTGCTCTAAACAGACAGCATGCAGAGGAGTGATGTTCTTCTAAACTCCAGCGGTGTGATGATGACAATGAGATAATATATTCTGTGTCTGAGATAGTCTCATAGTCAGATACACATGGAGTAAACATGTGCCCAATATTGTTCTAAGCCAGAAAATTACTCTGGGTGGCTAAACAAGGGTACCTAGCACATTTTTTGGTATTTTGGGTATCCTACTGAACTTCCTGTTGTCTTGCCAGAGGATCCTGGCTTTCCAGCAGCATACCTGCCAAAACTGTGTGGATGTTCCAGCTAGTTTAGGGCATCACAAAGAGTACTAGAGCCTCTGTTTTAAGGAGTGAAATCCCAGCCTCCTCTCCCAGCAGTAATATATAGTCACATATGCACATACTCAATGTTTCCACAATTTAAGCAGTATATCACTAATTAAAACCAGGTCATAAACAGCAACTCAACCATGTTTTGCTCAGTCTTGGAATGGTTGTTTATTCCAAAGTCATGAAGCTTCCTGTAAAGTAAATACCTTGAGAGTACAGTGCCATAATTACATGATGTATAAATGTATGGTGCTTTGTCAAATTCAATAACAGACATAAAATCACATTAAAATGTTCTGCTAATATAACAGAATGTAAAAATCGCATTTGAACAGCAACAGAAAGCAGCCAAACACTTTAGTTGTCAGGATTGCTATTAAGATAAAATGGCTATTTCAGGAAAAAGCATGCTTTCCACACTGCAACCAGGATTTTACATTTTAACTAAATAAACTTGAAATGAAGGACAATTTGCCAGGCAAATTCATAAAACTCTTTTCAGGTGTGATTGTCCTCATTTTACAAGTAGGCAAAAAGAAGATGATATCTTAGAAAGAAATTTAATGCATTTGGGTATCAAAACCTCAATGAACTTGAATTCTTTATATTACTCTGAAAATCCTAAGCAGAGTGACTTAGTCTATAGGGGAACTCTGTAAGAACATGGAATAAAGCTCAGAGGTTTTTCCTGTCTGAGCCCTTTTTTAGCCAATGGATTGCACCTGCCCTCACAACACTGTAGAATTAAGAAAGGGACACTGTGGGAAAAGACTTCTGCACATGACTCATGAAAAGGAGAGGAAAATCTCAGGAAAACAGAAAAATGAATACTCAAAGTTTTTTTATGATCAGTTTTCTAGCTCTGCCTTATTATACAGACAGCTGGTAAAATCTTTGCTTTATTTTATTGGAACTAACAGAGTCAAAATAGCTTATTGCTTACTCTTTGAAGGTTTATAAGGCACAAAGATAGAACAGTGACCTATTTTAAGTCCTTCTAGGCAGTGAAACACATTTCCTCTGTTGTGTTGAGGGGCAGCATGCTGAGGCTACAAAATGGGCTGTTTCATATGACAAGACTTGTTACGGATACAAACTCACTGTTATTCTTTCTCTTAAAGTCAAGCCTGAGTGAAAAAATTAAAAATGAAAGTTCAGTACCAAATTTTGCTTTCTGTTCCACTTGGAAAGTAAGCAGACATTTCTCTTCAAAGAATTGCACCACATCCTGATCTATAAAAACATAAGAACAGATTGAAATTACATTAATATAAACAGGCATCTCTGAAAAGAACATTGAGTACTCAAAATTGTGGACATTTATGCTAATACTTTCCAAAATGGTTATCTTGAACATTGTACAGAGATATAAAAAGTAAATACCACCTTCCTTTTTAATAAATTATTTTTATTTCAGCTCTAGTGGAAAAAAAAATACAATTACAGAGGTGGAAATTCAGAAAAAAATTTCTGCTCTCTTTCTTTTGAGACAGGGAAAAGTGAGGGAAGAATGTGTCCAGGAGTGAAAAAGACAAGACCTGCAGCTACTGAAAAGATAGGATATTCATTTTTTCTATCCTATCACATGCTAACTGTAAATAGCTACTTCCGAGGCTCATTTTGTTAAAAAAAAAAAAAAAAAATTGAAAGATCACATTAGTTTATTGCATTTTCGGTATGGCAAGATTTTAATTTGTGATCTATAACTTCCTTCCCTAGTCTGGATTTTGATTACTTTGACTATCAGGATAACAGGCTAAGGTCTTTTTGCTTGTACCGGTGGCTCCAGTTCTTGGCTGTTTCACCATATCAAACTCTCACATGGTTGTTAAATGCCAAATAACTATCCAAAGTGAGAGGAAAAATGGATCATGTCTTCTTTCTGACAGCAACCCAAGTCTAGACCTGCCACAGACATTGCCTTGAGGGTTCAGCACAGACATGATCCTAGAGATTCCTTGCTTCTTAAGGAAGATGTTGAATGGCTGAAGCTCAGACTGTGGTACTATTGTTTAGTTTCAACCATACTTTTTCACTAATGAAGGTTGGAAAAAAAAACCCAAAACAACAAATCCAAAGAATGCTTTGCTGTTAGAAAATAGTTTTTTTGAGCTGGTTTCCACTCTTCTTCTAAGCATCTTGGAATTCTTTTAAAACAGACATGCTTTGGACATGCTAACACTTCCCAGGTAAAAAAGATGTGTGGGTTGGTTTTTTTTGGTTGGCTGGTTTGGTTCTGATATGAAATTAGATTTACATAAATAATGTAAAATTACAGAACATGAAAAAAAACCCCCTTCACACACATTATGGAACTAATATAGCTGGGGCAGTCAAAATACTTTTGGACATAATTTTGAGGGAGGATGTCACAATTATGACTTTTCTCATCAACTATCACAGACCAAGAGAACAATTTCTTACCCAATTGTTCTTCATGAAATTTGCTCTTTGAAATTATCAGAAGGAACACAGGGACAGAAAAATTCAGTGGGATTAAAGGTTTCACAGCATGGCACACATGGACTAAGGTTACTTATTTCACAGAAAGTTTATTAATAAGCTCAGCGCTTCATCAAGGTATGAATTCTGGAAGAAGGTCTTGGTCACATCTGAATCTCAGTAAAAGCTCTGCCCTCATGCATTTGCAGCATGATCAGTACCTTCTTCTCAAAGATGCAGAGCTGAACGTATGTGTTGGGAGCTGTCTGCTTAACAGCAAAATACTTCTTTCCCTCTATAAACAATGAGCTCTCAAGCTACCTGAAGCAAAGAAACCAGGTGAGGAAATATTTAATCAGTGAAAGGAAGAATTTATATGCAGTTGATAAACTAGGAGCTGTATGGAAATATCAAATGCAATTGAAAAAAGAAACCATTTCTATCACTGCCCACTGATCTGAAATGCCTACATGTGAAATCAGAAACATGACTTAATTTCAGTGGTAGTCACAAATGACCTGACTTTCACAAAACCAAATCTCTGATTCTCATACAGAAGATGAAAGCATCTTTGCTATTATGAATTTTTCTCTTTTTCTACATTGCTGATGTTGTAGCACTGTCTTTCCTCTCATTCTAAAACACTTCTTCAGCACTGGAATGCTGCACCCAGCGTTTTCCTAAAGCTAATCAAAATGAATACAAGAGCTCCATTGGATTGTGGATTGCATTTTTGAAGGCTTCTACACTAGGACCATTATCAAGGCAGGTGTATTTTTTTTTAAATTGAGGACCTCTGCATTTCCCAAAGTGGCATTTTTTCCTGAGTTAAGGGAAGCAGAGGGTGGACGAGGCCTCTTGATACATTATGTGCTATGGGGGTACGAAAAGTACAAGAGAAGGACTCTGTGACACATGGATGATGACGTATACAGTGATTCAAACATTAAGTGCATATCTCTAGGTGAAGATTGAGGGTACAGGCAGAGAGGAAGAGATGGATCTAAAAGTGCAGCTCCCTCTAATCTTCCATGGAGATGGAGTAGATCAAGATGCATCCAGCTCCAGCAGACATTTCACTATGAGGTGGAGATCCCTTGCCAAGTTGCATCTCAGACACATTTTTAAGCTTTGGGACAATATGTTTTTGCCAAAAAGTGTGTATTAGTTACTGGAGCTTAAGCAGTCAAAAAGAATAATGTTATAGGTGAATCTTCACATTCATAGCAAATATTTGTAACATTTAATTATGTTGTAACCCTTGATTATGTTGTTCTGACATGATAAAACACAGAACTTGTGTCTTCCTGCAGAGGTTTTGCCATTTATTTCTCATGAACACTAGTGCAAACATGGGCAGGGTATATTCAGTTGTTGTTGGAAGGTGGCAATCACCATCCTCATCTATTCTAGACAGTATATGCTTTCAAGCATCTAACACCTAATGAGGTACAATAATATATCTTGCTTCCCCATCCCTGAACACGCTTCCACAAAACTGGAGAAATAGAGGGGGTATGTCCATATCCTCAGCGAACCACATAACTGTGACTGTAGTCACAGGTCAGAGCAGCTCATTGTCTGCACAATTCACCCTCAGGTATGACAGCTCTGAGCACCAAGCTGGAAAGTGCACATAGGAAGCTCATCTACCTGTGTTTAAACTGCCTTTCATCTCACACTGCAGACTCAATCCAAGAGTCCCTGACTTTTCCTGATGCTGCACCTAAGGCTGGCTCTGACTCAGCACTGTTCAAAGACGTGACAGCCAATGTGGTGACATGGCCTGCTTCTGACTACAGATCATGTATCACTGCTGTGTTCTCCTTAAAACTGTTTACCTCTTTGCCTTAAACCTCGCCTCTTCCCAGCAGTTTGCAGAGCTTCTGTGCAGCATTCCTAACCAGGCTGCACTGAGTGCAGCTCAGGACACAGTCCACTCTGTATGCTCTCTTGTATTTTGCATTTCTCTCAGACTGTTAAAGGGAGAAGAAAAAGCTCAGAGATGTTATTTATTCAATGCAAAAACAGTCCATTATCACTGTGTTACATTTCTAACATGCAAACACCATGACACAGCACCAGAAGGGAATGCGTTATCCCTGAAAAAGAAAAGGCATACTCTTTTGAAATCAAAATATATGCCCTGCTGTTGATGAATATATTCTTGGTTACAGCACAAGGGGGAAATAACCGCTTTTCCTCCCCCACCTCTCATCCAAATTTCTTCCTCAGGGTTGCAGAGTATGAGATGAGCAACGTGACCTTGCAATGACAGAATTTTAATGTGTGACTGGTGCACCAAAAGTGATGCAGCAGCGTCTCCCTGCTCAGTGTTGCTATGTACACTAGACATTTATGTAACACTGCTTCTCGTCCTCAAGGCTGTCCTTTCCTAGGGTCAGCAGCAACAAACACAAAATTTATTTATTGAACTGTCAAAGCTACTTACAGCTGACACAGAGAACTCTACACTCCAGTATTTTGGTGAAAAGGAGTTAACATGTAAAGCTATTTCCAATCCCATAGCTGCAGAAAATAAGTAGATTTTTTTCTTTTAAATAGGTTAACTTCAAAGAGTAAAGGGTTTATTTTAAACAAATTGCTTATTTCCAAGCTGTTTGCTAAAATATACTAGTTTTCTTTTGGGCTTTAGCTCAGAGCCGCACATGGAAATGCAATGTCTTTGTGGATATTAGCTCTCAATGCTCAGGGAGACCCTGTATCCACATCTAGAAAATGGGATTTGCTTTTAATTTCTAAAATTGAGAAGCCAAGAAGAACATCTCCTCCTTCCCCTTGGCTTCCAGATTCAAAATATTTTACCCTGCCAATATTGGCATTCATCATCCTCTCCTGCCTTCCTTGGTTTATTTCTCAGTTGACAGCAATTTAACTGAGGTTTCAGGACCAGGCTTCCCTCCCATCCAAGGGCTGTGTTAAGAAGCAATCTACAGCTGGGATGAGTGCTTTTTTCCAGCTTTATCTCTGTGGCCATGAAATAACGGGACAGATCCACTCCCCTTAGTACAGATCCAGAACGTGCCCCTTACAAAAAGGATCCTTCTAGAGAACGTAATACTACAGGCATGGCAATTTTTGAGGATCCACTGCAAGTTTGGAGATATTCGTAACATCAGAGAAAGTGCACAGCATTCCTTGGTCCCAAAACAGATCCCATCCTTCTTATAACACAGGTGATATAATTGGTAGGATACTAAACCTTCACAAATACTCATCCAGCCCTTTAAGGAGAAGCATTTGCTGCTCAAAACCTTTGTGTAAGAGCATTGTTATATGTGTCAGTCCAGTAGAGGACTCAAGATTTAACCTTAAAAGATGCTGTCTAATTAATCTACTGTACCTAAAAAGGAAATTTCAGAGTTTCTAGGATTTATTTTGCTTAGTATGGGCACTAAAATATCAGACTCCCTGGAAATGAAGAATCTCATTTCAGCTCCATGCATTTCACAAGTGCATCATCGTAGTGGTCTTAATGAAATACACCAGCAGCAGAGACAATGCAAATCCCAAATCTCCGTTTACAGTTGAGTCATCAGCTATATTATATATATATATAGCTCTGAAAAATGCACATTCATATCAGAAAATCTCAGTTCAGCACAGGCACCAGCAGCATTTTTATTAAACCTTGTTGTTAAATCCTCTTTGCTAAAACAATAAAAACAGGGTTAAATTATGAGGGGTGGAAAATCTGAAGACAAACCCAGAGAAGAACAGATCCAGCTTTTCTTATATCACACTTGCAAGTTTATGAAATGATTGCCAGGCTGAAATGAAAATTAATCTCCTTAGAAACTATTTTATTTTTTAAGTAAACATTGCATTTTAATAACTATGTCTCTTCTTTGACTTATGGGCCTTGAACTATAGGCAATGACTAGTTAGCCACCTGCTTTATTTCCCTGTCATGTCTTGCAGTTTGAAACTATAACCTGGCATGTTAGTTTTGAGTACAGGTTTTTCTCTTGGGCTGCTTTTCTACAAGTTTACCAAACCATTACTTTTCTGCTCTGTTAGGTTGTTACAGCTGAATTACTGTACTCAGCGTGGTTGGTCTGCTACTAGTATTATCTGCCCCTTCTTAGCCAACATCAAATCTCTTTCTCACCTATGTGCTAGAAGGATTAGCAGCAAATAGAGAGCTTCTGCACTTGTTTGCACTGGCTGTAAAGAGTGCTCACAGGTTGCTCCATTCTTAGATCACTGTGCATGGATGCAAATATATGTAGTAGTTCTCTTACCTGTAAGACACATCTGCTAACAAGATGGGTGAAGGTCTGCAACCAAAGGAAACAATGGGGATTCAGAGCTGAGTGAGTAAGCCCATGATCGGGAGGCAGTGGAAACTGAAATCATAGAATCACAGTATCACAGTCACAGAATGGTTTGGGTTAGAAGGGACCTTCAAGATTATCTGGTTCCAACCTGCCTACAATGGGCAGGGATACCTTTCAGACCCCATCCAGCCTGGCCTTGAACACTTCTAGGGATGGGGCAATGACAACTTCTCTGGGCAACCTGTGCCAGTGCCTCACCATCCTCACAGCAGAGAATTTCTTCTTAGTATCAAATCTAAATCTGCCCTCTTTCAGTTTAAAGCCATTACTCTCTGTCTTATCATTACATACCCTTGTAATGAACATGTACACACCTTCACGTCAGGCTTATGTGGGGCAGGAATTTTCAGAGAGAGGGTTTATCTATTTTCTCTTTAAAACAACTGTTCTCTAGTCTATTGTGGCAAAACAATCAGCATTTTGCAGAAAACTTTATACTCTAAGCAGTGAAGTCACCACCTAGGCATGTGGGGTATGCAGTGGTGTCCTCTCCTAGCTGAGTTCAAGGTTGTTTGTTGTTATCCCTCATACTGTTTTCAGTAATGTCTTCTACAAGAGCAGATAAAAGACCCAGGAAGGACTCACAAGCTAGTAACAGTACCACATACTGAAATACGCAAGTGTTGCTTCAAACACCCTGAGATTAGCTCAGTTGGTTAAAACTTAGTTGTAAAAATGCCAAGGTTATGGGTTCAATCCCCTATGTGGGCCACTGACTTAACAGTTGGACTCGATGATCCTTGTGGGTCCCTTCCAACTCAAAATAGTCTGTGATTCTCTGTGATTCAGGGACCCAACCTGTCATTTAGGATAGAAACACAGGGCTGCAATAATCATTGTGGATGGACAGGCTGTCCTGCAGACTTCAGAGGTGGAGGTCACTCCTCATGAGACCTTTCCACACAATGTCAGGGCTTGCCTTGGCACTCCTTTGTTGTGGCAGTGGACATTTACTTACATAAGTAATCTCAGCGCTATGGGAATAGGATGTCTTGAGTAAATCTGAGTAATCCATCTGTTGGCTGTGTAAAGCCCCGAGTCCCACACTGCTGCACAAGGGCTGGATTCCCACTGCAGAGAAAGGGCTTGGTTTCCATCATGGCATGGAAACATTCCTGGTCTAAAAAAGTCCTGAAACACTTCTAATGTAAAATACCAAGATCCTGCTGAGCAAACACTGATGGGTCTGCAGTTTTGTGACAGACTGAGTGACAAGCAGCAGAATACATGGCTGGATCCTTTCCCTGTCAGCAGGACACTTATAACATGCCCACAAAACACAGTTTAAAGTGCAAAGAGATGCCCAATTACATAAATTCAGTTGATCTGTAAATGTGGAATTAAGTGCTGTCAGCCTTCATTTACTTCTCCGTCACCGAGTTATATTTTCACCTACATTTGGCTTACAGATAAGAAAGTGATGGAGTCTGAAAGACAACTTAACTTTGTTTTGCAAGATGGAGACACACTCAGAAACAGCAATGACAACACAGCCCATAAAAGATTGTGTTTACCATAATATTTGCCATCCCTGAAGCCAAGTCACAGTCACTAACAACTTAACTTTTTGCCTCTTTAGCAAGGCAGAGCTCAAGGAAAAAGAGAAAAGCAACTGAAGCTTTTAGACTTTCCCCAAACTCACCCTCATCTGGTCTAGTGATTACTCATATCACCCATAGAAAGATTTACCCAAAATAAAACGCAAGTACATCTGCATAGCAATTAGATAGATCTTTTACTGCTTGTGCACCACAGTAATCCCAAAACATTAATTAAGCCTCACAACACTTCAGAAAGGCAGACAGCCCAGAGCCTGTTTCACAAGTGGGTCAGCTGAGGCTGATACAGCACAAAGACAGAAAGGGAAGAGCCTGGATCTGCTTAGACAGCACTGCCTAAAGTAACTACAGGTGTTTAACATGCCTACACGCAGCCATCAACTCCTGTTACAATGCAGAACAAGAGCACAGTACTAGTATTACTATTTTAATTATAAAGTGTTACCTATATAGAAGCTGAACCAGAAAATATAATCTGCTTTAGCACAGAGCTAACTGTGAAACTAGCTGCTCATTATATGGTAATGGAACCAATATCTGCCAGAGAGGATATGTGAAACCACAAACAACATTGTGATTAGATGACTCTAAACTATATTTAAAAAGCATGCGATACTAGATCCTGAAGCAAGAGGAAGAGATCACTGTCTGGTTGTGGTTAATCAATGCAAGCACGATTTCAATCATGATTTAAGTTAACTGCAAGAAAATAAGCAAAGCGCGTGGGACCAACAATATCCAATATCTACGCGTTTTGCCATCAGTGCTATGTTTATTACAAAATCTATGATGGCAATTTTAGAAATAGATCTTACTCATTAAAAAGAATCTAATCCTTTGCTGCATAATCTCCAGTTTTACAGTGATGGATAGACAAAATCCAGTAGGAAAATAATGGTCCTTCCAGCCTCAAAAAGAAAAAAAAATTAAAATCAGGAGCTCTAATGAAGTCTCCCATCTCACACTGTATTTCTATTCTGGCTTCACTCATCTGGGCTACACTGAGAATTCTCATCAGTAGGAATTCATCCATCTCTGGTCTTTCCTTCCTCCATGAATTTCAAATTGGGCAGAGCCAGAGTGAAAAACTTCAGTTTCAAGTCCAGGCACTGAGGGACACATTCTGATGTGAATTCACTGATGTACCTTCACTCTGATGCTCACTGAGTCCAACTCCTGAGCAGAAGCTGCCAAGGCAAAGACCAAACTCATTCTCACTAATTACACATACAACATGCCTATACACCACCTACTAGAAAAACGCTTCTCTGTGAACACTGACACTGATACTTGCAAACTTCTGAATAGAGTTTATGTTGTGAGTGGAAATTTAGCGTCTTTTCCCCTAAAATAAAGAATGTTTTCATTGGAAAGATGTAAATGAAATAAAATGCACTGCTAAATACAGGTGAACCACAGGCAGGAGAGTTCTGGAGCCATCCTCCACCTGTGTATGCTGCAAACTACATGGTACCACCCCCAAGCTTCTGCTGGAGATTAAAGGGAAGGTTTTCAGCATATTAGTGATGCTGCTCTATTAAGAGACACTAGAGTGGTACCTATTTATGCCAGCTAAGTGTCTGACTTCTGATTAAATGCCTTCTTCTCAACAAAATAAAGAAAAGGAAGAAAAGAAGAAATAAAGAAAATTGGATTGGCTATTGGATGGAGGAAAAAAAGGTGCTCCTCAGAACCAAAAAGCCTTAAAGTGCCTGTGCCAACCTTTGGCCCTTCCATGGCAATTATTAGCAGAAAACAGCTGTGGGGAGGAGAAGGGAAGGAGAGCTTAAATTTGGATATTTCAAATTTTCCCCTTTGGAGCATACTGAAAGCATACTGCAGCTCCTGCAAGGCTTCCATCTGCACACATCATTTAAAGAGCCACAGTGCTGAGGCCTTCATTCTTACTCTGCTGTACCTCTGGTCTCAGCTTGCCTTTAGTGACATCGGGGCAAACACGGGTGGCTCCAGGGAAGGTACTTCAAAGGATCACAGTCAGCCATACTGAGACTTCTAAAGCTGGATTTCAACCTGCTACATTATAAAA
Source organism: Poliocrania exsul (assembly GCA_035041345.1). Taxonomy (NCBI): domain Eukaryota; kingdom Metazoa; phylum Chordata; class Aves; order Passeriformes; family Thamnophilidae; genus Poliocrania; species Poliocrania exsul. The sequence continues at coordinate 35,963,568 of JAWWLZ010000001.1, forward strand.
TAATCAGTAAGAGCATCTGAATGGTTAGAGTATTTGACATTCAAGGCACGTGAGTGCAGAGTGAGTGCAACTTCCATGTTGAGTGTGTGGTATAATAAAACTTCAGATCCTGTCTGCTTGTGTTCATCACTTTTGTTGCTCCATCCTTCTGGCTGCATAAATCATACTTACTTTGAAAACTCACTGAATGCCAAATTGATGCAAGATAAAGGGTTCTCCATGTACAGCTGCTTACTTGACAAAAGGGTGTGACTGACGTCATGGTAGAGGCTGCCCACTGGTGCTACACACAGTTGTGCTCACTTTTCCTTAGGTTAACTTCATTACAGAAGTAGACTACTGAGAGTAACACTCTATATTTTAAATATAGAATCCCAGTTCTGCAATGTATAATAAAATCTTTAATATGGAGTGTTTTCACCCCAAAGCCATGAGATTTTTATACTAACAAAAGCAAGAGTCTTTGTAATACATTACGTTTTGTCATTTGGATTAAACTGAAGTTTGGTTTACTGATCCAGCTTCAGAGGACTGAAGTGGAAGAAGTTTAAATGTTCCACAGATTCTTCTTCCATCAACTTCAAAGCAACTGTGTCTCTCCCCAGCTTCTGTACTTTTTAATTAACAAAAACAATGCCAAAGATCACTGCCGCCACAAATATTGTGTGAGCACATTTGAGTATAAGCCAGTACTGATTATTTGTTGGTATACTGCTGCATCCATCAGTCTTAAATAATCATAAATAAAAACATCTGTGCTATGCTTTGGTACATTTCTGTCTGTTTAAACCACAGATGAACTTCTAAGTTGTACAAACAAAAAATTGCACTTTTATCTTCTAGAGAGTCTTGCTACTCCAACAGACTTTCAGCTGAAGGATTCCTTATTGTACTCAAACCTTGTCCCATAAGAGTTGCTGCTGTTGCTCAGTTTATGAAGTATCTTAGAGATTTTGTTTGGTCCACAACAAAAAACTCCAATGGTCTTCCTGTTAAAAAAAAAAAATCAAAAGGAAAAAAGTTATGACACTGTGAATAAACAGCAACATCTAATGACAGACAGAACTGGATTCTGGCCTCACTCATATAGAAGTCAACTACACACAGGTTTCAAGGTGATAACAGCTCACTAGATTATGCAGTTAGTATTACTGAAGCCACCATATCTCTCCAAAGTATTCCCATAACAAACTCCATTACTTATAGGACTAGGACAACTCTTAGGAGGAATTGCCTCATCTTAGTCTCAAGATACCAAGTGATGAAAAATTATTATTTTCCACTCTATTTTTATTTTCATGATTAACCACTTTTTTGTTAAAAATGTGTCTACCTGTAATGATGTCATTAGTGTAAATTGTGATTTACACCAGCAGGAGATCTAGTCCCTAATGGTGATTCGTTACACTAATGAAAGCAGAGCACTACTAACCCATGATTATTTCTGGCAGCAGCAGAATAATTTTGCTGCTTTACTTTCACATTAGCATGCAGTTTTTCCTTCAACATCTATATTGGGAAATCTTACAAAAAGTCAAAGACAGAGTATGATCTTTGTTCTTCACCCACAGCTCCCAGCCCAGGTTCATTAGTTAATCTGACTCTTTCACACCACTCTACTGACAACAGCTATTTGCTCTCTGGTCACCTAAAAGATGGGCTGTAAGTCAGACTCACAGTCATACAACATCTAAGGGCTCAGAATTGTAGCCAGAATCAGAATAGGACGCATCAATCACAGAAGGACTGAGCCATTCACAATAGTCATTATCTCCCCTTTTTTGAAAGATGAGAAGGGAAAGGAAGGAGCAGGGAAAGACAATTCCGTGCTGCTTTTTCTACATCATGAACAAAAAAACCATCTTCTTGCTGAAATTGTGCTACTAGAGAAAAAGATCCTAAAGATTTAGTGGGATGAAGGAAAAGCATACAAAAGGGAACATGGTTCTAATTATTGTGACCTACAGCACTCACCAGGAGGCTGAAGACTTGAGTTCTGGACTCTGCCTCCAGATCTGTTTCAGTATGTTATCCAACAACTATTTAATATATTTTAGCACATGTAGGATAATCAAACACAGTTTAAAGCTCCCTGTAAAGCATGTGTTTGGTGAGAGAAGGAAACTAATACATACAAGAAATCTCTGGTGCATACTGTCAAGTGCACATGGCAAATGTCAGGTAGCTGCTTAAATAGCACGGCAGTGCACCCTGTACCAGTGCACTGCAACACTGGCATGGTAAAACTGAGGACTCTAACAATAACAAAAGCTATGCAGGTAATTGCAGTGATGTCCTTGTGTGCACCTTACAATGCTGATTTTAATTGTCTTCAAATTACATCATCTCTCATATCAATCCATGGCAAATATTCATAACCCATACTTTTCTCATTCGTATGTATACCTATTAAGCTTTCCTGTCTTAGCAGTACTCGTTTTAATAGGAAGGGGTGTTGTGCTGGTGGCTGGATTTGCAGCAATAATGAGAGCACTATTGCTCATTGCACTCAAATTTAAGATTTCTCAGCACTTGCAGACTACCTCTAATCTATGCACACTGGAGAAAAAGGATTCATGAGCTGCCAGCAAGAATCTGTCTTCTACTGTGTATTTAATTGAGAGAATTAATGTTGTTGTTTTTTGGGATTTTTTCATTAGCCTAATTAGTACAACCAACTGATAAAACAAACCCCAAAGAGTTCAGCTGCCTCTCTCCCTTTCATTACACATAAAGTAAAGAGATGCCTAAGCAGCACATACTGCTAATGTATTCCCACCCCAGCAACATCCTTCCAAGGTACACAGAATTTCTGGCTAGCAATCAGAATGAGAGAAAGCTTAAATGATTTGCCTAAAGTCATATAAGAGACCTATGGCTAAGAAGGTCTCCTGAAACCCAGTTGAATCACTGTTCACGCAGTGAACCAGAGGCTCTCAGACTTCCTTCCCAGGATACCCACCACCAGCATCTATTCTGGATATCCTCCCATGTACCACTTAACACCCACAGTTCATGTCCCACTTCCTCTCCCACCTCCACCACCCACTTCCCTGCTTGCAGATACCTTCCTCCCTGCCTCGCTTGGCTCCTGCCCAGTTGCTGTGACACAAGGTGGCTGAAGGAAGGTACTGCACGGAGCAGCACATTACTGCCCTGAGCTGATGGGCTTTAATTGTATATCACTTTTTTGGGACAAAGGCTCACTTTGCTGCTAGAAGAGAACCGGCAGCTGTGTAGTGCTATGTCTGAAAATCTTTAATAAAGATTATTAAAAAATACCATTAGCATGTTTACAATTAAGGAAACTATGTATAGACCATTCTTTGCAATAATTATAAACACCAATACAGCATTCTGCTCATTCAGAGCACTGAGTGAGTGACTTCTCAGTGTTCCTAAGGGATGAGTAGGACAGCATGTATTCTTACATCCATTTTATGAACAGCAAGAGGTGAGGGAGAAGTGAAATACTTTGCTACATCGAGAAGACACAGTCAAGACTTGAAAAGTTTCTGTTTCAAACCCCACATTCATTTCTAGAGACAGGTTTCTCCTTTACAGCACATGAGAAGTGTATGATGGCACTCCATGCCTTTCTTTCCCATCATGTCTTTTTCTATGTCAGTCTCCACCTGGAGAACATGTCCATTTGACCTAAGCAAAACCGAGCACAGTGTACATTTTTCATCCAGGACACAACTGAACAGGAACAAGGCTGTTGCTCCATCTCTCCCCCACCCCCCAAAAAAAAACCAAAAAACAAAAAACAAAAAACCCAACAACAACAACAACAACAAAATAACAACAACAAAAAACCAACAAAAAACAGGAAAAGAAAGGACCAGTAATTTATTATATAAACAGTCCCAATGAACATTGCTGGGACTGCAGGTGCCATATGAAATATCAACAGTAGATGGCATGCGTCTGCTCCTCTTTTCCAGAAAAAAGGAGCAGGAACCTGATGCTGGGTTGTCCCATGTCATGCTCTGAAGGTCTGGCAAAGCTCAGACACTTAAAAATGCACTTTGCTTATTTGGGATCCAAGCAGCAACAACAGCAACAACTCACAAAGCACACAGCAATGAAAGAGCTACATTGTGAGAGCTTTGCCAGCTGCCTGTTTATTTATATGCAGCTTTTCCTAAAATCACAAGTTAAAAACTGGAAAATATCTTGGTTGCTCATAAACAAGCCCAAGGGGATGACTGCAAATGTGAAAGCCTGAACACTGGCACCAGACATTGGAAACAACTTGATTGACCTGTTTTGTATTAGTTAGAATTTTTAGTCTTTGTATTGCAGCAGAGACACTTAGGCGGCAAGTTACAGAGAAATAAGAACCAAAATAAAGCTAGTGGCAGACCTGGAAATTGGACTATAGAGAAAACTGAAGTTCCATCTCATCAAAGGAAATATGGAGAATAATTACCTACAACAGGTAAATTTCTGTGGGACAGTTGAGGTTGTTATAGGTTTCACTACTGTGCATCATGATACAAACTTGTATAAACCCTGATAAAGGGGTGACAAAGGGTGATGAAGACTATATCTTAGCAAGCTGCAGGTAATCAAAAGTGTCAGAACATTATTTAGGTACTAAAAGATACCTTGCTTGAAAATGGTGGCGCAATTTAAAGACCTAGTGTGAAAATGCAGAGGAAATGCTATTAGAAGTCTACTTAGAAGTAATGCAATGGAAAGCAAAAAAAAAGCAAGTATGAATACTACCAATATTTTCATCCATATTATATGCACTTACAGCCTTGCAAGGAGGTGGCAGAAACCTCACCATTTCCATCTTTTAAAACTGCACTCACACAGTTAAACAAAAAAAAAATACATCAGAATGGAGCATAAAAGAAAAACAGTCTTCTATGCAGAGGTCTCTGAGCCCAGAGAGTCAACTTGCTTCCATGACCTTTCTAATTTCCTCTTTCTTATGTTTCTTTACTCTAAAACCCTTCCCTAGGTGTGAGAATTCTACAGATGTCCACCTCGGTTGCAGCCTTTGGGGTTTCTGGCAAGGGACCCTGTCCACAACATTCTCTATGACCTAAATTCAAGAAAAGGATTGTCAGCAGCTCACACTGCCAAGATGATATGTTTGGCACTCAGTATATCTCAAGAGTCAAGGCTAAGTGTTCCCAGTCATACCTGGCCTCAGAACAGATGAGTCAATAAGCCATGGGCAGATTTCACGTTGCAAGTGCAAGAGAGGATAAAAAGTTCTTGAGGGAAAGTTTGACAGAAGAATATGGGAGCACTTCTCAACTTGATGCGCCCAGAGCGTGGTTTGCTCTCACACAATTTATTTGACAAAAGTAGATTAGGGAAGATGCATACAATCTCTTCTACCAATTCAGCTTTTGAGAAAGAAAACTATCAGTGGGGGGTAAATACTCAACCAACAAAGCTGGATCTGGACAAAGATATTTCATAGTCTAAATTGCATGTCTCCTCTGGTTTACAACTGTCTTGTTTCAGACCATAATATGTTTTCCTAGCACAGTAAAAAGGCACTGCTGGGCCTTAACAAAGAATAAAAAACTGCCAGAAATCTCCAAAGACAATATATCCTCTGAATAAAAACAATGCGAGTCAGTCAAGTTCTTCCTTGAGAATTTCGTTTGCAAACTAGCACTATAAATCATGAAAATTATAGGAGAAGTCAACAATTTAAAAAAATGTAACTTTATATATAAAACCAGCATATGCTAAAAGCAAAACAGTGCCATGGACAAGAATATAGGGGAGCTCTTGTTTTCTGGGTCACTGAATATCTTAGCTGTGTGAAAAGCTGAACTACTCTGAGTGTAAAAAAAAAAAAAAAGTCTTTTGATACCCCTTATAGAAAAGTATTAGTGAATTTCGACATTGCATTCTATACTAAAACACAGAAATATTTTCATACAAACATAGGTAGACAGAGACATCCCCAGCCATCCAACTGTGACATCCTTCCAGTGGACTAGTACTTACCGTCTGTTACACTTTGCTATGTCATCAAACAGGAGTTTCCACTGGGGTCGTCCAATCAAAAGCCTGGAGTTTAAAGCTTGATATTTTTCACCAATTATTTTCTGCAAGAAACAAAAAATTCCATTCTGCCTGATTTGCAAATTGCCTTATATCACCCAGGGCTCCCAGCACATTGGCTGACTTGCCATATTGCTTAGGTGGAAAACCAACCCAAGCACACATACCAAACAGCTGTGATTAAAACTGCAGCTATTTTATACTCCGATACCTCTGCTTAGTATCTTTTCAATGGCTCTCCTTGGTGTTCATTACACATTGTTCCTCATGCAGCCGCCCATTAATTTCCACATTACTTTAAAACCAATTTATTTAAGCTGTAAAACAATAACTATGCTCCTATTACTCATTCTCTCACTGGCTTTTTATACTAAGTTGGAAGAAAAACTGCTGATGAAAAAATCATATTTCTGTCTGAAGTCTTTTTTTAACTTTGTACAAGTAACTATTAAGAAGACTAGGTCTGAAAAAGTAACAAGGGAAATCTTACTCTTCTCCCTGAGAATAGTTTGCCAGCTGTTTTGAACTGCTATAAGAGCAGAAAGTAGCTAAAACTGCTCTCCAGATGGAACCTAATCCATTCCAGCAATGCTAACTCACCAAAATTTTGATAAGGTGGAATGCTCTCCCACTGCAGGACATGACCCTTCCTTGGTTTGCTGTCCCAATGGCACAGAAAGGCAGAGAGATATTACATCTTATCTAGGCTCCCATATTCCCTCCTCTGCTGAACAACCTGAAACATTGCTTGTATGAATGCAAACACAGAGTCTTGGCCAACTCATCCTCTGTTGGGTTTTTATAGAGACAAGAGACATTTGCAGCAGGGTGGGCTTTGCTCCCTCTTAACCACACCAGCCCAGGCCTTCTGTGCAAAGGGAGCATGACGTGAAATTGCTCTAATTTTGGTAGCAGTCTGCACTTTGGACTAGCAGCAGTGAACAATCAGCTGTATGGCAATGGTGAATTGAGTTTAATTCCCCCTTGAGAAACTATAAGCAGCATTATGGTTCATGTCAGTTTTGTTCAATAGCCAAAAAAAAAAAGTGACTTTAAAGAAAGAGTTCAACCAAAAAGTTGACTTAAATATATTCAGCAGCTACTTGATCCATAATATTAGAAAACTTCCTTTGAATTGACTATTATTTTAATTTTGCTGTCTTATTGCATTATAGTCCTGCTTCTGGTTTTAATTTTAACTTAACAGTTACACACCAGGTTCATCAATTATGTATTTTCAAGCACCCCATTTCAATCGACGTATGTTGTCCAGACACTACATCTGTCAGTGATAACTACTGTAGCTATCTCATAATTTAGACTATTACATAATGTTTCTACCAGAGCGGTAAATGTTATGCTATCTTCACCTGATAGCAAGCAGATCAAAATCCTTTGGGCATGGTTTCTCATTGCATTTCATCTTTTAAAGCAATTGTTAGGTTTGGATCTGGGCCTCCTGCAGGCAATGGAAAGCTTCCTGACACACCAGGGTAAAAAATTGTATCTAGGTTTACTTGTTAAATAATGTAAAATGAAGATTGCAAGTGCAAATAGTTACAGGAGGTGCCAAGAGTCAGGGAATTATCCCAGCCTTGGGTTAGTACTACATAACAATTGACAGTTCAGTATAATTTCTAGGCTCATACATCAAGAAACTTCTATCTTCTGTCTATAATTGAGGTAATGGAAAAAAAAAAAAAAAGCTTTTTAAAATAGTTACTTTCTCTCAAAATATATATTGGAAAAGAAGATTTGAGCTTGCAAGTTACTAGAACTATTCTGTTTTGATTCTTAGTCAAGAAACAATGTAGTTTTCCCATCAAACAAGGCCAACTGTCTAGTCCATGGCCTGGCAGGACCTCTTTCCTAGAAAAGGAAGATAAGGATTTCTGCCCACACCTAATCAAGTTAAGGGTACTAAACTAGATTCTCTTAACACTGTAGGGATGGACTGGCTCTCTTTCTCTGGTAATGAATCAGTCACCCGAGTTTATGGGCTTATCTCCTGTTTTTACCATCTGCAGCAATCCCCCTCTACCTCTGACAGTTTGCATTATCTATTACTCCAAGGTCTAGTTCAGTTTACAAACAACATTTGGCCACATACCTGTATTCCATCTGTTTGACTGAGGTACAGCTGGATATTTATATAGTCTGGTCGATTCTCCTGCCAAAGCTGGAAGGATGATAAAAATAGCTAGTGACATAGTATTCTTTCTCTTAATCTATGTGTGAAGTCATTTGTGCCTACTATGCTGAGGGACATGGGTTTCAGCATCAGTGAAGTAAGCTTATTAATGGAGAAGCTACGCTTGCATAGCACTCCTTTGTGAATTTTGCACTGTGTACAAAATATTATTTTAGGAAGCTCTTAAAAGCCACCTGAAGTTGGATTTCCTTTCAATTCCACCCCTCCCTTCTCAATCTGTCTTCTAGTCAAATGGCTAAAGACCACTCAGACTTCCCAACATGCAAGTGCTTCCTCCATCTCAAAGTAGTCTGGACATACACAAGCGCAACACTGTGCAATGTAACATTGGTGAAAGTCACTCAAATTGTTTTGTGCAACTCCAAGAATAAATGGACCCTGGGTCAGGCAGCCCACGCAGAACTACTGCTGCAGCTCACTTGTTTTGAGCAAGGCTGCCATTCTCTACTGCGTGCCAGTTGTGTGGTGAGGACAGACCTTGCATGTAAGCTGTCAGTATCCCTCCAAACAACACTCATTACCTTGTTATGCAACATACAGAGCAGATCTGCAAACCAGCGGAAAGATTCAATGTCCCTGCACACCCAAATGAAGTAGAGCCTTCTGAGCTTGTAGCATCTCCAGCCATCACTTGAAAATAAAATGTGTGGGCAATTAAAAATTATCATTTAAAAAGAAACATTAATTAAGATACTTTATATTCTTTAACAGAAACATGAATTTCTATTAGAAGCTAACTGCTAAGTTGTTCTTTAAGCTATGATACATCAGACACTGAATTGACCAACACAGTCTATTCAGATGATCCTGAGAATATTAAATCTCTAGCACAGAGCTAACAGCCATCATAGATACTGTTTCCACACTACAAAGTTGTCAGCAGTACAGATGATTTGGGCAGCAAGTATGGATTCATGCATCATCATCAAACCTTTATTTCAAAGAAAAGGAGACATTCTAAGTTCAAATGTATTATGTCAATTCTTTATGAGGTTTATTAAGTGACCCGTAAGTGGAAAGTATTGACAAATGCAATAATGTCAGGACTTAATTCTGCCTTTATATGTGAACAGCTCTTGTTGATTATAATTAATAGTAGTAGCAAAATCACATAGACCAAATCAAATTAGGGCTCCACTGTGTAAGAGAACTGTGTGATAAATTACAGACCTCAGAAAATGCTGGAGGGTAAAGGGTAGCCATGGGCCGAGTCTGGCATTGCATTTACAAAAACAGGATTCTCACGTCAGATTTCTAATTCAATTAAAACACAAATAAGCACAAAGAAAGGATTTGAAAGAATTGCAAAAGAAAATAGAAATGAAAAATGTCCTGACGATTAATGAGTTCAAATAAAACACAAATATTCAGGAAGTCTTTTCTTAGTTGGCCACCACTGTTTTCTGTTGTTCTAATCACTAAAATGGTCAGGGCATAGACTGTTTCCTCCTTTTCCTTTAAAATAATTTTCAGATGGAGAAGGCCATAAGCCTGTTCACTTCAAATGCTAGTCCTAGCAGCCAAGCCCAGTCAAAAAAGTTTCATGACACACCTCACCATATCCATTGTGCATTATTCCAAACTCTAGAGTTGGAATAGGTATAGTGTTGATAGATCTACCTAAGTGATGATTCCAACCACTGTCTTGCCTCTTTATATAACTCTCTTCCCCGAGGAACAAGAATGGAGACATCAGCAGCACCTCATCAGCATGGAGAGGCTGAGAAATCACCTTTTGTGCAAACTCCGCAGGGAGAGTAAAAAAAAAAAAATGCTTTAAGACTGGGGAGTACAGTGTCTTTCAAGTCCTGATTCCCTGATTCCAACTTTTTTGTTTATAAACTGCTGACCTGCCAAACAAGATTTTCTCCATCTCCTTCTGACTGCCTAGACTAAGACAAGCCCTTAGGAATGGTCACAATCTGGTCACATGTGACAAGAGAACTACAAGCAGTAGCAAGGAAAATAAGTGTTTTTCACTGTAAAAAAGGAGAAAAGAAGAAAAAAATGCAAAGCATTTTGTATTGAAATGCTGCATTTCAGTAACAAAACACTACTCACGGTGATGAAACGTTGCAGCTGTACAAGAGACTGGACTGCAAAACTTCATGAAACAAGTCAAGCAGAGATTTAAAATAGCACCTCAGTTACATATGCCTGGGTCTACCTCCAGCAGGACATACTATGCAATAAAGATGCAATCCTTCATTACAACCAAATCCATATGTATGTAATGCTTCTTGCATATTTCTGTGTTACTTCTGCCCATAATAACAGCAATTATTTACAGACCTTTCTGCATGAAAGCAACTAGCTTTCTGTTGGAGATGGGTCAGGATATGAGAGCATGGAAGGATGGAGGAAGGAACGGGACAAGAAAACAGACTTTGATGTG